>JAWMRC010000126.1:72116840-72130701 GCA_035584755.1 Thripadectes ignobilis | reverse complement strand
GCCTTGGGCACCTCCAGCCCTGGGCACTCCAACCCTCCCTGGGCAGCCCCTGCCAAGGCCTGACCACCCTTTCCAAGCACAAATTCCTCCTGCTGACCCCCCTGCCCCTGCCCTGGCCCAGCCTGAAGCCTTGAGCTCTAGACCTGGAGTCTGCCTTGAGCTGAGACACATTTGGGGGTGTTTTGGGGTCTTGCCCTTGAACAGCTTTGTCAAACAGCCAGTGCAGGACTCTGGTTTGCACCTCCTGCCAACTGGCTCCTCCTGACTGGGTTTTTAACATGTTCCCAACAAGGGGAAAATGCTGAGTGAAGACCCTGTCCTTGAGAGGACAATGGGGTGGATCTCAGGGGACACCCTACCCCTCCCTCCAGCTCCCTGGCTGAGGGTGGAGCCAGGTGGGGCTTCTTCCCCCAGGGGACAAATGGCAGGATGAGAGGGAACAGCCTCAGGTTACCCCAGGGGATATTTGGATTGGATATTGGGAACATTTCCTCATGGAAGGAGTTGAAAAGCATTAGAACAGGGTGCCCAGGGTGCTGGTGGAGTCCTAATCCCTGGAAATGTTAAAAAAATATATGGATGTGGCACTTGAGGACTTGGTTTAGTGGTCAACATGGTTCATTTGTTGGACTTGATGGTCTCAGAGGTCTTTTCCAACCTTAATCATTCCCTGAGCATCCTCTTCAGGCTGGTGTTTCAGCAGCTCTGAAGTCCTGGAGTCCCATCTCCTGTGTCACATTTCTGAAAGCTTCCTGCTAGCTTTTCTTAATGAAGCAATTCCTATACCATTTCACTGCCCATATCTCCCCTGGGCTCCTCTCCCTTCTTTCCCACCCCTTTTTCTGTGTTATTTGCCACCTGCATATCCCATCCCTGCTTTGGGACAACTCTTATTTCACCTTCTCTGCCTTGATATGAATCTTGTTCCCTTTGGGCACTGAAATCCCTTCCCACTTCTGCAAACACCCCAAAACTTCTTCCAGACTGACTGGGTTCACTTTTAGCAGGGAAAGGGAATCTCGAAGGTATCAGCTGTCTACAAATCTTGTAAAAAACAATAGGTAGGTGGAAAAGCCAGACATAAAAATGAGGGAAAGACATTAAAGAGAGGAAAAGACCCAAAAAGGGAGAGCTCAGGACTGTTTTTAGCCTCAGTTACCAGCCTCCTGTGAGCGTGGACCCATCCTCATCCCCTTTGCCTCGTGTCTGTGGCATGAGAGGAAAAAGAGCCACACAAAAACAAAACCCCAAGCTCTGGAAACACCTGCAAAGCTTCCTGGCATGTGCCATGTTGCCTCAGTCCAGGCTGGATTTGGGAAGGGAACCAGGCTCTGCACATTTGACCTCTCCCCTGTTGCCATCCCCTCCTTGCAGGGAACCCCCTGTTGCCATGAGTACAATTACTGCAGGTGAAGGGCTGGTAAGAGCTGAGTAAGGACCTTTAGGCTGCATTGGGGATGAGTAAGTGGAAAATCCCTGAATTTAGGCCTGTCTGTGTGATTTGTTCATCTTTCAGGCCAGGAGCTCCTGCCAGCTCAATTTTCCTGGCTGCAGAGTGGGGCAGGGAGACAATTCCAGCTCCCTGCGGGCAGGAATTAATAATGGGAAGGTGCTTTGGGTCTGGGATCTCTTGCTCATGACTCAAAGCCCTTAACAGATCTTAGCTGATTAATGGGCACACACTGCCCACTGGGGAGGTCAGTTTGGGTGCCTTTGTGGAGGCTGAGGGACAAGCCAAGGTGCCCTAAACCACACGGATGAGCTCCAGGAGAGGAGCTGAGGTGCCACCCCTCCACTGGAGTCTCTTGAGGTGCTGTGGAAGGCACCACCAGTGGGATGATACCTGGACCAGGCTGGGATCTGGGATATTTTAATTTGCTTTGTCACCCAAGAAAAAGAATGTTCTGCTCCAGCTGGAAAATCTTTGGGGCAGCAACTGTGTCTTTCTGTCTTCTCCCAGCATGTTTATCCTAGAGTGTCCAGTTGGCCTAGGGCAAGCAGCTAACAAAGGGTATTAAGGAGAGGAGATTTAAATGGGATATTAGGAAGAAATTGGTGGCTGGGAGGGTGGGCAGGGACTGGCCCAGGTTGGGCAGAGAAGCTGTGGCTGCCCCTGGATCCCTGGGAGTGTCCAAGGCCAGGTTGGAGCACCCTGGGCTGGTGGAAGGTGTCCCTGGCCATGGCAGGGGTGGCACTGGATGGTCTTTAATGTCCCTTCCCACCCCAACCATTCCAGGACTCCAGAGGAAAAGGGTGATTCCTGCTAAAGAGCCATTTTCCTGTTTTTCAGCAGTGTTTGGAGAAGTGGGAAGGGATTTCAGCTGCAGTAGGAACCAGGACACATGTCAGCGCAGGGGAGGTGGAGTAAGAGCTGTCCCCAAGCCCTGATGGGACACACAGATAAGGAATAGGGAGAAAGGGGTGGCAAACAAGGCGAGTTCAAGGCAGGGGCTGGGGAAGGAGCCCAGGGAAGTGGAGGAGGTGTGGGATTGTGTTGAAAGGGGTGTGGAGGCACAGGGTGTGGAAGGCAAAGTGGTGCCAGAGGCCTCGGAGAGTTTGGCAATCCATGGATAAGAAAAGGCAGGACAAATTGTGACAGTGTCAAGGACATGTGTCCCCTTCTGAGGCAGAACATCGGGGCAGCAGAGGGGGAAAACTGGAATATCCCACCCATTTCCCACCTCTCACTGCAAGGAATCCTCCAAAGTGGGACGTGGAGCCGAGAGTCCAAAGCAAGGGACAAAGCCTGGCAAGGCAAAGAGGCCACAGAAATCCTGAGGGATCCTTTTCCCAATCCTGGGAACACATTGCTTGCCCCCAGATAAAATAAATCCATGTATGTATGTTACATTCAGGTCCATTATTGGAGCTGCTTTGGGTAACTAATTACTTTTTTTTTTTGAAAGCCAGAGGAATGAAACAAAGAGCAGATGAAATGGTTCAACTTGCCCCTCTGAAATTTTATTCTCCTTCTGAAATTTAATTATGGGAATTTTATAGATTAAAACCACTGCAATCCCTCTCGGTCAAAGGATGAAATCCATTCGCCCTGAAAGAGAATGCTGGTAGTTTGGGTGGTTGAGAAACTCACTTTTTTTCTTGTGTTTTGTTAAAAACCATCCCCTTGTTTATCTCCCAAATCAACAACTCGTGTTTAAGGCCCACTGTGATGACCAGAGTCATGTCTGGGTGAAATGAGAAGCCTCCTTTTTTATTTAAGAGCTGAGCAAGTTTCCTCTTGCCTAAATTATGGTTATTATGGCCCATCTGAAACGACTGTCCTGCTTTGGATTATCCTTCAAATATTCTGAGGAGGGACTGTCTCCATCAGTGGCCCAGCACCTGGAATCCAGGAGCTCCCTAAACAGTGTCAGATGTAGCTGATGCAGCTCCAAGCTCTCCAAGATGTCTAAAGAGGCTCCTCCAAGGCCTGGTCCTCCAAAATTAGGGGGGGGACAAAGGAAAGAGGTTTTGTTACAGGTCTATCAATGGCTCGGATTCACAGCAGGAGGAATTCAGGATTTATGTCACTTCACACAGAGTTGGAACTCCCTGAAACCTCTTCAGGGCAAGTGTAAGGAAATCTGACTTCCCTGCTGTGTTGCTCCAGAAAGAGTTAAGGAAAGCACCCTTTTATTGTCATGGAATGGCATTCCCTGTGCCAAGGGAGCAACTGCAAGCCCAGAGACTTGCAGGCTGGTGGTTTCTGAGCTAAGTGAGTTATGGAGCCCTAAATCCCAAAGAATGACAGCAAAACTGTTTGTGACTCTCCCAAGAGACTCACAACTGGACACAGCTGGGCCCTCAAGGCTGAGAATGCTCTGCAGAGCCAAACAACCTGATATTCAATGTGCCTCAACTCCCCCAAACCCCAGAAAGCTAGTGGAGAAACTCAGAGTCACCTGGAGGCTCAGGAAATAAATTAGAGATCTTTATTTAACAGCTTTCCTGGGGACTGCTCCGATACCCCCAGCAGGTACAGGCAGTGACTCCGACCCCAAACTTCTCTTCTCTGCAATAGTCACCAGAAATGGATCTACCTGTGGGGATAAAGGACAGAGAGACCTTCACATCCCATGTCCAAACTCACCCCAGTGTCTCTCCCTGGGGTGAACCTGGTGGCTCCAGACCTTCTTCCTGCAGTCAGAGCAGCTCAGACAAACACTGAGCCAGGGTTTTCCTCGTTGCCCTCAGTCCCAGACCCCCACCTTGCCTTGGGTCATCTCCAAAGCCAACCCCAACATGCCCAGAGGTAACACCACCCAACAAGTGAGGATGGCCAGGACAGAGCCCTGGGGGGAGGTGGCTTCTCCTGCAGAGGAAGGATTGTTCCAAACCAGATGATCTTTAAAGTCCCTTCCAACCCCAGCCTTTCTGTGAGTTCTTCCAAATTCACTCTAATAAGGTCTGAGGAGTGTGGATTTTGGAGAGAGGCCCCACAGGATGGTCAGCAGGGACCTGCCTGGGTGGCTGTGTGCTTCTGGAGGTTACATCTTATCTGCAGCAGGTGCATTCATTCAGGTCAAACTCATGCTTGAGCAAAGGTACTGAATGATGTTGATCTTCCCCAGGGTCTTCATCCCATCACCACCAGTTGTCCCATTCTGGCACATCCAGGGGTGGGCCGTGGTGCCCTGGAGGTCTGCACTGCTCCATCCTCCACCAATCCACAGGGATACAAAGACAAGGTTCCCTCTCCTCCTTCTCCCCTTGCATGTCCTGGACTCTGAGCTGGATCTGAAGGCTTCTCCCAAGGGTGAGGGCATCACATCTTCCCTGGGAGGTGCCAGGTTGGGCAGAGAAGCTGTGGCTGCCCCTGGATCCCTGGGAGTGTCCAAGGCCAGGTTGGAGCACCCTGGGCTGGTGGGAGGTGTCCCTGCCCATGGCAGGGGATTGGAATGAGATGGTCTTGCAGGTCCCTTCCAACCCAAACCATTCCATGATTCTGTGATCTTGGATATTCTCTGGTCTGAAATTTTGGGGCGAGGGAAGGGCCGTGCAGGAATCCAGACAGGCAGAGCCTGTGGGGGCAGGTGCTGCCCGCCCTGCCCACCCAGGGCTGCCAGCTGTGGGTGCAGACAGGCCCCAGGGCAGTGGTGGCCACGGGACGCACATCAATGCTGGGAGGCTTTAACAAGGCAGGTTTAGAGGGAGGGTGTGAACATCTGTCTGTGTGCACCCACATCTGTTGGTGTGCAGCCACATCTGTCGGTGTGCACCCACATCTGCCTTGACTGACCTCAGGAACAGCTCTGCCTTCACCTGGTTCATCCTGGGGGCTGCAGCAACACTCTTGGGAGAGAAAACCAGGAAAGGAGGACAGAACATCACCCAAAAAGTAATATAAAATGTGCGATTCCACAGGGAACCTCTGGCTTGGTTGCAGAGGGCACTTCTGGTCTTGTGGTTCAGAAGGTGCAGAGCAGAAAGGGAAAACATCACCAGACCTGAGGTGAGAGGGGTCATTAAAGGTCTAAACAGCTTTGGGGTGAAGGTGGAGAGAGCACTTCAAAGGCAAATCCTGGCTGGGAAGAAAGGGGATGGAACAGAGGTCTGGGCAAAGTTGTCCTGGAGAAGGGGAATGAGAAATGAGTGTCCTCACCATCTCACCTCCTGGAGAAGGGGAATGAGGAATGAGTGTCCTCATCATCTCACCTCCTGGAGAAGGGGAATGAGGAATGAATGTCCTTATCATCTCACCTGCTGGAGAAGGGAAATGAGGAATGAATGTCCTCACCATCTCATCTCACATCCCCCAGCTCACAGCCCCACAGAGTGTGCTGGGCTGGAAGGGACCCACTGGGATCGTTATCAGCTGGCAAAGCAAAGGAAATGCTTTTTATTGTGGTAAGAGCTCATTGTTCCAGAAGAATGTGTGGGTTCAGAAAGGGAAAAAAGTACCAGAGGGCAGATCCATCACTGTCTGTGAGAACACCAGGGAAGAGCCACCCACTCCTGTCCTGGCTCCCACAGCTGCAGCTTCCTCGGCTGAAATTCAGACCAGGAGCATCAGTGGTGGCCCCTGGTCCCATCCCCTGCTCAGCCCAGCTGTCCACGGGTGCTCTCAGTGACTTCTCAGGCACCCTGGGGCTCCTGAGACATCTCTAAAGGGTTGGCAAACACAGGGCCAGCTGTTCTCCTGGCACTGACAACCACACTGGCCACATCAGGGTGGTCAAGTGACTGGTTCTCACCCTCTGCTGGCCAGAGTGAACGGATCCCCACCAGCCAGTCCTGGATGTTTCTGTCCACAGCTCACAGGTGAACACTTCAGCACAGACACCCACAGCGAGGAGGATGCTGAAGCCCCTCAGATATCTCCCACCAGGCAAGATGTGCTGAACCCACTCAGGTATCACACACCAGGCAAGACAAAGCTGATGGAAGGGGTAAGAGGAGCTGACTCAGATGATTCTTATGGGTCTCTTCCAACTCAGGATATTCCCTGAGTCTGTCATTCAGAGCACTCAGGTCGGCATTGGCAATGAGGTTTGGAGACTGGGGATGTCTCAACTCCATCATCTTTCTGAAGCTCTTGGGTGAGCTTTTAATCCAGAATGCTGGAGCTTCTCCAGTAGTTCCAAACTTGGAACAAGGAGATGAGGCACAGGATGAAAGGGAAGGGAAAAGCTCCCAGAGGAGGCTGAAGGGATGAACCTTGATCAGTAATGTATCATCATCCATTATGTGTATGACTAGACATGCCTGACCCCAGTTTAGGAGGAAATGAAGGGACATGGAGACGTGAATTCTCCAGGGAGAAGCACAAAAAGAACCCAGGGAGAAGAAATCCAAGGGGACACAAGAATTTCATGGACACAAATAGACCCCTTGTTTCTACCCACCCACCTTCATCAAACCACAGGAGATTCACCATCAAACAACTGCAGGGCTGAGCTGAATTCCAGCCCTGATGGCCAGTTGTCCCCATTAGGGGGGAATGTTGGCTCCTAAATCCTCCAGGGCTGATCCCTCAAAGCCTGATGATGAAGGAGTTTCACAAGTGCGCTGTGAAACACCTCTCAAGGTGAGAACATGCAGGGTCAGGGGACCACTGATTGTCCTCACCTGCACTCCTCCTTCCTCCATCCTTTCTTGAGTGGCCCGTGATTTATCACCACCCTTTTCCAGCAGCAGAAATCAGGAGTAATTCCCCCTGGAGCAATTACAGGAGGGAATTTCAAGTAGGCAGGAGCTAATTACTGTGCCTGGAATTCCTCCAGGCCATCCCATTAACATACAAGACAAGGGGAAAACATAAACTGTGAGGGGATCTTTGACCACAAGCAGAGTCAGGACTTGGCCTGAGCACCCTCCCTTTATCTGGCTGAGCACCTCAAGTGACACAGCTCTGAGGCAGGGAGCACCCGTGGGGTGTCCCTTGTCCTCCCAAGCCTCTTATCCCTCTGGGAAAAGACACCTCTGAGAGGAAGGGCTGGGGTGATGGGGGTGGGAGAGCAGTGCATGGCAGGCTTTAATAAACCAACCTGTCCACCCAACCTGTGATTTTCTTTGGAAAGCCAACCAGGGACTTTTCCAACCACCTGGCAATCAGTTTTCATTTCACATTAGCCTTGGTGATGTGCCCTGCTCCCTGCTTGTCTCCCCAGCGTGGAAAATGAGAGGGAGAGGGGCTGGAGACACCTCTGCCAGCCAAGGCCCTCCCTTCCCACTCTTCCCACCCTTCCCACCTCTGCAGCTGCAGGTCCTCAAATGCCCCCTGAGCAGTCACCACACTCCCGGCTCTGCTCAGACAGAGCTGGGCTGCTGAGGAGGGACCAGAGAGACTCACTGCCTTATTTGGGGTGGAAATCTCCTCTAGGAGGGACCAGAGAGAGTCACTGCATTATTTGGGGTGGAAATCTGCTCTAGGAGGGACCAGAGAGGGTCACTGCATTATTTGGGGTGGAAATCACCTCTAAAACCATGGAGCCCAAAGTTTAACCTCACACTGCCAAGCCCAGCACTAAAACAAGTCCCTCAGTGCCACATCCACATGTGTGTGACATCCCCCCAGGGCTGGTGAATCCACTGCTGGCCTGGGAGACCTGTTGAGAGCCCTTTCCATGAAGAAATTTTCCCTAATGTCCAATCTGAACTTTCCCTGGTGGAACTTGAGAGCATTTGCCAAGGCTCTGAGGTCTGGCAGAAGTGTGAGCACCCAGTGACCTCTGGTTGGTCCCAGCTCCTCTCTCCTGGATTCCTGTTCACTTTTAAATGGGAATTTAAGGTTTAACTGGAGCCCAGCTTTGTCTCCCAGGCTGGGTTTTGAAGGCCCATCAGAACAGGTGAACTGGGAGAGTTTTCTGCTGTTCTTTGCCAGGTTTTCCTTTCTAAGAGCTGCAAACCTCACCACCTCCTGGGTGTCCAAGGGCTCCCACCCCTGGCCTGGACACCTCCACAACCTGCACCATTTCACCCAGAAAAAAAGCAAGTTATAGGAAAAATAGATATGGACTAGTGAAAGGTGGCCCTGCCCATGGCAGGGAGGTGGGACTAGGTGGTCTTTAAGGTCCCTTCCCACCCAAACCAGTCCATGATTCTGTGATGAAAATAAAATGCAACTCCCCAAAGGAGTTTCAGTTTTCCCTTATCCAGAAGCCTCCATGTTCAGGAAGGTCCAGGTATTTCTCAGGTTACCACAGAGGATCTGTTGATTAAGATTCCTTGTCTCCATTGGCTTCCCTGCAGATACAAGATGAGGAGGCAGCACATGGAGGCTCTGGAATGTCTCTGCTGGATGCTCCAAGTCCTCTAAGTCACCTCTGCAAAGCCTTTCCTCTCAGATGGTCCCTGACCCTGCTCTCAAAAGCCCTCCAAGGTGGGAGCTCCCACCCCCTCCTCAGGCAGATGAGTCTTGCTGCTCATTATCCATGTCCTGTTTCTCCTTTCCTAATCTAAATTCCTTGGGGTGATTCCTTCTGCCACTCACTAGAGATATGGAGGGCAACTGATATCCTTCCTCCTTGCAGTCTTTGTGTCCTTAAAGGAATGTCAGTGCTCTTCTCCAAGCTAAACAGCAGCATTTTGTGTCCCCAGGTCACTTCTCCCTCTAGATAAGTCTCTAACTCTGGACTGTACATGATATAATATTGGAGTATTTTATTCTATTATTTTATTCATGTCATTTTATTTAACTTAATATCCATTTGCAGCCACTCCATCACGATAAAACTTCCCTCCCACCACAGGTAAGGAGTGAGTCCCTCTCCTGCTCCAGTATGTGATCAGCTAAAAACAAGAATTCATTTCCAGTTTACACATGGTGTTCCTAGAACTGAATTCCCAGTTCTCCCACAGAGCAAAGGCTTATCCCAGCAAAAACTAAAGCACTCACACCCCAGATCTGCAACTCTCCTGCCCTCAGCATGAGGGTGGAAGGCAAAATTCCTTATTAAGGCACCCCATTCCTTTCCATGGGGTAAAGCAAAGCAAAATACCCAAGGCCTGTACAGGGGTTGCCCTAAAAGAACCAGCCTGAGGTGGGGGATGGATCCCACTCCTCAGGACCCAAGGACCCTTCCAGCCCAAATCCAGGCCTTTTTCCTGAGTGCCAGCACCCACAGACACTTGGGGGAGAGTGGGGGAGGAGGAAGTGGAAGTGGTGCCTCATCCCAGCTCCCAGCCCAGCCAAGGGTTGGCTCCCTCACCCAGAGAGGAGCCCTGGGGTCACCTGGGGTCACCTCCCCCAGAGGTCACAGAGTCCTCCTGCGAATCCCTTCCCTTTCATCTTCCAGTCTTGTCTGTCATTTGCTGCTCTGTGGCACCTCTCAGGGGCAGAGGCAGAAGGAGCATTTACATGAGTAGGATTTAAATTAATACCGTTGATAACAACAAAATCACTGAGTGGTTTGGGTTGGAAGGGACTTTAAAGGTCATCCCATTCCATCCCCCTGCCATGGACAGGGACACCTTCCACCAGACCAGCTCCATGCAGCCTGGCCTTGTTCTCCCAGGAGGATGAAGCAGTGGATTTAAACCCTCTCCAAGGGCTCTCCACTCTGGATGGAAGCTCTGACTGCTCTGTAGGAGCTGGGTGGAAGCAAACCCATCACCCTAAGAGGGACAGTCCTACCCCTGAGAGCAGAGAGGCTGAGCCCCTTGGAGCAGGCTCCTTCCAGCTTGTTTTTGGGATAGCAGCAGGGTTTGGGGGGGAACTGCATGCAAAACTGGCCCCAGGTTGGGGCTCAGGGTGTCTCCATCCTGTCCTTGTCATCCCAGGAGCATTCTGAGCCCATGACCTGGGGTGAGCCACTGTTCCTCGGTGACTCAGGGTCACATGAAGTGGGACTCGCACTTCCCTGCCTCCAGGGGGTGAGGAAAAGGGACGTGCCAAGATGGGAATGGCTGAGCTCCTCAGATATCCAGCGCAGGAGACTTTTAGGAGCTCCCAGACAATCCAGAACACAGCTTGCCCTGGCCCCTGCTGGGTTCCTCTGGCTGCAGCACCGTGTTTCCCAGAGATGCTGGTCCTCAGCACCAGCTCCTTGGCTTCCAGGGGCTCCAAGGAGGGCACAGAGCATCAATTCAGCCTCCAAAGCTTTGCCTCGTGGTCTCAGGGTGATGCACAGACCAGAGGCTGATGGACACACTAAGCTGATGGACCTTTAGAGCTTTCATTGAGGCAGGAGGAGCTCAGGTCTCCCTTGGAGGGGGTTTAAATCCACTGCCTCATCCTCCCAGGGGGACAAGACCTCAACCTCCAAAGCTTTGCCTCATGGTCTCAGGGTGATGGACAGAAACAAAGCTGATGGACAGACTAAAAGTCAATGGAAAGAACTTGGTGGACCCACTAGAAGGCAATGAAAGATGTTGATTGTCCCACTAAAAGTCAATGGACAGAACAACACCCTCTGGATGTCCACTGCCCTTCCTGGTCTTCTGCTTTGATCTCTCACTAAGAAATATAAAGTACAGAATGAAAATTTTGAGAGCTAAAAAATCCCAAATCCCCCAAAAAAATCCTGCTGAACATCTCCCAAACCTTTGGGAGCAGCCAGGGGAGGGAGAGTCCTTGCTCTCCAACTTGTAATTGCTTAAGGAGCGTCCCCTGATATAATTAACAAGGGTGCTTTAATTAAGAGCCCAGAGTAATGATGCTCTAAACAACTCCATCTGCTGTGGGGAGAATTAAAAAAAAAAAAAAAAAAAGAAGCACCTATATAAATATATCTATTATATAGGGTATATATGGAGAACTAAAGGAGGCTGTGGTGGTGGAGCAGCTTCCAAAGGGTGAGGATGTTCCCCTGGTCTGTGTCCTATCATTACGTGCTGTGAAATCACCCGACATCAAAGCAGCATGAAAGGAATGTGGCGAATGCCGCTGCACCGTAATTGTCTGCAAAATTAAAGTTCAGCTGTGCCAGCCATTGTGTGCTGAATATCCCCGGGCGAGAAGGGAAGGGAAGGGAGGGGAAGGGAAGGTCGGGTCTCAGTAGGTGTGTCTGAGCAGCCAGGCAAGGCAGCAGTTTTCCAAACAACTGGAATTTGCCAGCTGATTCCCTCCTGCCCTGCGCTGAGCCAGCTCCGATCCCCGGGGCTGGGATCACAGAGAGGGAGCCTGAGGAACTTGCTCATGCCAAGGTGAAAACTTGGAGTTTCCTTGAGTAAGAGCTGAGTAAACAGTGCTGAGGCCAGCCAGGGTTTGGGGACAATGTGGGGATTTGTCTGGCTAAAGAGCCTGCCTGGGGCTTTTCTCCAGGGAATTTGGGGCCAAGAAGTGGGCTGAGTGAGCAGCAACACCTTGGATTTGCTGTCTCAGGGCTGTCCACAGGCCTGAGGGGGTGAGCAGCTCTCCACGGGCACAGACACTGGGTACAGATTCCCTTTTCCTGGGGAAAGATTCCCTTTTCCTCGCCCCAGCCCTGCTGTCCCTCGCACGGCTCATCCCATGTGCCACGGTGGCTCCTCCACCTCCAGGACACTCCTGTATTCCTGACTCCACTTTTCCAGCCCTGGTTCAAGGGATTCAAACCCCAGCACATCCACAGCTTCCCGTGTGGTGAGTCCTTCCCTCCCCACCACGGGTCTCACCCCGCTCTCCCGACCCGGGATGACCTTTGTGGGAACAAGGCTCCTTCCAAACCCCTTTTGGCCACTGCAGGGACGCAATTCCCGAGGTGCCTGGAGCTGGTGCTCACACTCTGCTCTGGGAGGGCTGCACCCACACCCAGAGGGGATGGGCAGAGAGCAGGGAATGGGATCTGAGGAGGACACTTGGAGCAAATCGAGTGGTGGATCTGGTCATGTCGGGTTAATGGCTGGACGGGATCGTAGAGGTGTTTTCCAACCTAAATGTGATTGTATGACCCTAAAACTCTTGCTGGAGGAGGCAGAGCTGCTCCTTCCAAGCCTGGAGATACCGTGGTGTTGTTTTTTTTTTCTTTTTGGAAGAGGAACATTCCTGTTCCTGGCTGGGCTTCAGCTCCTCCGTCTACTCCCGCTTGCTTTTGCAGTTTCGTTTGGAGATGTTCCTTCACCTCCCCTGGGATCTTTAAAAACTAGTCCGGACAAAGAACAGGACAGAGGAACGAGCACGTAGGGGGAGAGGGATGGAGTAAATTACTTAATGAGTTTTTTCCCAGCCCTAACGCCTGTGATCCTATGACTTCACCTCCTCAGCAAGCTGTTGCTCAACAGGGCTGGCACCGGGAGGGCTCCGAGTCCCACCCCAGAGATGCCCGTGTTTGAATGGGAGCTGAGCAGCCCCCCCTTCCCCAGTTATGGTCTGCAAAGTGATTTATGATCTGCTGCAGCGAGGAGGGGAATACGAATGTCAGGTATTGTAAACTCTTATTAGGCTTCAGCTCCTGCAAACGCTCCCCTTTGAGTTTTTGAACTGTTTAATGGCAAGATAATATCCACAGCAACAACCCAAATTACAGGCTCCTTTAGGCAACTCATTAATACTGTTTTATAAATGTACATAATATTCCCGGGCAAAAGTTGAAAGTGCTCAAACCCTCTTCTTTTATTTTTTAATGGCAAAATACCCAGCACCAATTTTCAACATCCAATAATTATGATTATTAATAACTCCCATTTATGTAGCACCTTTGATCACGAGGCTGGTTACAAACAATTGTGTGTATGTTCAGGTCCACACACTCGTGCAGAAGCAGCAGCTCAGCAAAGCAGCAGCTTATCAAGCCTCCCCATCACCCACAGAGCCCCAAAACTGGGGGTGATGCTGGATCCTCACCCACAGCTCTTATTTAACACTTGGATAATCACCTCATCCACCCCTTTAAATCAACCCTCTGCAATAGCTCTGAAAAAAAAGAGGTTGTACCCGGCCAGAATTGCAGCCAGGGTGGTTTGGGTTTTGTTGTTTGGGCTCGGGGTTTCTCTTCTCCAGGCTGCAATGGGATCAGCAGTGCTGGAGCCCAGCCAGAGGTAACACACCTGCCCTTGTAAAATCCTCAGGGGCACTTCAAATGATTGCAGAAGTGGCCAAAGGCTTCGTTTTCCCCCCTCATCCAGGGATGCTGCTCCAGTGTCAGCCAAGGAGGGTCACTGTGCTGCTTCAGGAGGAGGAATCCAGGGGATAATGGGCAGGGGAAGGATGTGAGACCCTTGTGAAGGACACATGGACTGAAGCCACTGCAGTTAAACTGGACAGTGTAGATGAAGTGATGGTTCTTCACTGGGTTCCTTCTCGGTCACACAGGTCTCAACACAGAGTCCCAGAGTGGTTTGGGTTGGAAGGGGTCTTAGAGACCACCCAGTGCCACCCCTGTCATGGGCAGGGACACCTCCCACCAGCCCAGGGTGCTCCAAGGCCCATCCAGCCTGGCCTTGGACACTCCCAGGGATCCAGGGGCAGCCACAGCTTCTCTGCCCAACCTGGGCCAGTCCC
>JAWMRC010000126.1:72051022-72068641 GCA_035584755.1 Thripadectes ignobilis | reverse complement strand
TCCTTTGGAGCAGCTCCATCCAACCTGAAACCACTGTGGAGCTTGTCCTTTGGAGCAGCTCCATCCAACCTGGAAACACCGTGGAGCTTTTCCTTTGGAGCAGCTCCATCCAGCCTGGAAACATCATGGAGCTTGTCCTTTGGAGAAGCTTCATCCAGCCTGGAAACACCCCAGACTTTCCCCTTGACCAGCTGACCTGCTGGGGGGAACACGACAGGAAGCCAAGGTCGTGTTTCCATCAGAAACATGGAGTGATTCAGTGTGTCCACCAGGTAGGACACATGGCCCAGGGTGGTGGTCACCCCCCAGGTGACACGGAGTGGCACTGGAGTGGCACTAACACCGCCTGTGGTGGCCCAGTGGGCTCTGTCTCTCCACAGCACCCACCCCTGGTGCCCCAGCAGCCGTCAGCTCCATGGGAAGCCGTGATTCCCAGAACATCCCAGGAAGCCCCTGCAGGCTGTGGGGGCACCCCAGGGCCCTGGGAGCACCCCTGGGCATGGAGGGTGAGGGGCACAGAGCTCTGGGTGCGTGGGGAGTCACAGGAACATCAGAGGTATTTTTAATCCCTGGCACAACCACGCTGGGAAGCAGAGAGAAGGCTCGGGGGGTGAAACTCTGCTGGAGAGGAGGAGGTTGTGTGGAGAGCTCAGAACACCTCCCAGGGGCTGAAGGGGCTGCAGGGACACCACAGAGGGGCCGGTGGACATCAGGAGCTGGAGCGACAGGACAAGGGGATGGAGTGGGGTTAGATTAGGAATTAGGAATTAGGAAGGAATTCCTCCCTGGGAGGGTGGGCAGGCCCTGGCACAGGGTGCCCAGAGAAGCTGTGGCTGCCCCTGGATCCCTGGGAGTGTCCAAGGGCAGGTTGGAGCAACCTGGGCTAGTGGAAGGTGTCTCTGCCCATGGCAGGGGGTGGAAATGAGTGAATTTTAAGGTGCCTTCCACTCATTAAACCAAACTCATCACTGGGACTTGGACACTCTCACCAGCTGCTCTTCCCAAAATACGGTGGGTTTTCTCCAAGGTGTTCTCAGGACACTGCTCTGTGCCAGGATAGGAACCAGGGTCCCCCAGGGGTCTGGGGCACTGCCTGGTTGGGGATGAACAGACCTGGGGGGACCTTCCTTCACTGGCCCTTGTTCCTGTTAAATGGACCTTTTCCAAGGGAGCAGCTTAAATATTTGCATCCTGGAGATCCAAAAGACAAACAAACCACCACCAGCTGGGTCCCCGAGAAGGAGCTTTCTCCTCCCTCCCATCCCTGCTCATAAACTACAATTCCTGGCTGCTCCAGGATCATTTTTGGAGAGCTGTTCAATTGGTGCTCGCTGTGGGAGTTGTCCAGCCCCCTGCCAGCACGGGATGCTTAATGGAGCAGGGAGCAGCTGCTCCTGCTCTGCTTCCAATACCGAGGGAGTGGTGGGGGGCAGCCCCAAGGCCCTGGCTCCTCTCAGACCCCCCCAGCTCCCCCACAGCCACAGGTCTCCTGGAAAAGGGATTTTTCCCCTTCTTGTCCCCAGCCTGTGCCAAACCACAGCAGCGCTTCCCTCGCCGAGCCTGGGGGGGATGGCAAAGCTGCTGGAGCAGAAGCAGAGCCCAGATGGTGACAGGCTGCCATCGCCACCTCTGCCCCATCCAGCAGGGCCAGGACCATCCCTCCTGCCTCCCAGGGCCACCTCCACCTGGGCCATCCCTCCAGGAGAAGCCAAAGGCCTGGACAGCGTGGGGCCAAGGGCTGTGCTCACAGAGCCCTGTTCCACACCAGGACAGGCACCCCACGGCACTAACCACTTTCTCAGCAGATTTTTGCCACCATTCCCAACCTTTTGACCATCCCCAGAGCTCCAGAGGTTCTCCCACCATCACAACCCCACAGAGATGGACTTGGGTGTCTTTCCCACCCTCCCAAACACACCCCCAACCCCTTCCAGGTCCCCCTATGGAGCCCCAGCATTCCCCAACTGCAGCAGAGCAGCTTCCACGGCCCCTGCCGGGGCAGGCTGGGACAGGACATGATGCCACATGACACAGCATCCAAACAGCCTTAAAATAAACTTCCCCTCCTTCCTCATGCATGATTAACTCCCTCTGGAAAGCTCCTGTGCTGAGCCTGCACGTGTGTGTGCACATACACAGACACACACACACGTGTGCCCCCAGCACGGGCAGCAGAACCCTCCTTATGCCTTAAAAAATAATAAAAAAAAGGGATTTTTTAAAAATCTCTCAGCTTTTCGCACCCATCACCATGGAGACGGCGGACCGAAATCCCTGCGTTGCCATGGCGACCCCTTCGCCATCCTGCCCGTTGTTTCTCGTGGCGCTGCCACGCCACGGGTGGGGACACAGAGCACCCCCTGCCCTGGCTTTGGGTGTGTTTAGGGCACGAGGAATTAACAGCAGGGCTGCAAGAGCGAGCCCAGAGCGATGGGATGCCGGTGCTGCTGCCCTGGGATGCTTTTTGGGGATGCCCAGGAGAGATCAGGGCTCTCACCGAGCCCAAATTACCTCCTTTTTCCATCCAAGGGGCTTCCAGGGCAGTGGATTTGGTGATCCAGCCCGGGGAGCTGTACCTGGATGTCACAGCAGGGTAATTCACACCATGGAGGCAAAATATACTTACCCCCAGGGTCAAGAGAGAAGGGTTAGGTGGGATGTGGGGAAGAAATCCTTCCCTGGGAGGGGGCTGAAGCCCTGGCACAATTGCCCAGAGGTTCCCCATCCCTGGAAGAGTCCAAGGGCAGTCCTGCTGTGACCTCCTGTCCCCCAGCTCAAGGCACAGCAACACTGAGCAGGAGGAAGGACAGCAAACACGAGGTGAGTCCCCCCCCAATTCCATTTCCCAGTTCATCCTGGAGAGCTTCGGGTTCAGGTGGCAAGACCACAAGGGAGCAGGATGCCAAGCATTCCTTTGGGAAGCTGGAGGGACAGGTGCCCAGCTCCCCACCCTGAGGACACACGGATTGTCCTGCAGGGTGACAGCACCTTGTTTGATCCATCCTCAACATCAGGCATCACTTATTTGGGAGAGCAGCCCCATATTCTTCTCGTGCCTCGGATAGAAGCACCACAATCCAGACTGAGTTCATCCACGGGCTGAGTCTGGGAAGGGCCCTTTGAGTCAGAGAAGCTTTTCCATGCTTTGCAGACACCCAGCTCTGTGATGGAAGTCACCACTCCAGGCCCTTTGCTTGACCAGCTGAGTTGCAGGAGCAGTTTCCCAGCCACCAACATTCCCATGTGGATGTTGGCCTGGGAAATGGCCCAGAGCCAAGAGGAATTCAGGGCAGCCACGGATGGTTTGGGCAATTATGAGCTGCTGGGAATCAATGAGGTCAACTTGCAGGCAGGTCCTCCTGGGAGAAGCCTCAGGGATTGATCTCGGGCAGGATTGAGTCCCAGCTTTTCATCAGGGCCAAGAGCAGGCTGGAAAGCTGGGGCTGGGAAGGGTGGGGGCTGCACAGGGCTGGGTGAGGGAGCAGAGGTCCTGCAGGGATGCTCCCAGTGATGGGTGAGGGAGCAGAGGTCCTGCAGGGATGCTCCCAGTGCTGGGTGAGGGAGCTGAGATCCTGCAGGGATGGGGATGCTCCCAGTGCTGGGTGAGGGAGCAGAGATCCTGCAGGGATAGGGATGCTCCCAGTGCTGGGTGAGGGAGCAGAGATCCTGCAGGGATGCTCCAAGTGCTGTGTTTCCCTGAGCTCAGGGGCCACAAGGAATGGGAATGAACTGCAACATGTGGGAAAACCCCCAATTCCAACATCCCAACTCCCTGCACAGGTCTGTGATGGGCAGGAGGGGTCCTGGAGCACATCCCACACCCACCACAGTGGGACAGAACCCCCACAGTCAGGGCTTGGCACTGCTGGGGACACATGGGCAAGGAATCCCAGGAATGGTCACCGGGTGCCCAAAAGCCAAACCCAACCCCTCTGCCCAGCTAGGACAGAGCTGCAGGTCAGGGGAGCTGCCAGAGGGGCCAGCAGTGCTGGGAAGGCAGCAGGACAGTCCCTTGCAGGCCAGGAGGTTCCCAAGGGACACCAATTCCCATGGGAAGGCCAAACAGGCATGGACCAGGCTGGGATTGCTGCAGTGGGGCAGGATCTGAGGTCAGGCTTATCTGGAGCAGCCAGGCTTGGACCTGCTCCCATGAAGGACAGAGCCATTGCCTGCCTTCCCCTCCACAAATACCAACCCTTGGGTGCACAAAGGGAAGGGAGACCAAGCAGTTGGAAAAAGCCACCACTGGTACCCATTTTTCTGCCTTGTTTTTTATGCAGCACTTTCCATCCCTTCAGCCCTCCGTGGCTGTAAATAAATACGGAGCTGTAAAATTAAGGATTGGGACCCAGAAAACAGCTGTAAACTAAAGCTCAGAGAGAAGGCTGTTAAATAAAAAGGCCAGAAGGAATCACAGCACTTTCCAGCCTGATTTCCAGCACAGGAGAGACGAGGGAGTCGCTCCCCCTCCCATTTCCAATGACACACATAAGGAGACTGAGAAAAGCCCCCGAGCAGAATCCACCAGTGTCTCCTGTGTCAGGGCAAACCTGCAGAGAGGCCTGAGAAGTGAGGAGAGGCACTGGGAGCATCACAGCCCCTCCAACACTTGAGGCTTTCCTTGGGAGAGCTGCCACTTTCCACAGCCAGCGTTTTGATCTCGGAATTGTTCTGCTCTCCAGCTCCGTGGGGAGAAGGGGAAGGCAGCAGCATGTAAAGAACCCTTTGAAGGTATCCTTCCCAAGCATCCCAAAAGAAAAAGGGAAGAAGTGGATACACACGTGGCTCAAGGCAAGGGAAGATCTCAGAGAGCTGAGGCACAAGACCCAGAGCTCCAGGATGATCCCAAGGAAAGGGATGGGCATGGGAGGCTGAAGAGGCACAACCAGGGACAACGGGACATGGAACTGGAACTGCCACCCTGTTTGCAGCAGCTCTGCCAGGAGACATGGGCTGGAAAAACATCTCCTTTGGACACAGCAGTGGGTTGATTGAAGGACACCTTCCCTTCTCCTGACCCCTTCAAGCTCCACTTGGAGCTGGATCGGGGGAGCGACACGTCTCATGACTCAGAATTCACCCAACCCAAACACGACCTGCGTTAGAATTCACCCTGAGGAGAAGCCAGCCAGCCTTTCAAGGTTTCATGGAGATAACAAACCTGTCCTTGAGCCGTATCCGAACATCTCCGTTCGTATCAGCAATGGGAGAGCCGAGAGAATAAATGTGTTTGTACTCACCTGCCATGGGCTCAGACACAGCACGGAGGGCTGGGAGGGAGCAGGAGGGGCTGGAAGTGCCACCATAGAGCAGGAGGGGCTGGAAGTGCCACCCCAGGGCAGGAGGGGCTGGAAGTGCCACCCCAGAGCAGGAGGGGCTGGAAGTGCCACCACAGGGCAGGAGGGGCTGGAAGTGCCACCCCAGGGCAGGAGTCAAAGACAGGAGACACCAAGTGTCGCCCCAGCACCATCACTTTCAATCTTTGTCAAACTTCTCAGATTGGAGCAGTCCCCTCCATCCCTCCCTCCCTCCCCAGGCCTGGAGGGGATTATAAACCACCCCGAGATGGATGTAGACTGTTAGATGCTTTCATAAAAATAAATAAATAAGTCTCCCCCCCGGGATAATCGCCTTAAAGCCGAGCTGCTCCACATAGCTCGTTTGGATTCCGTGGACGTGGCTCCCGACCACGGGGCTCTGCTCCTTCCTGCATTTCCCTGGATTATCCCTGGGCTGGGCCGGGGCCTCGGGATTAAGCTTGTTGGACTCCCAGTTGAGCTGCTCTTGGCTCCACCAGCACTGTGTTTATTCCCTGCAGGGCCGCGGGAAGGCTCCGATCCCTGCTCGGTGCTGGGAGGGGAATCAAGGGGAGACAACACTTTGGGGAACTTTCCCTACATTAAAAACCCCTTCACGTTACATTCTGGGGTAATTCCCAATGGCTTTGAGGACACACCAGGGTTGGTGGACCTGAAATGAGCCTGATGTGCAAATCCTCCCCTGCTCCAGCCCAGAGGACAGGGAGGGTTCCCATCTTGGGCAGACTCTCCCTCCAAGGGCTGGAGAGCCAGGGATGCTGAGCTCTAGAAGTGTGGCAGCAGCAGAGAGGGGCATGGGGGGCATCCAGCTCCTCCCAGAGCCCCAAACCCTCCTGCACGGGGCTGGAATGAAGGACTGGAGCAGAGCAGGAGAGGCTGAGGAGTGAGAGCAGCAGCTGGGCTGCTGCAGCTCAGTGGGATGTGCAGTGACAACAGGATTGCCCTTCCTTTCCAATTAAAACTGATTGATTATACACCAATGGCAAAAGGAGAGGCCAATCCTCCCACATCCAGTTCCTAGTATGGAATAACAGCATGGTTTGGGGTGGAGGGACCATAGAGATCATCCAGTGCCACCCCTGCCATGGGCAGGGACACCTTCCACTGGCCCAGGGGGCTCAAAGTTTATCCAACCTGGTCTTGGACACTCCCAGGGATCCAGGGGCAGCCACAGCTTCTCTGGGCACCCTGTGCCAGGGCCTGCCCACCCTCCCAGCCACCAATTCCTTCCCAATATCCATCTAACCCTGCCCTCTGGCAGTGGGAAGCCATTCCCCTTGTCCTGTCCCTCCATGCCTTGTCCCCAGTCCCTCTCCAGCTCTCCTGGAGCCCCTTTAGGCTCTGGAAGGGGCTCTCAGGTGTCCCTGGATCCTTCTCTTCTCCAGGTCTCCCCGCCCAGCTCTCCCAGGGTGGCTCTAGAGCAGAAGGGCTCCAGTCCTTGGAGCATCTCCGTGGCCTCCTCTGAACTCATTCCAACAGCTCCATGTCCTTCTGGACAAAGGAAGTGTCACCCCAAGAGCCTGAAGTGCTGTCCCTCATGGCAGTGATCCCATTCCTGACATTTCCCCCCCCCAAACATCCTGAAATAAGGAATCAAAGCTCTTCCTTACAGAAGTCCCCAAAGGTTGGGATGTACCCCATGGACAGCCTGGCTCTGGATGGGCTCTGGGACACAGGGATTGCCTGAATTCCATGTCTGCTCGAGGAACACGTGGCAAAACCACCTCACACTAAAGCTGGGAAGGGAAGGGAAGGGATTTGCTGCTGAGAAAGGATTAATTTTATGAGTCATCAGAATCTCAATTGCGATGCAGGGGAAAGGATTGAGGGGAGAGAGAACATTGCAGATTATAAACAGAGGAAATCCATCACAAACCCCCTCAAAGGTAGGGAGCACATTCCTAAATCTTATTTAATGGCCCCATCCCTGTGTCAATAGCTGGGGTGAAGATGAACTGGAGGTCTGGTCCATGTGCATCCTGCAGGAGGAGCTGGGAGTGCTCCTCGGGGGGAGGCAGAAAGGAACAGCCCCTCGTTTCGTTTCACCCGCAACAATCCCCGAGGAAGAAACCACACCCCACTTTTTGGGAAGCTCGGCAGGTAACTAATCACCTCATCTGCTAAACAATCCAGGCAGACTTGTGGCGAGGAGGAAAATCTTCTGCAGCACACGGTTTGCTGAACAGACTGCCTGAAAAGCCTCGGCAACGCAGGAAAACCCCAGCAAAGGGATGCCTGAAGTTGGTGGGAAAGACTCCCCAGCCACCAGTAGTGGAGATGGATGGGGAGGTGGGCTTGGCTCAGGAGAAGAGCTCCCATTTGTCCAGGGAAACGCCCTTGGAAGTGTTCAATTTCCCGAGCAATGAAGCTCAGCATGAAGTTCAGAAGTGCTTGATTTAAGCCTTGATTTAAGCAGACTCCTTGTGAGACACACTCCATCTCCAGGCTTGGAATTTGGCTCTCCATGTGCCTGCACTGGAGTCTCCTTGGGTGTCTCTGTGGATGTTTTACCATTTCCCTCCTCCCTGGGCCAGTTCCACTTTCCTCAGAGCCCTCCAGCACCAGACTTTAAACTGGAACCTCAGCCTGTCTGTAAGGTTAGGGATGTGGAAGTAAAAACCCATTCTGGGGTAAGGTCACCTCAAGGTCCTTCCTGTGACACCTTCTGAAGCCTTGATGGCAACTGACACCACCAGAAGAGGACCCTGGAGCATCCCGTGGCATGAAGGCAGAAGAGGAAAGGAGTTTCATCCCAGGGCTCCAAGTCCCAAACAGGACAAACTTGGGTGAAAAGTTTTTTCCAGGTTATAAACCCTAAATGTTAAAGACAGAAAAGATCTATGAAGTCTCCCTTCATATTAAAGTTCTATTTTCCAACTGATTTTAGGCCACCAGGCTCCTGCTCATCCCTCCTGGGAGGTGTTTCCACAGTGTGGGACCTTTTCCTGCTGGATGGAGCTCTCTCCCAGTTTGGGAGATCCCACAACACCAAGATCCCACCTGGCATTTTACAGCTTGATTATTGCAAGTGGAGAAGAGGCAGATTCTGTTGCTGAAATCACTGGATGCTCAACAGCTCTTTTTTTTCTCTGGAAAAAGTTGAGTGACCTGTCATAGAAACCCTTTCCCAGCCCTTGGACATTCCCATCCTTCCAGCACCAGGGCCAAGACCATCAGGCTGGAGCAGTTATTCCCTGGAATGTGGGTTTGTGGGGCTGATGCCCCTTCAGGTGACAAAAGGTGTCTGATGTCATTGGGGTGGAGGTGTCACCTCCTCAGTGCCCGAGAAACCCATTCCCAGAACCAGCAAATCCTGGAACTGGCTAAAAACCACGGAGTGTTCATGTGTTTCACACAGTCTTTCAGGAAAATGCCTTTGGAAAAGGGATCCTTCACTAGGAAATGTTGGGGGTTTTTAGGAAGGAAGGCAAAGCACTTTGATGATGTGAAATATTATGACAAATCCATAAAGGAACGTCTCAGTTTCTCAGGCTGGAATACTCTCATTTTCCCACCCTGTTTCACAAAAACACACCAATAAAAGAATGTGATTAACAACAAATATTGGCAGCAGCATGAAAAATGTAGGTTTCCTATAATTGGACAATTCAGACCAGTCCTGCTAGGAAACAAGCCTTTGTTTTCCAATTTCTCCCATTTGGATAAATTCCATGAGGGGGGTTTCTGCCTGTTTTTCCCTTCCATGAAACAGTCTTGGCCTTGTGCTGCTCTGAGGGTTCCAGACACTCCACCCTCCCCTCTTCTCACTGTTCCCTTCCTCACCCCTGATCCCACAGGTCCATCTTGAGCAGGTTGTTCACAGAGGGCATTTCTGCTCCATCCCTGGAAGTGTCCAAGTTGTGGGGCAGCTCCAGCTTCTCTGCCCACCCTGTGCCAGGGCCTGCCCACCCTCCCAGCCACCAATTCCTTCCCAATATCCCATCCATCCCTGCCCTCTGGCAGTGGGAAGCCATTCCCCTTGTCCTGTCCCTCCATGCCTTGTCCCAGGTCCCTCTCCAGCTCTCCTGGAGCCCCTTTAGGCACTGGAAGGGTCTCTGAGGTCTCCCTGGAGCCTTCTCTTCTCCAGGCTGGACAATCCCAATTCTCCCAGAGCAGAGGGGCTCCAACTCTTGGAGCATCTCCATGGCCTCCTCTGGACTCATTCCAACAGCTCCACGTCCTTCTGGACAAATGAATGTCACCTCAAGAGGTTGCAGTGACGTCCCTCATGGCAGTGATCCCATTCCTGACATTCCCCCAATGGCTGCCACATTCCTGCAAGTGTCCAATTTTTGGGCAGCCCCAGCTTCTCTGGGCAACCCGTGCCAGGGCTTGCCCACCCTCCAATATCCCACCTGGCACTTTGGAACCTTCCCCCTTGTCCTGGCACTCCTTGCAAAGGGTCCCTTTCCATGGGTCTCGTAGCCCCTTCAGGTGCTGGAAGGTCACAACTAGGTGACCCTCGAGGTTCTCTTCTCCAGGCTGACATAAAGCCCTGATTCCTGCAAAGATCTCCTCTCAGGTGTGTCTACAACTCAAGAAACACTGGGATGGATGAGCAGAGAGCCAAGGTCTGCCTGGAGACTTCAAGGACACTCCTTGCTGTGGCAGAACCACTGGAGGGAACGTTCCAGCCACTTGTTCTCCTCACGTGCTGCCCTTCCCTGAGGTTTAATCTGGTGCTTCTGGCAGGACTTGCTGCTCTGTCCCTTGTCACTCCGAGCCCCTGCTCTGCTCTCTCTCGATGGATGGGGAATGTAAAGCAGAACTTCCTTCACACAGCACTGAAGCACCGGTGGATTTCCACCCAGGGACGGATTGAGCCATTTCACTCTCGGGTTTGTGTGTCAAATGGGGCGAAGGGGAATTGAATCGTGAGGGTCTGTTTCCCCTTGTGGAACAAAGTATCAAAACGGTTTCATTTGGAAATGTCAAATGTCACTTCTCAGGTGAAATGGTTTGTCCCTCCTGCAGCTGATGAGGAGGCACCTTTGGATTGCAGCCATTCAAGGGGTGATTCTTCCCTTGGAAAGGCATTGTAGGCAGGACATTGTGCACCCCAGGGTGGGTTCTGTCCCAGAAATCCTGCTTTTCCTTGGCACAGTAACACCCCCAGGGAAGGAGCAGGAGCTTGTGCCTTCCTCAGACAGCTACAGGCAGGAGGTGCCCTGGAGGTGCCTTGGCTTGGGCCAGGTGAAGAGCTCTGGCTGGGACATCCTGTCTCCCAGAGAACACCAGCACTGGCTGCCCCGAAAGCACCTTTTGTCCTCTCTTTTCAGCTCTTCAGAGTAGAATCATTGATCACTGAGGCTGGGGAAATCATGGAGCTCATGGGGCTGAACCATCCCCCAGCACTGCCAAGGCCACCCCTAGTCTGTGTCCCTGAGCAGCTCTGCCATGTTCTTTGAACATTTCCATGGATGGGGATCCATCACCACCCTGGGCAGCCCCTTCCAATGTCCAACCACCCTTTCCATGGAGAAATCCCTCCTGCTGTCCCCCCTGCCCCTGCCCTGGCCCAGCCTGAGGCCGTTCCCTCTCCTCCTGTCCCTGTGCCCTGGGAGCAGAGTCCAAGCCCTGCCTGGAGCCATCAGGGACTTGCAGAGCCAGAAGGTCCCCCCTGAGCCTCCTGTTCTCCAGGCTGAGCCCCCCCAGCTCCCTCAGCCCCTCCTGCTGCTCCAGCCCCTTCCCCAGCCCCGCTGTCCTTCTCCCCAATCTAATCTCGGCTCTTTCATCACCTCCCAGTTACCCCACTGGCCTTGGAATATTTAGCTGCAGGGGAAGGAGGGATTTCTGAGGATGAGGATCCCATCCATGGGCTCCAGGGTGAAGGGGGAGAAAGCAAAGTCCCACCAGCAGCTCTGGGGGTGGGTGACAACCGGGACCCCTGGGGTGGGATCAGCAGGAGCTCAGGGAGCCACTTGTGTCCCTAAGGGGCTGTGGGGATCAAACGCTGCACGGGGGGATGGACAGAGCAGGGCAAGGGAGAAAAAGGCCAAATGGGAGCGGAAAAAACCCTAAAACCAAATAACAGGAGCTTTGTGCTGCCGGGGTTGGCTCTCGTTGGAAAAGCAGGGGATGAGGAAACCCAGAGGGTTGGGATACCAGGGAACAAACAGGGCACGACAAGGAGCGGCTGATAAGGAGCTGATAAGGAGCTGCAGCCCCACCGGCAGGCAGGGGCTGGGCAGGGGAAGGGGGTCCCTACCAGAGCCCCCTCCAAGGCGAAGACGGCGGCGGCGCCGGTGCGTTCCAGGGGCTCCATCCTGCGCCGCCAGCGCCGGCGGCGGAACGAGTCGGTGCGGCGCGCCTTCAGGTGGAAGCGCCACCCGAAGAGAGAGGCGTATTCCCAGCCCTCCCCGTCCGGCTCCTCCGGCTTGTGCTGCCAAGGACACAGAGGCACTCAGGGAGGCTGTCCCACCGCCCCATGGTCCCACCGCCCCACGGTCCCACCGCCCCGTGGCCCCGCTGGAGGGGACAAGGGAAAAGCCACCCATGCAGTGGGTTCTCCAGCCCAAAACATGGATTCAGGCTCGTCAGGGTGTTCCCAGCCAGGGTTGTCCCTCCCCGTGTCCTCCCTGTACCTCCCCAGTTTGGAGCCATGGAATAGTCATGGAATCGTTTAAAGGGTCATAGAAATGTTTAGGTTGGAGAAGACCTCGGAGGTGGTCACCGAGTTCAGGTTGGAAAAGACCCTTGAAATCATCACAGAGTCATGGAATGGTGTGGGTTGGAAAGGACCTTAAAGCCCACCCAGTGTCACCCCTGCCATGGGCAGGGACACCTCCCAGCAGCCCAGGGTGCTCCAAGCCCCGTCCAGCCTGGCCTTGGACACTTCCAGGGATGGGGCTGGGTTCTCCCAGTCTGACCATTAACAGTGCTGTGTCCACCACTGGGAATTCAGTCCTTCCCCAGTCCCTGGGCTGAATCCCACTTGGATGGGGTCACTGGGCTGGGGGATCCCCGTGCTGAGCAAGGAGGGGGCCACATTCAGAGCCTCCACCTTCCCAGCTTTCCTTTTGCTTTTCCACCCCTCTGATCCTCTCGTGGCTCTGTCCCCTCTGGAATGTCTCCCCAGATCATTGGTCACAGCCCTGGCAAGGTTTTTCTGCCCAGAGCTGTGTCCCCTCCCTGTGGCACAGGGTGACATGGGCTCCCTATGGCCACAATTATCCAGGCCAAGTGCTGCAAAGGGACACAAGTGTGGCTGGGAGGTGGGTGTGGGAGGGAAGAGCTGCAGCCACGGGGCCACTCATGGTCCAACTGCACCATCTAGAGGGGAGTGGGACAGGGACAGGCTGGGGACATTGGCCAGCCCTGCTCTCCCATACTCTGTACCACTGCTGGATGGCCCCATCCCACCCAAGAGCCCAGCCAAGCCCCTCTGATGTCCCCATCCCACCCCAGAGACCAGCCAAGCCCCTCTGAGGTCCCCATCCCACCCCAGAGCCCAGCCAAGCCCCTCTGATGTCCCCATCCCACCCCAGAGCCCAGCTAAGCCCCTTTGATGTCCCCATCCCACCCCAGAGCCCAGCCAAGCCCCTCTGGAGTGGTGTCTGCCCTTGGGAGATGGTGACCCTCATGGTGGGAACCCCTGGGCACGGAGGGCAGAGCCCCCAGCTCCAGGGAAAAGCAAAAACTACCTCCACATGGAGGGACAGGGACACGTCGCAGAGGGACAAGGACACGACACGGAGAAACAGGGACACGACACAGAGGGACAGAGACATGACACGGAGGGACAGACATGTCCCCAGCCCACTGCCCCCCCAGCCCATGGCACCTTCCTGGCAGTGTCCATGTGTGCCGGGTCGCGCCGGCGGAGCCGCACCCAGCGCCGGCGCCGGTTGGTGTGGTACATCTTCTCGGCCGGCACCCAGGCCTTGGGCTTGCGGTCCGGGGGGATGGTGAGCCCGTATTCCCAGCCTGGGGACGAGGGGACACCAGGCTGAAGGCGGGAGAAGAGTCCCCCCCTCCCCACCTTGTGTCCCACCGGTCCAGAGGGATGGTGAGCCCTTATTCCCAGCCTGGGGATGAGGGGACACCAGGCTGAAGGCAGGAGAAGAGCCCCCCCCTCCCCACCTTGTGTCCCACCAGGGACCCTGAGCTGGGAAGGTGTGCCCAGATCCAGTGCCACCTCCCAGGCTGTTGGTCCCCAAGGGATGTGTCCCTCTGGGATGCCCAGGTGGTGGATCCAGGGTGTCCCCAGGCTCAAGTCACAGCATGGGGACTCTGCCCTTCCTCCCTCAGGCCACCTCAACCTTTGTGACCATCCCAGGTGCTCTTGGCCTGGTGTTTCCCATTTCTCTTCCACCAGAAACCAGGGAAGATCTTCCTGGACTATCCCAGCAGCCAGGACAGTGCTGCCTTTGGGAATTCCCACCCCACAGCTCCAGCAAGAGGGTCCCCTGACCCCTCCTCCTGATCCAGCAGGACAGCTCCCACAGCAGGACAGGGATGTCTCATCCCTGGTGAGGCTGTGGAAGGAAACACCACCATGAGGGATGGAAACAGGACCCCCAAAACTGCTCCTGGTACCTTTTTCATCCACAGCTCTGTTGAGATCCGTGTCCCACTCCACATCTTCCCATTTCCAGCCCGGAGGACACTCAATCTCATCCTTGGGCAGGACCTTCTCCCCATTCTGTGGGACACAGGGGTGTTTTCAACAAAAGGAGCCCTAAATCTCCCCTGATCTCCGGGGGCTCCCAGCCTGGGGTGGTGCTCAGCTCCAGCATTCCCACTCTTCCTTACCACGTCGGTGTAGGCGTCGGTCATGTGGATCCACTGCCCCCCCGGCAGCCGCACCTGGTTCTCAAACACCTCCTCCACGAAGCTCAGGTGTCCAGCGTCCACATCGTGGAGCAACCTGCATCCATGCCGGGACACACCCCACTCAGGGATCCCCCACCCAGTCTTCCCAGACAGCCCCTGCCCTCCCAAACCTCTTCCACCTGACGCTCCAAGCAGAGCTCCCAGGAGACCCCCCCAAGACAAGCCCAAACCACATGAAAATCCCTCCTAGTGCCCCAGGGGGATCCCAACCCCAACCTCCTCAGCCTCGGAGCATCCCGACCCTTTTCCCCCCTCCAAGTGCTGCTGGTTTTCCATCCAGAGCTCAGGGATAAGGCCTGAGTCTCGGATGAGGGAGCATCACATCCATGGGTGTAGATGAGGAACCCTCACAGCATCCCAGAGCTCCACGGGTGACCTTCCCAGCAGCTGGCTGTGGTTTTTGGGATGCCCAGGACCTGCTCTGCTCCTGGCAGGAACCCCCACTCACGTCCTCTCGGGGCAGATGAACCAGTCCCCGGCCCAGGTCCAGCCTGTGGAGGGTCGGAAGCTGTCCTTGGGCAGCTTGATCTTCCCGGTGACATCAGAATATTTGGGGTAGGTGAGGCCAGTTGTGCCCCAATTCCCCACCAGTGCCAGCTTGGTCTGGTTCTCGTACTGGGGGGGCAACAGCAAAGAGCTTTTGGGGTTGGAGGCACAAAATCCCATTAGCATTCTTCTAGAATCCCATAAATAATCCCTGCAGAGCCCCATCCTGAGGACAGACCCTCTGGGAAAAGCCAAAAGCTCAGCCCCCACCATCACAGGCACCCCCAGACTTTCTCTCCAACAGATGGATGGAGATGAGACAAACAACATGGATTTAAGGCTCATTCCTAACCTTCTCCTCAGCTTTCCAGGCTGGATATTGGTGGAAACAGCTTCTTCTCACAGATTTAAGGGATTGATGTGATCTGTGATCCCACCTATTCTCTCTCCTCCAGCAGGTGGACCGAGATGTGAAGGGACAGTGTGGATTTATGGCTAATTCCCAACCTTCCCCTCAACCTTCCAGGCTGGATATTAGTGGAAAAGGCTCCTCCTCATAGTTTTTAGGGAATGATGTGACTTGCCCTCACCAGGGTCCAGCCCATTCCCTTCTCTCCAGCAGGTGGATGGAGAGGCAAAGGGGCAGTGTGGATTTATAGCTCATTCCCAACCTCCTCCTCAGCCTTCCAGGTCGGATATTGGTGGAAAAGGCTGCTTCTTCTTGTAGTTTTGAGGGACTCATGTGCCCTGTGGTCCAGCCCATATCCTCCCCTGCCCAGTGGAGCTGCTGCCCTGCCCAGGGAGGGAGGAGCCCCGGGATGTGCCTGGGAACACTCACGGTTTCAGCAAAGACGGAGAGCTTTCCCTCGGCGTAGTGGTTGAATTCCTTCTCATCCACGGCCAGCCCGAACCAGAGGCGCACCCGGAGCTGCGCCGGCACCCGCGGCCCCAGCGCCTCCTCCTGCGGGTACTGCCGGGGAAGAACCCATCAGCACCCCTGGAGCAGGGGAATGCTGGCCATGGCAGGCTGGGAATGCAGCCCTGCATGGGGGCAGGCTGGGAATGCAGCCCTGCACGGGGGCAGCGGGACATGGAGCACAACTGGCAACGGGGACAATGCCAGGAGTGCATGGAGCACCTCAGGGAGCGTGGAATCAGGGTGGGAAGAGACCTCTGAGATCAGACAGTGGCCCTAAAGCTGCTCCCAGGTGACCCTGAGGAGCCCCAAAAGCCCAGTGGTTGGAGTCAGGCACAGAGTCAGGATCAGGGACAGGATCGAGGTCAGGGACAAAGCCAGGGACAGGAATGCGGCCAGGGAAAGGGACAAGGTCAAGGACAGGGACAAGGTCAGGGACAAAGGATCAGGATTAGGGACAAGGTCAGGGACAGTGACATGGTCAGGGAGAATCAGGATTAGGGATAAGGTCAAGGAGAGAGACATGGACAAGATCAGGGACAAAGGATCAGGATCAGGGACAAGGACAAGATCAGGGACAGGGTCAGTACCAGGGACAAAGTCAAGGCCAGGGCCAGGCACAGTGACAAAGTCGGCACATCCTTCAGTGTCAGGCCACCAAACGCACCCCACGTATCCAGCAAACCCAGAAATAATCCCCAGGAATGTTTCCTCATGGCCCTTTTTCCTCCCTCTCTGCCCCTTTTCCCTGCTCCAAGAGCTGCTGCTTTTCCAGGCAGAGCCCAGGGAGACAAATCCATCCCCATGTGCAGATTTTCCTTCACTTTTGCTGCCACCTGGGTTGGGGTTTGGGCCTTTACTCAGTTTATGGCACTGCAGTTTCTCAGAGCTTGTTCAGGGCTATTTCCCTGCTCCTGAGCTGGCACCATTCAGCCAAGGAATATCCTTGGAGATGGGAGAGGCTTGGCAAGGGCCTGGCACAGGAGGCAGCAGCTTCAATTTCCTGGGATGGCAAAGGGTCAGGAAGTGGGGAAAGAACATAACAACACTTAAAAATAAGATGTATTTTCTAAAAAAGCATCATCTGGGCCAAACCTTCACTGCCCTGGGATTACAAAATACAGGGAGCCATTCCTGGGACCTGCTGCACACCCACGTGGGAGGAGCTGAGCCCACCAGGAGCATCAACCAGGATCTCCTTGTGGAAAAGCAGCCTCAGCTGGGTGGAAAACCCAGAAAGGTGGGGATGCTCCACTCTTGGAAGTGTCCAAGGCCAGGCTGCACTGGGCTTGGAGCAACCTGGGCTGAGGGAAGGTGTCCCTGCCCATGGCAGGGGTGGCACTGAATGGGCTTCAATGTCTATCCAAGCCAATTCATTCCATGGGGCTGGACATCCCTGGAGCTGCTTGGCAGTGAACGTTGTGCTGGGATTTGGGGTTTCCCTGCCTTATTTTCTCTTATTCATTTCTCTTTTGGGGGAAAACATTTTAAAGAATCGAGAGCACCCATGGCCACGGAGCCGAAGGTACCTTGAGGAAGATGGTCTGGAGCTTCCCGCAGTTCCTGCCGCAGCAGCTGGGGATGTTCCTGGAGAAGAGCACCTCATGGGCGGGCACTCGGGCGTAGGCCACGCGCTTGTCCCCCTGCAGCATCCAGATCACGATGTCCGGGAGGCTGTTCTGGGGCTGGAACACAACAGTGGCAGAGCAGGGGGGTCCACAGGAGCACAGCACAGAGCAGAGCCAGGGAACCCTCCCATGGGCTGGGCTGGGCTGGGAGGGGCCTCAAGATCACCTCATCCCACCCCCTGCCATGGGCAGGGACACCTTCCACTAGAACAGGTGCCCAGAGCCCCATCCAACCTGGCCTTGGACACTTCCAGGGGTCCAGGATCAGGCAGCCTCCTTGGAAATTCCATCCCAGCCCCTCACCACCCTCACAGGAAGGATTTCTTCCTGATATCCCCCTCAAACCTCCCCTTTTCCAGTGGGAAGCCATTCCCTGGGTCCTGTCCCTCCATCCTTGTCCCCAGTCCCTCTCCAGCTCTCCTGGAGCCCCTTCAGG
>JAWMRC010000126.1:71973993-71996353 GCA_035584755.1 Thripadectes ignobilis | reverse complement strand
GGCACCCCGTCCCTCCAGCACCCCCAAACCAGCCTCCCTGGCCCAGCTTGTCCCCACCCCACAACCCCACACCCCCATCCCACCTGAGCCCCCTCAGCACTCCTGTCCCACCTCGTCCCTCGCCCCTAGACCATTACCCCTGTCTCTCTGTCATTCCATAACCCAGTGCCCCTGTTCTATCTGAACCACCCCAATCCAGCTCCCCTGTTCCACTTTGTCCCCCCCAATCTGTCCCCCCATCCCACCCCGTCCCCCGATCCCCCCTTGTCTGTCCCCCTGCAGTTCTCCCCGTGGCCACCAGGCGGTGCCACAGCCCCAGCCACCACCGCCGGGGACGGGGTGGGGGATCCCGAGGGGGTTTTTGGGGTGGGATTGGGGTCCGCAGCCCACCCGAGGCCTTGTACAGCTCCTTCAGCGTCCCCTGCGGCTTCTCGATCTGGTGCACCGTCAAATCCACCGTGCCCCCGCCGCAGTCCGCCACGATGTACCTGTCACCTGCGGGGACAGTGCCGGGGTGGGGGTCCTGGTCCCCCCAGCCCAGCCCCCGGAACACCCACCCGTGGGCTGGGAGCAGCCAGCGGCACACAGGGCTGCGCTTGCCCTGGGAAAATGCGGCTTTGACCAAAATATGTGGGTTTGGGGTGTTTTTCCCACCTAAAAAAGCCCCCCAACAGCTGGAGCAGTTGGAGGAGGGCTGGAAGGGCAGAGAGTTGAAGGGATGGGATGGTGGCAGAGGGATCGTACCGGGGGTCAAGGGACAGACCGGAGCCGTGTCACCCCCATGGCAGGGGCACCCTTGGGTGCTGGGGGGGCAGCTCTGCCCCGATGGGGACATCCAGCCCTCCGTCCCCTCGCCCAGGGTGACCCCGGGGACTGGACAGCACCAGTGAGGGGTCCCCGCTTGTGTCCCCCTCCCGGGGTGTTGGGGCCGCCCCCCACCCCTCCTACCTGCCTGCATCTCCGACCAGAGCTCCCCCACGCCCGACTCCACCAGGAAGGTGCGGCTGTGCCGGGACCGCCGGAGCTGCTCCCGGGCTGGGGACAGAGCCAGGGGTCAGCCGAGAACATCCCGGGGATCCCCCCCAGTCCCTGGGATCCCCCTCAGTCCCTGGAGCAGGTTGTGGGGGGCTGTACTGGGAGCACTGGTGGCCGCTCCCCTCCACTGGGACCCCGACACGGCCCAGCTCCATTGTGGGAGGGCTGATCCAGCCTTCCCGCTGCCCTGCCAGGGTTCCACGGGGTCCCACGGCACCCCACCGTGCCCACCCGCCGTGCCCTGGGCGATGCCCCCTGCCCTCCCGACCCCCACCGGCCCGGGTGGGGTTTCCTGTGCTCCCCCCGTCCCAGGGACATCAAAGCCGCCCGGAAGGGCCGGGACCCATCGGGGAAGGTAGGGTTGTCCTGGGATATTTTTGGCACGCCGGGATGGCCCTGGCACACTGACTCCTCACCCTCAGCCCCGGGATCAGCTCAAGCGCCCCCAATAAATACAATGGGACCCCTAATCTCCATCCAGGACCAGGCTGTGACCATGGCACATCCCAGCTCTGGGGCTCAGTCCCAACTGGGAAAACTGGTGCTGTCCCAGTAAAGTCCCAGTTCTGTGGCCGGAGCAAGGGGACCCCCAGGTTCCCATTCATGGGGGGACTTTCTCTGGAGGTGGCCCGGGGACTCAGGGTGGTGGCCAGGGTGACAGAGGGGTCACTGGGCTCGGAGGCTTCCTGGGAAAGCAGTGGTCCGTGCCCTGGCCATGAGGATTTGGGATGGGGGGAGTGGGGATTCCCGGGGCTGCCGGGGAGGGGAGTGGCCCCCCGGGCATGGTGTCCTCCTGTCCCAGGCCCCCGTTCACCCCATCCCTGGATGATGCTGTGGGAGGGAATCCCCATGTGGGGATTTTGCTGGAAACAGCATCATTTGATAAAGTACCAGGAAAGGGAAAATTATAGGGAAAAGGGGGTGGGAAAGTGGAAAAAAGGGAAGAAAAAGGACTCGATCCCCACTGGAAATAAGAGATGGGTAGCTGAGGGGCCAGTTCCAGACCCTGGACAGGACAGGGGATCTTTGGGGACTTCCCCAGCCATGGCAGCTGATGGACCCTCCACACTTGGAATGTGGGACTGAATTCCTGCCTGCTCCCTGAATCCCTGCCTGTTCCCCACTGCCCAGTCCCCCTCCCACCCCCTCTGGGGGGCCCTGTGCCCTCACCCTGCCTGAAGCTGGAGTCGATGTGGTGGGGACCCTCCAGCCCGTTGGGCGGGGGGCGGCAGCTCAGCTCGATCAGTTGGTGCAGCCGCAGTTTCCGGCAGTAAATGGAGGCGGCCTCGGGCTCCAGCGCAATCAGGAGCTGCTCCGGGTTCTCTGGGGACACCAGCCCGGCCTGGGGGACACAGGGGGTCAGGGCAGGGGGGACAGGGGTGTTCCCAACCCCCATCCCCTGCTGCTGTCCCAGCTCGGGAATCCTGGAGCACCAACAAACCACACACCAGCCACTCAAATATTCACCAACCACCCAACCAACCATCTGCTCAACCAACAACTAGAGCACCAAACCAACCACCCAACCAACAACCCACCCAACCAACAACCAGAGCACCAAACCAACCACCCAACCAACAACCCACCCAACCAACAACCCATCCAGCCAACAACCTGCCCAACCAACAACCCATCCAACCAACAACCCAAACAAAAAACAAACCATCCACCAAGCAACCAACTATTTAACTAGCCAAATGCTCAATCAATGACCCGAGCACCAAACCAACTATCCAACCATTGAACAACCCACCCAACTAATGACCCTTCAATGAGCAACCCACCCAAACAACAACCTGAGGACCAAACCAACAACTCACCCAACCAATGATGAGAGAACCAAAGCAACCACCCAACCACTCAAACATCCACTCAGCCAACAACTCTCCCAAGCAATGACCCATGCAGCCAACAGTCCAACTGCTCAACCAACAACTCAACTGCTCAACCAACCCCCAATCACTTGACTATTCACCCACCCACTGATCCCACCTCCCAACCCAACCAACCACCCACGCAACCCCTGAACCACCCAAACAACAACCCAACCACCCATCCAAACACTTGACCATTGACTCAACTGCTCAACCAGCCACTCAATTACCCACCCACCGAAACACCAAAACACTGAAACACCCACCAACCAAACATCCAAACAATTATCCAACCACCCAACCAACCATATTTTTGGTTTGGTTTGGGTCAAGAGGGACCTTGAATCCCATCCCACTGCACCCCCTGCCAAGGGCAGGGACACCTTCCACCAGCCCAGGTTCCTCCAAGCCCCATCCAACCTGGCCTTGAACACTTCCAGGGCTGGGCAGCCACAGCTTCTCTGCCCAACCTGTGCCAGGGCCTGCCCACCCTCGCAGGCCAAAATTGCTTCCCCAAATCCCACCTAACCCTGCTGTCTGGCAGTGTGGATTCAGTTTGAGTAGGGAAGGAGGTACCCCACAGACCACACCCCCTGTGAGGGTCCCCACATGAGCAGCCCCCTGGGAACCCCCACCTTGTAGGCTGCCTCCCGCATGAACTGCTTGGCCGGCTGTTTCCAAATGGCGGGCACGGTGAGCACCCAGCGGATGGCACCGCTCTCGGGCAGGGATGGGCACTGGTCCTTCAGCTCCTGCCAGGGGAGATGCAGCAGGTGAGCCCCAGCTGGAGTGTGGGGGCACCACAGGGAATCATGGAATAGTTGAGGTTGGGAAGGACCTCAAAGCCCACCCAGTGCCACCCCCTGCCATGGGCAGGGACACCTCCCACCAGCCCAGGGTGCTCCATGTCCCATCCAACCTGGCCTTGGACACTTCCAGGGATCCAGGGGCAGCCAGAGCTTCTCTGGGAAATTCATTCCAGTCCCTCACCACACTCACAAGAAAGAATTCCCTCCCAATATCCCATCTAGCCCTGCCCTCTGGCACTGGGAAGCCATTCCACCTTGTCTTGTCCCTCCATGCCTTGTCCCAAGTCCCTGCCCCCTTAGGCACTGGAAGGGCCTCTCAGGTCTCTCTGGAGCTTTCTCTTCTCCAGGTGACCCCCCAGCTCTCCCAGCCTGGCTCCAGAGCAGAGGGGCTCCAGAATCCCAGAAGAGTTTGGGCTGGAAGGGCCCTTAAAAATCTTCCAGTGCCACCCCATGCCCTGTACTGGGACAGCTTTCACTATCCCAGGTTTCTCCAAGCCCCATCCGACCTGGCCTTGGACACTCCCAGGGATCCAGGGGCAGCCACAGCTTCTCTGCCCAGCCTGTGCCAGGGCCTGCCCTCCCTCCCAGAGTGAGGAAGCCACACACAGGGAGACACACGTGGTTCCCTTTGGGAGGAGGAGGAGGAGAAGGAGGAAGAGGAGGAGGAGAAGGAGGAGGAGGGTTGTGCCATGGGGTGGCCCAGGTGCCCCACCTGCACCGCGTGCTGCTTGAAGAAGCGCAGGGCATGGGCAAACACCTCCAGTGCCGGCATCTTCTTCCCATTGACGGCTTCCAGTTCAGTTTTCATGGTCAGATCCTGCCAGGAACAGCAAAGGGGTCACACAAGGTGCTGGAAGGTGGCCAGGTCCCTCGTCAAATCACTGGAAGGTGCTCATCCCACTGTGCCAATCGGACCAGCTGGAGCTCAGGCACCTTAAAGCACCTTTGTGCAGCCACATCCACCTGCCCTGGAGCAGCTGGGATGGGAGAGCCAAAAATTCACCCTCTGGAATGGGGTGAAATGTGGATTTTTCTAATGTTACGACACCCAGTCTGGCCAGGAGGTCATTGTGGGTGTGGGGATAGGAGCAGGGACTCACACTGGTGCTGTGAATCTTCATCTTGAACTTCTCGAAGTAGAGCCACTCGCGGGCCTCCTCGGGGTCCAGGTCGTGGTAGTAATCCCGGGCGGTGTAGCCGAAGCTGTGGAAGGTGCCCTCGGGGGTCAGCAGGAGGCTGGTGGGGGTCTTCTGGTTGGCCACCCCCGGGTCCCCCCCTTCCCATTTCCTGCAAAGAGGGGCCAGAGCAGATGAACCTTCAGGTCAGGGAACGGGGCCTGACAGCTTTAATCTGTTTATGTGGTCACGACCTCAAGCACCTCAGAGAGACAACGGGAGCCAAGGGGTGAATCTCACTCAGTCCTGCTCTGTAGGAGGAATTTCACAGAATTCTGCACTGGTTTGGGTTGGGAGGGACCTCAAAGCCCACCCAGTCCCACCCCCTGCCGTGGGTAGTGACACCTTCCACTAGCCCAGGTGGCTCCAAGCCCCGTCCAACCTGGCCTTGGACACTCCCAGGGATCCAGGGGCAACCACAGCTTCTCTGGGAAATTCATTCCAATGCCTCATCATTCTCACAGCCAAGAAATCCTTTCCAATATCCCACCCAAATCTCTGCTTTTCCAGTTTGAAGCCAGTCCTGTCCCTCCTTCTCTTGTCCAAAGTCCCTCCCCAGCTTTCTTGGAGACCCTTTAGGCCCTGCAAGGGGCTCTCAGGTCTCCCTGGAGCCTTCTGCTCTCCCTGCTGGGCACTCCCAGCTCTCCCAGCCTGGCTCCATGCAGAGGGGCTCCAGCCCTCGGAGCATCCTCCTTTCACAGCAACTTCTACCCACTGCTCCAGGCAGCGTCACCTGCCTGTGATGTATTTACGACTGCAGCAATCCAACTTTCCCCCATTTCTGGACAGAAGAAGTCCTTTAGCAGCCCTGGGGGCTCTGGAAGCCCCTCACCTCATCATGTGGATGGCCTCGGGGTCGCTGGTGAAGCTGAAGGCGTACCCGCTGGACGTGGTGCCGAAGTCGATGGCCACAACCACGGCGAAGGAGGGGCCCTGCTGGGAACGGGCCTCGCTCCTCTGGAAGGCAAGGACAGCATCAGGGGTGGCTCAGGCACTCAGCTGGGGCTGGCTGCTCCCAGGAAAGGGGTAGAGACATCCAGGAAGGGGTTCATGTTTCCAGGATCAAGCCTTCAGGCACTTCGATGGCGGTGGAATTGGGAGGTTCCCTGACTCCCCAAAGATGGGCAATTCCTCCTCTTACACAGCTCCAAATCACTGGGGAAAGGATCTCTCGTGTTCCATGGGGTGGCTGAGGTGGTTCCCAGAGGTAGTTCCCATGGGACACAGGGAATTGGGCAGCCCCTGAGAGGGAAGGATGCTGACAGCCCACGGGAGCTGCCTGGGGCAGGCGTGGGGGCTCAGTTTTTATCCTGGTACTGAGCTCTCCTCACCCAAACCCTGAAATCTGAGCTGAGATTCCCCAAAACCTTCCCTGTGCCCGATCTCACTCCAAGGCACCTTGTCACAGGTGCCCCCAAGGGTTCCCCAGCCAAAAACCTTCCTGGCCCTGGTGCTTTGGGGGCCCAAAGTGCTGCTCCTGCTCCTCATTTTGCTGTCCCTGCTCCGTGTCCCTGTCCCTCCCCTCCTGGCTTGTGCCGAAGGATCCGTGAGGATGTGACAAGCCCCGGATCGGTGTCACCGCCGCGCACAGCAGACACGGGAAGCTAAAAGCCCTCGTTAACTTTTAATGTGCCCAGATCTGCTAAGTGCAGACACGAGCCGGCCGCGGGAAAAGCCAGGATAGGCAGGGTCGGCTCCCCTAAATGTCCTGCCGCAGGAATGTGCAGGGACAGCGAGTGCCGGGGAGGATCCGGCTCCGGAACGTGCCCTCCCACCCCGGGCAGCAGCAGGCTGGGGGCAGGAGCTCTCTCTGCCTTAACTCCAGCTTGTCCTGAGCTGGAAAAGCCCTCCACCCCGGAAATCCCATGGATAAGGGTCCTGCGGATGGACTGACCAGCCTGTGGTACTGGGGGCGACTGGCCAGACTGGGAGGGGAGGTGATAGAGTGGGGTGAGCAGCGACCAAGGAAGGATCAGAGAGGGGCAAGGACAGGGAAACAGACTCCAGCAGCACCCAGGGACCCCACAGCAGCCTTACTGGGACCCCACAACTGCCTGAGTGGGGACCCCACAATGGCCCTACTGGGAACCCTAAAACTGCCTTACTGGGGACCTCAACAGCATTACTGGGAACCCCACAGCTGCCTTACTGGGGACTCCACAATGGCCTTACTGGGAATCCTACTACTGCCTCTCTGGTACCCCAGTAACTCACCGGTGACTGGGAGGGTGTCAGGGGGGCGATGCTGCAGCTGTCGTGGGGTGTCCCTGGGGTGCCGGGGGGGGACGGCGTCGGGCACTGCTCACTTTTGGCACCTGGGGACACAGACAGGGGAGGTCAGTGTGGGAAGGGGCTCCGTCCAACCCTGAAGACCCTTCCCTGAGGCGAGGACCATGATGAAGACACATCTGGGGTGGATGTGGCAGTCACTGAGTCACTGTGGGGGCTCCACGCAGGGCTTGGGGGGTCTTCCTACACTTTGTAAACCCTGTGTAAGGCAGGATCTCATCAGCATCAATTACTTCAGAAAAATTATTTATATGAGTTATTAAATTAGGGACCAGCTCCCAGGTGAGGGCCAGGTTTGGTGAGCAGAAACAGGCTCAACATCTGCTCCACCACCAGAGAGGAACCGGCACATGGAGGAGGAGTCGTTTGGCCTCAGGCTGGTGGCCAGAATGACTCCTGCAAGCCCAGTTTATCCCCACTGATCCTGGAGACTCCCTGGGGATGGCTGCAGATGGGGACACAGCCCTGTGGATGAGGCAGCAAGGTGGGATGGAGATGTGACATCCAGAGAATCATGGAATTGTGGCATGGTTTTATTCAGAGGGACCTTAAAGGTCATCTCATCACCCCCCTTCCATGGGCAGGAACGCTTTCCTCCAGAGCAGGTTGCTCCAAGCCTGGCCTTGGACACTTCCAGGGATGGGGAAGCTGCTCCAGGCAAGCAGCTGGAAGGCTTGTATCCAGTGGGAATGGGGGAAAACATGGGAAGAGATGCCAGTGAGCTGCTGAGTGTCTGTGGTTTAAAGCCATGGAGAGCCAGTTCCTCAGTGAGGGGAGGTGGGCCCAGCTCAGACCCCCAGCAACCCTCCAGAACATTCCAGTTTGCTGAGACTCTGGAAGCTGTGGTGACTCCAAGATATGGGACTTCAGCCTCTGTGGGGGGCTCAGAGGGGCTTCAGGGATCCATGACGTGTTGGGCACAGGCTCCTATTGCCTCCTCCTCTTCCTCCTCATGGAGCCCCCAGCCATCCCTGTCCCCTCAGGTGACCCCCCCAGCTGCTCCAGAGCAGAATTCCAGCCCTGGGGACCCCCTTTCACCCCGGTGTGTCACCAGCCCCCAGTGCCACGACAGGGTGAGCCCCAGGGCCCCCCAAACCAGGGACACGGGGCTGACCTGCCCACACTCCCCTGGACACATGGCTCCAATTAGCAGCCGGGCTTAATCAACGCCCACGGAACAGCCGATGGATGGACGGGCTCCAGCTGGAGGGGGCGGCTGGGAAGGGGCTGGGGGAGTTGATGGAGCAGGACTATCTTTCCCGAGGGGTTGGCCCGCTCTGGGTGGGGTGTAGTGGCGCTGGGACACTGGGAAGGCTGGAGGGACTGTTCACCCCATGGGCACTGCCAAGACCTGCACTTTGGGATTGCCTCTCCAGCCAGGATCCTGCCGGGATCTGGCCCCTGGGAGCAGGGATGAGCAGCCCCCACCCCCAGCCAGACTCCGGAAAGATTTGGGAACAGAGGAGGCTCCTCGGTCTTTCCTCAGGGAAGAGCAAAGCTCCATCTCTCCTTTGTCTGTGTCCAGGCAAACCCACCCAGCTCCCAGTGTCACCAGTTTTCACAAGGACGCCCAAGAGGAGCTCCCTAAATCACTCTGGCAGCTCGGGAGCCTCAGAGCCTGCAGCGGGAGTGCTCTGGGACCCCCAAATGCAGCAGCTTTAGGGTTGGGATCAGGCTGATCCCGACTTTCCGGGATCCCGTGTCCAGAAGAGCCGAGTCGGGGATGGGAATTGCCACGTCCCCCAGGGAGCTGGGCCGGGGGGGCCGCGCTCCCCACCGTGACACGTCTCCTGTCCCTTACACCTGCTCCGTAAGTGCCTTTCCCTGTACCCCGTGTGTGTCCCATGAATATTTGATCCCAGACAAACCGGGATGTCTCTCCGGTGTCTCCTGGTGCGGCAGAGCCCCGGGCGGGGGTGGCGGGCACCGGTGACCCCCCGGGGGTCCACGGGCCATGACATGACGGATCGTTCAGTGGGTGAGGACCGTAAACCAGGGGGGCTGGGGGACCCCTCGGGGCGGGGGTAATTCCTGCTCTCCGGCCGCTCCCCGCTTTGCGCTGCTGGGATCAGGTTTCCTCCCGCAGCTGGTTCTGGTTACCCCGGCGCGGGAGCGGCGAGGGGGCTGCGGAGGGGACGGCTCGGGGGGATGGCCGTGTGTGTGAGAGACCCCGAGCTCGTCTGGGGGTGCAGGGGATCCCGCACCCCGTGGCAGCCCTGCCAGGCACCCTCCCGAGAACATCCTTACCCATCCGCAGGCTCTGCATGCCGGGCTCCAGGAGCATCGCCATGGCCTCGCTTCCCGCCTGCAAGAGAGGAGGGACAGTGGGACAAGTGTCCGTGTGTCCCCTCGGCAGCGGGGAGGGTTCAGAGAGGGGCTGGGTGAGCCCAGGCTCGATGGCCCCCAAAACCCAGCGGGGAAGGGTCTGGCCGGGACTCTGCCCCTCCCAGGACCCCGCAGGAGCAGAGAAGACCCCAAAACTCATTTCTCAATGAAGAGGGGAGGGTTGTAGGAGGGGCTGTCCCAGTCTGGGGGTCGGTGGACACCGGACAGGGTGTCACTGGCTGTCACCGTCCCTGTGGGAGCAGGAACGGGATTCCTCTCATTGAGTAGGTCGTGCAGATGTGCAGGACACAGATGTGCCGGACACAGATGAGTGGAAAACGCTGCTCCAGCACATTTTTAGGCTCAAAGAGGCTATTTTGGAGGCTATTTTGAGAATATTTAGGCTATTTTCTTGATGACAGTGATGACTGAGGAGCAGGAATGGCCAAAAGGATCCTGGCTCACCCGAAGGGTTTAGACCCAGCGTTGGCCAGCTCCAAAACTGCTTCCCGGGACAATCACCCAACTTCTGGCTCTCTGCCCGAGGCCAGAGCATCCCGGCACCTCCGAGGCTCCCTGCGGCGCTCCGGCCATCCCGCCCTTATCCCACGGGGATGCCGCTCTCATCCCGCGGAGCCGCGGGCTCGGGACACGGCTGAGCTCATCGGGAGAGGCCTCGCTCGGAGCCAAACCCACCCACGCTCTGCCGGCCCCCGGCCTGCTCTCGGCAGCCTCCCTCTCCCAAAAAAGCCTCAGGATAAAAAGGGCAGGTGCTGTTTTTTTCCCTGGAACTGGGGGCTCAGCTCCGGCTACCCCAGGGCAGGAGGAGCGAGGGGCTGGGGGGGCTGTGGGACAGACCACAGCAGGGAACACGGTGCTGGTGGTCCTGGCAGGGCACAGAGGAGGGTCCTGGCAGGCTGACACTGCCACAGGGGCTTCTCCACCAAAATGGGGCTTTCCAGGACTTTGTCCCACAAGGACACACTCCAGAGATCAGCCCCCAGCACTGGGACTTGGGTCTCCTCCTGCAGAAACGCCGCCTGCGGGTTGGACCCCCTCAGGGGTTGGGCGGGGGGTAACCCCGAGGGTGTCCCCCACCATGGGGGCTGTGCAGGGATGTCCCCATGTCCCCAGCTCCGGGAACTGAGCTCTCCCATCCCACAGATGGATGGAGCCATTGGCCAGAGCCAGAGGGACACACCAGCCCTCGGGGGCTCCGTGGTTCTGTCCTCTGTCCATCCTTGGCCATGGCGTGTCTGGAGAGTCGATCCAGAGCCAGTGCAGCTCCTCATGCTCCAGGTGGCCAAAATCCTCCATCTCGGCAAAGCAGGGCTGGCCGGGAGGTGCTGATGGCCACCTTTGTCCCCAGGGTGCCCAGTCCCTGCCTGGGGTCCTGGCGAGGAGGGTGGGTGGGCTTAGCCAACCGAGGAGTCCCCCAGGCCCCCGAGGAGGTTCCGTCCAGCTCCGCCTCTCCTGCTGCAGTGCTGCAGACCTGGGTCTGGCACTCTGGGTGCTGGGAAGGTTGTGGGGAGCCCAGACAGCCCAGCACAATCCCTGTGTGGGGACCCGTCTCCTCATGCACACCCCAGCCCTGGCGTCCCCAGTGCTGTCCCCATGGGACCCCGGGCAGAGACCACGCTGTTGTCACCCCCAGGGGACACAGGTCCCCAATGCTGGGGTTCCCCGCTGCCCTCCCGGGGCGAGGATCCCGGTGGCTCCCGAACCCCCTGCAGCAGCTTGTGCAGGAGCAGCAATTTGGAGGACTTTCCACCGTTTCCGCCTCTGCAGGGGCTCACGGAAACGGGGAAAGGAAACAAGTTTGGGACGGGCTCGGGGTGGTGGGGCCGGCAATGACACCAGGGCTGTGACACCGGGGCCTTGGCACGGTCTTGGCACCGGGACACTGGCATTGCTGGGCACGATGCCCCCACGGCTCGGGGTGTCCCCACAGCTCGGGGTGTCCCCGTGGAGCTGGGGACCCCGGGGCAGCTGTGGGGCTCAGCTCCAGATGTGCCGAGGCGGCAGGAGGTGTTTGTCCCCGCATCCCTCCGGGGCCAGGAGGAGTTTGGCTGCAGGGAGCAGCCCCGGCCCCTCGGGGCAGAGCTCTTGGGGTTCCACAGGGTCTCGGCTGTCCTTCCCTGTCCCCTCAGGACACGGGAGCCGCGGGGTGTCCCTGGCACGGGCTGCCACAGCCCCTGCACGGGGCTGGCACGTCGTGGCGCTGTCCCCAGTGGTCACAGCAGGGTCCTCCAGGACAGGGGACGGGGCGCACAGGGGCAGACCCCACTCAGAGCATCCACCCCCACTCCCACGCGTGCCCAAGGCCCCCATCCTCACCGGGGGCAGGCCCTGGAGTCCTGGCACCCCCCAGCACCGCTGTGCTCGCTCCCCAGTGTCCCCAAAGCGGGGAGAGACCCCGGGGGCGGTGTCACCCTCATCTCGACCAAGGGACGAGGCTGATCCCCACGTCCCCCCACCTCGGGCAGCGCCCACCCCCGCTCCCTCCAAGCCCCCCCGCTTACCGCTAAGGGAAGGGGGACACGGGCTGGGGACCCCTCGGTGCAGCCACCGCCTTCTCGGGCGGGCTGTGCCGGCGGGCGGGTGGCTCGTCCCCGTCCTGCCCGCGGCTCCGTCCCCGCCCGGGCCCCGCGCAGCCCCCCGCGCTCCGGCTTCCTCCCACTCCCAGTCCCGGCCCAGCCAGCGCCTCAAATTGCAATTCCAGCTGCAGATGTGGGAGCGGGAGGAGGAGGAGGAGGCGGAGGCAGGGCCAGCACCGCCGGCAGCGGAACCTCCGCTCCCCGCTCGGCCGCGGGACACCCCGGGGGGACGGACCCCCGGGGGTAGGAGGGTCCCCAACCGGCCGGGATGGGGGACACCATCGGGGGGCACACCCCGACACCCCCGGGCCCTGCTAGCGCCCCTTCGTTCGTATGAATTTGCGCGTTTCTCTCCCGGTTTTGTCCCTCTCCATCCCGGGTGACACCGGCACAGCCCGCGGCTCTGTCCCTCCGTCTGTCCGTCCGTCTGTCCCGATATCCAGCCCCAGCCGGGCTCCACAGTCCCATTTCTCCCGGCCCAGTGGTCCCCCTGGCCGTGCCCCTCCCTAGAGGGGGCTCCTGCTTCAACCTGTGCTTGGGGGTCCCGGGGGTGGGAGCAGAGCTCGGGGTCCCGGGGGTAGGAGCAGAGCTGGGGGTCCCGGGGGTGGGAGACAGACGAGGACTCCGTCCTGCCACTCTCAAAGATGTCCGTGATGGGAAGAAATTGTTCGGGGGGCCCTCAAAAGCACAGGCAGTTCATTCGGATCATTCTGATAAATGAGATATTTGGGATCTTTGGGATCGCAGAGAAAGTTGAGGTAGTTGGGAACACTGAGGTAATTTGGATAGTTAAAATAATTGGGATGATTTGGATAATTGAGATAGTTGAGATTGGTGGGATCATCGAGATAATCGGGATTGTTTAAATCATAAGGATCATTGAGATCGTTGGGACCGTGAGGATCAGTGAGACCTTTTGGAACATTGGGGCAATTGGAATAAGACTGACATTGTTGGGATCATTGGGATTGTTGGAATTACTGGTATCATGGGGATCACTGGGATCGTCAGGATTGTTGGGATCGTTGAGAGAGTTGGGATCATTTGTATTGTTGAGGTCACTGTACTGGGGCTGTGCTGGGGCTGTACTGAACCTCTGCTGGGGCTGTATTAGGGCTCTCCTGGGGCTGTACTGGAACTATACTGGGATTGTACTGGTACTGTGCTGTGACTGTACTGGGGCTGTACCGGGACTGTGTTGGAACTGTACTATGTCTGTACTGGACTGTGCCAGTACTGTACTGGGACTGTACCAGTGCTGTACTGGGGCTGTGCTGTGGCTCTATTGGAGCTGTACCAGGGCTGTACCGGGGCTGCTGGGGGTCAAGGTGACCGGGGGGTGTCTCAGCCCCCCCAGCCCTGCCTGGCATCGCTGCCCCGGAGGCGGAGAAGGTTTTGGAGGGGGGGAGGTGGGTGTGGGGGGTTGAGGGTGGGGGCTCCGCCCGTGTTTGCGTCCCTGGCTCCCCGACAGGGATGAGGTAGCGCTTTCCGGGAATTGAGGCTCGGCCCATGGAAATGCCGCCCGGACAGGAAACCCGGGAGCAGGACCGGGAACTGGTGCTGGGAGCGAGCCGGAGCCCGGCCAGCACCGGGAGCCAGCTGGGACAGCAAGGCCAGGGCCAGGCTGGTACGTCCCCACTGGGGTGGCATTGGTGTCCCCAGCCCGGGAGCTGGGGCAGACGCTGGGCAACCCGTCCCCTCTGCCCAGTTCACCCAGTTTGCTCCTCCGGAGGCGGACAGCATCTCCTGGGGGCAAACTGGGCCTTCCTGTGCCAGAACCTGCAGCGTGAGGAGGGGAATTTTCGTCACCATCAGCACCTTCTCCCACCGCAGGTGTCCCAGCATGGAGCTGAGGATGGGGATGGAAGGACTGGTGCAAACAGGGGCGCAGGACAACGCCCTGAGCAGACCAAGGTGCTTGGTGACCTCAGTGCCAAGGGGACCCCCGGGGAGGGGCTCCCGTCCTCCGCGTCCCCCCGGCCCGCTCGGGCGCACCGGGAGCAGGGATGGATCACACCCAGCCTGGGAAGGGCTGGATCGCTTCCTTCCCACCGCGCAGCCCGGCCGGGGCGGGGGCAGCCACGGGGACACGGTGCCAGCACAGTGGGGGCACGGTACCACAACAGCGGGGACCACCCAAATTCCCCAGATTCCCAGTGTTGTCCTTCCCCCCATCCCGCTGTTCCGTGCAGAGCTGCAGCCCCCGGGGGCTGTCCGGGTCCCTCCCGAGGTCCTGCCCTCCCCCGTGTCCCCACCCCCGAGTGCTGCCCCGGGGGGGTTTTGGATTGGAAGCCCCCGCTTCGGCTTCCCACGGAAACGCCGGGACCCACGGAAAGCCCCGGGCTCCAGAGCCACCCGCGGGCACCGGCCACGTGCCTCAGTTTCCCCTCGTGTCGGGGGGGCTGGGGGGGCTGGGGGGCTCGGACCTGGCTCTTATCAGCTGAACCCCACAAAGCTGCTTCCCAAAGCCCCCCGACCCTGCCCGTGGGGCCAGGGGCAGCTGAGGGAGGCTCAGGGACGCTCAGGAGGGTCCCAAAGTGGTGACATCCCCTCTGCTCCCCCTCGAGGGTGTGGGAACCCCTTGGATCCCGGGGTTGGAACTCAGGGTAATGCAGGAGGGCTGTGACCCCCCGCCTCGGGTGTGATCCCCGTCCCGCTGTGACACCCCCCCCCCCGGTGTGACCCCCCATCAGCAGTGACCCCCCCCACCCCCATGCCCAGGGTGACACCGGGAGAGGAGCAGCCCCACATGTGCCCCTGTACACACACGTGCCCTTGCACACACACGGGAACACACAGATGCTCTCACACACAAAACCATCCCCATGCACACACAAACACACACACACACGCACACACGGGCTCTTACACACGTGCCCACCTTGCACACACACACACACACACACACACAGGCACTCTTGCACACACACCTGCCCATCCCCTTGCACACACACGCGTGCTCTTCACACGCCTGTGCACACATGAACATGCGTGTGCCTTTGCACACACCCACAGGAACACACACTTGTTCTTGCACACACCCCTTCCTCGCACACACTCAGAGCAGCCGCAGCCCTGCACAGCCACCCTTTCCAGCCAGACATGCCCTGCACACGCGTGTGCACACACCCCACCTGCACACCCACATAAACACACCCACGATGTGCTCACACACCCGTGTGTACACCCACACATGTGCACACGCGCCCCCACTTGCACACCCACCCTCACTTTTCCCTTGGTGGTGGCCCCCTGTCCCCCTCCCCGGGGTCCCCCAGCCAGTGGTGTCCCCCCGACCCCTCCATCCCCCCGTGCCCCTGCCCCAGCCCGGGGGGGAAGAGGAGGAGGAGGATGGGGATGAAGGGGCTGCAGGGCAGCTGGGAGGCATTAGCGAGGGGAAGGGGCTGCTCTGGGGGTCCCACTGGGCTCCTCCCACTGTTCCCTGGCTGGGGCAGTCGGAGTTCTCCGGGAAAGGAAAATGAACCCTTGAGGAGATGGAACGGGGGGCACAGGCTGGGAGGGCTGAAGCAGCTCTGCCTGGGGGATCTCTGTGTTGTCCCCAGGGTGGGTTCTGGGGTCCTGGGTGACCTCCCTGTGCCCAGATGTACCCTGGCCTCCACCTCCACCTCTCTTCAGTGACAGTCCCCAGCCAGCTGGCCCTGAGTCACCAAAGCCATCCCTGGACTCTGTGCTGAGACCCCCACCCAAGGTCCCCTTTCTTCCGTGGACACCAGAAGCTGGGGCCACAGGGATGTGGGGACAAAAGGAGAAGGGATAGCTCGGAATGGGGGGCTGCAGCCCAGAGCTGCTTTTTCCCAGGGATTTTTGCCACCCCTGAGGGATCTAGGGGCTTAAATCCAGAAAAACCCAGCACACTGTCGTGTGTGGTGGGGAAATGTGTGTCTCTCCCTGTCTGGGACCAGTGTAGAGCCCTGGCATGACATTGTCCCTGCATGACATTGTCCCCACCATCGCCTTGTCCCGCTTCAGCATGCCCCCTGCCCACATGTCCCAGTCCCTGATGTCCTGGTGGCCCCTGTCCCTCCCACTCCCCACGGCTGGGGGCCGTGCTGTGCCCATGGCAGGGATGGAATCACGAGTGGGGCTGATGGATGGGGCCGTGAATCTGCTGGCAAGAGTGGCTGCTCAGCCCACCCTTGGCCTCTTCGTGGAGTACCCATGGGTGATCACCTGCCACCCCCACCCTCTGGGGCACACCAGGGCGCCCCAAACCCAGGGGTCCCCCCCGGCAGCGCTTCTGGATGAGGCCAGAGAGATTTGGGGTGCTGGGAAGTCCCCAGGATCTCCTGGGCACCGGGGCTGGACACCCTCAGCATCGTGGGTGTCACTGCCCACGGCCCTGGCTACTCCCTGGGGAGGAAAATCGAGGGTTGGGGACACAAATGGCTCTTCCCACTCCCCACATCCCGGGGACCCTGCGGAGGGAAGGGGCGGGGGGGCTCCCGCCGCCTCCAGCTCCCAGAACTGATGTTTCAGGTCCTGAAAACCGTGAAAAGTGCAAAAACGGTGAGCAAAATGCAAAATGATGTCGCAAAGCGGCTGCCGGCGGGAACACGGGCCGGGAACACGGGCTGGGAACACGAAGCAGGAACACGGAGCCGAGCGGGGCTGGACGGACCCGCCGCCCCCCCCGCGATCCCGGCGCGGTTGGAAGCGAGAGCCGTGTCGGGGACATCGGGATGACAGCGGCAGTCCCTGAGCGCTGTTAAACACGTCCTGCACTTCAGGCTCTGCATCCCGAGCCCGAGACTGGCTAGGAGGGGCTGGGAGGCGGTGGGAGCATCCTGGACTCCCCCACAGCCGAGTGTGGCCCCACGGTTCGGCTCCGAGCGCTGGAGGGGGATTTGGGGAGGAAAATCATCCCTGTGCCCCATGCAGTGACAGCCTTGGCGTGTCCCCCTGGGGCTGGGCCGTGCTGGGGCAAGGACACCCTTCAGGGAACACCGTGGGGAGGAGGATGCCTTAAAAATTCCCTGTGAAGCTGCTTTCCCTGAACTCCCCTGCAAGCACTGGGAGTTTCAAGCTGCTGTTTTCCTGCCAACAGTTTTGGCAGGAATGGCTTTTTCCCTGCCAGGAACCCCAAATTGGGACGCTTCCATCCCAAGCTGCTGTTGCTGTTCCTCCCCAAAGCTCTCGTGGATGGGAAAAGCTGTTTCTCACCCCACACTGCTCCATCCCTCAGCCTCCAGTGTCACGAGCTCCAGGATCTCCTGGCACAGAGGGGCTCATCCCTCAGATCCCAGGCTGTTCCCAGGGGTCCAGGTGGGCAGTGAAGAGATGGGAAGAGTGGAAACAGCTACAACCCAGTGGGAAGACAAGTCCTTGAGTCTGTGAGATGATTTTCCACCAGGAAAATGCCTTCAGCACATCCCAGTATCACCACAGATGGGAGCAAGGGGGAATTCTGTTGGTGCCAGCGGAGCCAGGCAGCTCCAGGGCCTGGGAATGGCTTCCTGCAGCTGGAGGGGTTGGGGTCAGAGGGTTTGGCCCCTCAGGATCATGGCCAGGGTGGAACAAGTGCAGCTCTGTGTTCATGTGCTCTCATCCCCCAGTGTTTGAGCATTCCATGGCCTGGGGGGTGCTGGAGTGATTGGGACCCCCAAATGCCAGAGCCGGGTTCCATCTGCCCCCAGCCCACCCCTCCAGGCTGGAGGGGACAGAGCGAGGCCACAGCTGACCCCAGACCTCAGAATGCAACGTTCCCAAGTCCCTTTATTGCCCGGCACAGGACATGGGGTGTGCTCAGAAGCTCCTGGAATGCTGTTGCATGTCCTTGGGAAGCCCATGGAGCAACCTGTCTGCCTGTGGGGTGGTGCTGCTGAGCCAGTCCCTGCCTGTGTCATATCGGCAAGGATGGAGCATCACCCCGAGTAGGGACGGGAATGATGTGGCTCAAGGTGGGGGAGGATGGAGCATCATCCCAAGCCAGGATGGGGCTGTCATGGCTCCAGGTCCAGGAGGACTGGAACATCATGCCAAGGAAGGAAGGGATTGTCATGACCAGTGCCGGGAGGATGGAGCGTCATCCTGAGGAAGGACAAGTTTGTCATGGCTCCAGGTGTGGGAGGATGGAGCATCACCCCAAGGAAGGACGGGAATGCTGTGACTTCAGGTGTGGGAGGGTGGAACACCATTCCAAGCAAGGACAGGACTGTCCTGTGTCCAGGTCTGGGATGAAGGAACATCATCCTGAGCCAGGACAGGGCCATGATGAGTCTGGATTTGGAGTCCACTCAGGGACGGGGAACCATGTCGGCTTTGTGTGAGAAAAGGAAACTCTCTGATTTAGGCTGAGCTGGGTTTGGGGTCTGGTCTTGTACAGACCCACCAGATTGAGAGCAATGTCGCAGGTCCCTGCCGTCCCCAGGATGTCCCTCCCTGGATGTCACAGGTCCCTGCAGTCCCCAGGATGTCCCCCCCTGGATGTCACAGGTCCCTGCAGTCCCCAGGATGTCCCTCCCTGGCCTCGGGGCTGCGGCGGCTCCGGGCCGGGAAGGGCTGCTGATGCCGCGCCGGCAGCGCAGCAGGAGCGGGGCCGTGTCATCTCACATTACCTTGGACCTTATTGCCCGTCGTGTCGCAGCAATAATTCACAGCCCTTCCCTCCTCCGGGACCGCGGCTCGCCCGGCTCGCTCCGGAGCTAATGAGGCGTTTGGGATCAGTGACTCGAAACCGCTCAAGCCCCACACTCCTGAAATGTAAAAGTCAGGTTTGTGCATTAGGAATTGATTTTTCACTTGAAAGCTCACCCTGCTGCTGCACACGGGAATGGCAAAGTCTCCGGGAGGTGTTGAATCCAACCCAAAATGTTTCCTTGAAGTCAGCACCAGTTCAGCCCGAAGCTGCTGCGGGCACGAGTTTGGGCACCAGAGGCACCAAACACTCTCGGGATGCTGGGCCAGAGCTGGGGGCTCGTGCACCCCTGGATTTGAGGGGCACAAACACCCCCGGGGTGCTCAGGAGGAGCTGAGGGTTGAGTGACCCTAGGTTTTGGGGGTCTGGGGGAGTGATGCTCTGCCCCTCAGCCCCAGGTGCCACAGCCCCTGCTCAACCCGGCAGGGTCCCCTCACCCGAGTGTCTCTCCTGCTCTTCCTGCACTGCCCCCCAAGGTGCTGCCCCCCAGATGTTGCCCCCACCTCTGCCCAAGCCCTGCAGCCCCCCAGCTCCAGCTCTGCACCCCACCAGCAGTCCCCATGCCACGCAATCCCATCTCATCCCCTTTCCGTTTTATTTCAGTTTCGTCCCACCCCATCTAATCTCATCCCACCTCAATTTTATCCCATTTCTTCCCAGTTTTAGCCAATCCCATTTTATCTCATTCCATCCCATTTTATCCCATTCCATCTCATCTTGTTCCATCCCATTTCATCTCATCCCACCCCAAATCTATCTCACCTCATCCCAGTTTCATCCCTTCCCCTCTTGTCCCATCTTGTCTCATCTTGTCTAATCCCATCCCATTTTATCTCAGTTTCGTTCAATCCCATCTTGTCCTATCCCATCCCGAATCCATCCCATTTCATCCCAGTTTCACCTAATCCCATCCCATGCCACTCCATCCCATTTCATCCCACCCCAATTCCATTCCATCTCATCCCACCCCAGGGGCCTCGATCCCACTGCCTGGCTGGGGGCTCTCCCCTGGTGTTCCCCCCTCTCTTCCTGCACTGTTGGGCTGAGAAATCCCCCCAGATTTGGGGGCCACACCACAGCCCCCCTTACTGGCTCCCACTCCCCTCCACAGCTCCCCTTTCCCTCCCTTCCCAACAGCCCACCCAGGTCTAAGGAGCCCCAGCCATGGCCAGAGCCCAGGGCGAGCTGTGGGGGCCTGGGAAGGACTGGGGGTAGCTGGGGGAAGCAGGAGGAGCCAGGGGGTCCAGGGGGAGCTGGGGGGAGCCGGGATGAGCTGGGGACAGCCAGGGGAAGCCAGAGGGGGAACGGAGGGGACTGGGGGGGATTGGGGGGAACCGGGGGAGCCTCGGGGAGCAGGAGGAGCCGGGAGGGCTGAGGAGAGCCGGGGAAAGCTGTGAGGAGCCGGGGGGAGCCGGAGGGAGCCGGGGGCCGCCCAGGCACACCGGGGGCCTCACACCCACCCCTCTGCCAAAGCAAATATTTCCCCGGCGCTGCCTGGGGCCGGGCCGCGTTCCCAGGGCTGGGTGACCCTTGGCAGCCGCCGGCGCTGGGGACGGGGGGCGGGGGACAGCGAGGGGACACGGAGCTCGCTGCGAGCCCGACCCGGCTCCGCGGGGCTGTTCGGGGAGGTTTAAGTACCTGCCCCCGCCTCTGGCACTCCCGCACATTCCAGCCAGAGGGGATCCAGATGTGCCGCGGCCGCGGGCTCGGCGCTCCCTGCCATGGGGGCCGCAGAGGTGCGGGGGTGCAGGAGGTCCCCAACCTCTGTCTGACTCCCAGGGGAGTCCCGAGGGTGTCCCGCTGTCCCTGGAACATCCCAGCAGCCGGGAATCCCAAGAGGCGCCTCGGTTCGGGCTCCCCAGACCCCCTCCCGGCTGGGACAGCCCTTCCCAGTCTCCCCGCCAAAGAAAACCCGTCTCTGTTGACTCAGGTGCCGGCGCTGGGACGGTGACGCCGGGCTCTGGTCGCGGTGTCACCGCCCGTGGCCCAGCGGAGCCGCTGTTTATTTTATTTGTCCTTTTCCTTCAGCCTTTCACCCCAGGAATGGAAAAGAGGGACCGCGAGGGGCCTGCGGGGAGATCAGCCCCATCCCTCAGCCTCCTCCTCCTCCTCCTCCTGCTCCCTCCACTTTCACTTCCCGATGATGGGAAGCAAAAAGGAGGGTTTTGCCAAGGGGACCTGGAATTCTGATCCCCATTCCCGCTGAGGGCCTGGATTTGGGGTGAAGGGGGTCCCTGGCACAGTCTTCTCCCACGGCAGGATCGATGATTTATTCCCACTCTTCCCATCTCTGCTTTCCTCTCTTCCCGACAGTCCCCGCCTCGAATATCTGGTTATCGCTGAGGTGCCCAGCCCACATTCCTCCTGGGCACGGAATGAGCTGCCTCCCACCTCCCACATTCCCCCTTGGACTTTGCTCCACCCGCCCTGGGAACGAGAGCTGGACGTGGCGGGAGCTCCGAGTCACGGCGGGAACCCCCGGAGCAAGGGGAGAGCTCTGACCCCAGGAGGGTGCTGGTCCCAATGAGCAGGCTGGTTCCCAGGAAGGGCCTCATTCCCAGGAGGATCCTCCTTCCCAGGTGGATGCTCCTTCCCAGGCGGATGCTGGTCCTCAGGAGGATGTTGGTCCCCAGAAAGGTCCTCATTCCCAGGTGGATGCTGGTCCCCAGGAGGAGGCTGGTCCCCAGGCTGTGGGACAGCCAGCCCCCCCTCTGTGTGATCAGACCACGGATTTGGTTGGCCCTTTGCACCCTTTCCCTGACTTCCCTGACTTTTTCATTTGTTTTGGCTTCCTCAGAAGCTGGTCCCCACCCTGGGATGTGCCTCGGGTGTGGAAAGAGGAACTGGATAGGACTGTGCCCTGCCCACTGCCACTGCCCACACACATCCTGGGGACAGGGCACACAGAGCCTGGGGACAGAGGGCTCTGGAAGTTCCAGAGCTTCCATGGGGCTGGTGCCTCTGGGGATGTGCCCAGGGAGTGGGATGAGGCTCCGCAGGCTCCTGGCTGTTCTGGAGATGGGTGCAGGTGTCCAAGGAGAAGGCTTGGCACTGCCCCATCACTGACAGCCCACCAGGCTTGGCACAGCCCCTACAAACCAATAGCCCCCTGGGATTGGCACAGCTCCCACCCCAGTAACCCACCGGAGGGTCTGGGAGCAGTTTTGGGCCGGGTGGCACAGCCAGGGCGGGGCTGGGGGGCTGTGACATCTGCTCTGCTGACTCAGCACCAGCCTGGCACGGCTGGGGAGGTCCCAGAGGGCACTTTCTCATACTCCCAGGGCACAAGGGCGAGCATTGACCTCGAGCTGCCACCACGTGCCAGCTTCACCCAGTGCTCCCAGTGCCACCACCTCGGGCCTCTTTGCTTCAGGACCTGCTTGGATCTGGATCCTGCCCCAGAAAGGCTGGAAAGTTGCTGGAAGCAGCCCCTGCACAGTCTCGGTGTCCAGCTGGGAATTCCTTTAGGGGGGCTGGCAGAGTCTTCTCCTCACTTTATGGACACCTTCCACCAGCCCAGGTTACTCCAAGCCCCGTCCAACCTGGCCTTGGACACTTCCAGGGATCCAGGGGCAGCCACAGCTTCTCTGCCCAACCTGTG
>JAWMRC010000126.1:71948956-71969968 GCA_035584755.1 Thripadectes ignobilis | reverse complement strand
AGCTCTCCTGGAGCCCCTTCAGGCACCAAAAGGGGCTCTCAGGTGTCCCTGGAGCCTTCTCTTCTCCAGGTGACCCCTCCAGCTCTCTCAGCCTGGCTCCAGAGCAGAGTTCAGCATTCCCAGGACAGCTAGGATCCATCACTGGTAACAGTGACCTGGGAAAACAAATAACATGACTCCCAGTGACCTCCCTTTCTCCTCCTTTCCCAGCTCTGCCTGCTGAGTATAAAACCTCATGGTCCAGGGTATCCCTGGGCTGGGTTGGGCTCAGCTGTCCTGGCTGTGTCCCCCAATTCCTGGTGCACCCCCAGCCCGTCACCGGCAGGGCGAGCAGCAGAGCAGACCTTGATTTGGTGCAAACGCTGCTCAGTGGCAACAAAAACAACCCAGGATTATCAGCTCTGCTTCCAGCAGAATCCCAAACAGCCCCACAGCAGCTGCTGGGAACAAAATTAACTCTGCCCCAGTCAAAGCTGCACAGGGTCCCAGCAGGATCCTAAAATCAGAGACCTCATACCCCAAAGTGCTGCAAAACCTCCTGTGAGGACAAGCCCAAAAGCACCTAGAATTAGGGAAAGGCAAGAGGGAGCTGCCTGTGCACCACTTCCCAAAAGCAGGGGCAAGGACAAGGTCCTGAAGAGGGAAGTGATGTGGTTTGAGGCTCCTCTCCTCCCCCAGCAGATAAAGAGCTGTCCCTGAGCACGGGGACAGGCACCATCCCAAAGGCAGCACCCCGGAGCTGGCGCTGCCAGAGGCACAGGCACCCCCAGGTAACTCCACTGCTCCCAGGGAAGGGCCAGGATGGGAATTCCGGGGGCAGGGAGTTTGTGCTCACCCCGTGGGGTGGGATGAGGTGCCCAGGTGATGCTGTGGGGTGTGCAAGAGGGGCCTGGCTGCTCAGGGCACCTCACAGGGGTGGATGGTGCAGAAGAGGAGCAGTCCTGTGAGCTGAGCCACCTCTGCCTCCTGTCAAGGTCAGGGAAGTTGCTCAGACACAGCCAGGAGTCAGATCCAGGCTTGGGGGGGTGGTTGGGTTGTATCCAGCCCTCATCCCAGAGGGATGGTGTCCCACCACCCCGTGGTTCCAGTATCTCTCTGTGCTGGGATGTGGTGGAGGCTGGAGGGTCCCACATCAGCAGTGTCCCCTCCTCCTGCGTATTTCTGGGCCATGGGGTGTTTTTCAAGCTGCTGGACGGCAAGATCAGGAGGGATTTTGGGAAGCAGTTCCTCCCTGGGAGGGTGGGCAGGCCCTGGCACAGGGGGGTGCCCAGAGAAGCTGTGGTTGCCCCATCCCTGGAATGTCCAAGGCCAGGCTGGATGGGGCTTGGAGCAACCTGGGCTATGGAAGGTGTCCCTGCCCAGGGCAGGGCATGGAATGAGATGAGCTTTAAGGTTCCTTCCAACCCAAACCATTCCTTAAATCCCATTTAAGGACACCAGGGACACCTTCCCCAAGGCCAGGTTGCCCCAAGCCCAGTCCAGCCCCATCCAGCCCAACACAAAACGTGTTTGTCTCTGAACCTTTACAGCTCCTGGAATTCCACGAGCTTTGGAGTAGTAGGACCCACCACGGGCTGATGTCTTTCCCCCCATCCCCCTCCCCAACAGGGCTCGGGGGTTCTGGGGTGGTCTGGGGTCCCCATCCAGCCCGGAGGGTTCTCCAGAAACTGAAACTGGGAGAAATGTGGGAGAAGAAACGAAACTTGGCATTGCCACGAGCCGGGGCTGGATCCCGTCTCTTCCTTCCTCCTTCTACTCCATCCTGGGGCTATTTCTGGCCCCCGTGTGGTCCCAGCTCTCCCCCAATGCCCCCAGGGGCCATCCCAGCCATTCCTTGTGCTCTTGGTCCATCAATTTGGCCAGGAAAATCCCAAGCAAAGCTCTCCCGAGCGCTCCGGAGTGGGAAATCCCTCCCAAAGCCAAGGAGCAGCGAGGAAATTCAAAGCAGATGTGGGAGAACAAGGTGTTGGCAAAGGAGGGAATCGTGGAGGCGAAAGGCTGGCTCGGGGAGGGGGGCAGGGAACTGCCTCGATCCTCACGGAGACATCGAGGAGGACGTGGATAAAGATCGACCTTCAGATCAATCTGTTCGTTCATTTCCATGACAATGCAAAAAACCTCAGAGCAAAAGTATTCTGGCTTATCACAGAATAATGCTTTTCAGATTTAAAAGGAATTGCTTGGTCTGGAGCTCCAAAAAGCCATTAAACCTATTAAGCTTCTTTAAACATTTCTTTTTTCTTTCTTTTTCTTATTCTAATTTTTTTCCTTATTCTTTTCTTTTCCCCTTTTCCCTTCTCCCTTTCCCTTCTTCCTTTTCCCCTTTCCCTTCTTTTCCCTGTTTCCCTTTCCTTCTCTTTGATTTTGTTTTACTTTGTTCCATTGTTTCACTTTGTGGTTTTTTGTTTCTCTTTCTCTGAATCATTTTGTTTCGATTCCTGTTACTTTGGATTTATCCCCTTAATTTCATTTCCACCCCCTCTCCCCAAACGCACATTTGCTGTGTCAGCACTGTCCTTCCTCTGCTCCCAGGGAAACACGGGAATAACTTCCCTAAACCTTCTCTCCTCACTGCAAAACCCAAAACAGCTCCTTAAACCCCCCTGAGTGATCAGGGGGCTCAGGAGGGGCTCGGGAGGGGGGGGGGGTGGCTGGGGAGCCCCCTCAATGCCCCCCATCTCCTGAGCTCCGCTGCCAGCAGGTTTTATCCCACACGATTTGTCCCACAGGGATCCATCACACACATATTCCAAGGTCCTTGGCCACATCACCATGTGCCTGTCCCACTGCCTGGCGCTCCTGGCCAGCCTCATCCCACCAGGTATAGGACCCCCGGGACCCCCAGCACTGTCCCCGGGGGGGCTGGAGGCCAGGATGTGCCCCGGGATGGGGGGAGCAGGAGCTGTGCCCATGGGATACACCCCGGGATGGGGGAGCAGGAGCTGTGCCTGGTCCCCACAGCATGGGCAGGACTTTGGGGGATGCCAAGGCTACTCCTGGCTCTCCCACGGGACATGGCACAGCAGGTGCTCCAGGGGGAATTTGTGACCCCACACATATCCCCTCCTCGTGATGGGCAGGCATGGGGTGACAAGGGACATGAGAAAATGGACAAGGAGCCAGGAAAAGTGGGGGGAGAAAATCACTTTTTTGAGGCCAGGAGGGCAGGTTTCCCCTTTTCGTTTGTTATTTAGGCTGTTCAAACCCTGCTGCCCAAAAGTTCCAGCTTTTCCCCATCACCTCCCTCTTCTCCCCCTCCGAATTCCCTCCTGGAAGGTTTATCCCATGCTCCATCTCCTCTCCCACCTCCCCCCGAGCCCCCCTGCCCGTCACACCCTCAGCAGGGGTGATGTGGCCCTGGTGGGTCCCAGGAGGGGAGCAGGGACCCCCAGCCTGGCTGGCACCCTGACCCCCTTTTTCCCTGGCACAGCCCTCAGCTCGTGGGGAGTTTCCTACCCCCCGTCCGTGCGCGGCCTCAGGGGGTCCTGCGTGGTGGTCCCGTGTACCCTGAGCTACCCCGAGGCCGTGGGGGCCCCCGACGGCATCGTGGCCATCTGGTACAAGGACTACGACACCCGGAGGGTGCCGGTGTTCCACTCTGCCTCCCCCCAGGAGGTGGATGCCCAGTTCAGGGGCCGTGCCCAGCTCCTGGGGGACCCCAGAGCCCGGAACTGCACCCTGCTGCTGCGGGGGGTCACCCCGGAGGACGGGGGGCCCTACAGGTTCCGCTTCGAGATCGTCAATGGTGACCGGTGGTCGGCGGTGCAGGACGTGATGCTGAGCGTGTCGGGTGGGTACAGCACTGAGGACCCGAGCACCCCACCCAGTTCCCTTCCTGCCCGCCCCACGTGCACACCCCACCCTCTGCTCTCCATCCCAGAGGAGCTGGAGCTCCCGAATGTTGCTGCCAGCGAGGAGCAGACCGAGGGGCAGAAGTCCACCCTGGAGTGCTCCACACCCTACGCCTGCCCCTGGGGCGCCGCCGTCCTGCGCTGGGAGGGCTACGACCCCCGCGTGTCCACTGTGTCCGGCCGGGTGCAGATGGACACCAGTGGGGTGGGCCACCAGCTGACCCTCAGCACCTCCTTCTCCTGGCGGGACCACTCCAAGAAGCTGCTCTGCGAGGTTTCGTACAGCTCCAGGAAGGCGAGCAGGGAGATCGTGCTGCGGGTGAGACGTACGTGGGACAGCCCTGCGTGGGGAGAGGGGGCACCTGTGCCACAGCACCCAGGCACCCCTCCCACCACCCACCCCCTTCCCTGGGCTGAGAGCCAGAGCACTTTCCTCCTGCTTCTCCCCGCTCTCCTGCTCCCTACATCGCTCCATGCCCATGTCAGTCCTGTGGATGCTCCAGCTCTGAGCACCTCCTGGCACCCACAGCTGTGCCCAGCCCACTCTGCTGCCCGTTTGGCAGCTCTCTCTTCATTGCAGCTCCCCTTCCCCCTGCACAGAACCCCCTGGGATTGTGGCAGAGTTCTGTGGGTCCTGCCCACCCTCACCCCCACCCACCGTGTCCATCTGTGCTCCCCTCAGATGCCCCCAAGGACATCCAGGTGCTGGTCAATCCCTCCACAGGGAACATCCACGTGGGTGACACAGTGTCCCTGACCTGCGAGGTGGGCAGCAGCCACCCCGCAGTCTCTGGGTACCGCTGGTACAAGGATGGGGCCGTGATGGGCAGCGAGCAGGTCCTGACCCTGCGGGAGGTTCGCCGGGAGGACCACGGACAGTACCACTGCGAGGCCCAGAATGCCCTCGGGGCTGGCACAGCACCCGCCGTGACCCTCCACGTGTTCTGTGAGTGCCAGTGCAGCTCAGCCGGGGCATCACTGTGGGAGGAGAGGGCCTGAGTGTACCCAGCCAGTGCAGATTGGGGTGCCAAGCATGTGGCCAGTGCTGGCTGGAGGCGCAGGAGCTGGGGTGTGATGGCTCCATTGTGCCATCCCTGCACCTTTCACCTTTGTGATCCCAAAGGCAGGGCAGGGAGGGATTTCCAGCCAAGTACAGTGAGTGGAGCTGGGAAGGGGGTTGTCAGAGCTGGTGGGGATCCAAAACCAGGGTGGTCTGGTTTGGGTGAGAAGAGACCTTAAAGATCATCCAGTCCCACTCCCTGCCATTGGAAGGGGCACCTTCCACTAGCCCAGATCACTCCAAGCCCCATCCAGTCTGGCCTTGGACACTTCCAAGTGTCCAAGGGGCAGCCACAGCTTCTCTGGGCAACCTGTGGCAGGGCCTGCCCACCCTCCCAGGGAGGGGAAGAGGGTCCTCCACTAAATCCTGCAGCAAAGACAAGCCCCAGCCTTGCCTTCCTGTGTTGGAGCATCTCCCCCCTGATGGGAATAGGGGAGTCGGTCTGCTCCCCCCTAGAGCCCCCCACGAACACACAGAGAGGGGGAGAACCCCACTGCCCCCACCACGAGTTTTGTCCCTGGGGCTTTGCATTGAAGGCACAAGATGCCCCCTACTCCCCATCTGGGAAAGTGCCGGTGACAGGGGACAAACCCAAACATGTCCCACCTCTGTTGTTATCCCGGGGGAGGGAAGGGGTGTCAGAGGGGCTCCCACCTGCTCCCGGGTCTGGGATGTGGGCACTGGGAGGGGCGGTGCTGTTCTCCTGCCCCCAAGACCATCCTGAGCGCGGTCCCGTCTCCCTCAGCTGCAGAGATCTCGGCGAGCCCCGCGGCCGAGGTGCTGGAGGGGACGGCCACCACCCTGTCCTGCGACGTGCCCGGCCGGGAGGGGCAGGACCTCAACTACACCTGGTACATGAACAACGCGTGGCTGAAGGAAGGCACAGCCCACACCCTCTTCTTCCCCGCGGTGGCGGCCAGCGACGCCGGCTACTACTCCTGCAAGGTGACAAACAGCCAGGGCAGTGACACGGCCCAGCCCTTCAGCCTCAGCGTGACATGTGAGTGCCCCCTGCTCCTGCCACTGCGCGGGGGTTCCATCAGTCCCGGGGGCTGAGCAAACCCCCAAAGTCGTGACAAAGCCTCTTCCCGAGAGCCTCGGGTGCAGCTGGGAGGAGGGCTCAGCCTTCATGGTCAAATCTGCTGTAAACACAGCAATGCCTGGCCAGGAGCCACCCGTGAAGGTGCCATGAAGTGCCATCTGTGCAGCAGGACCTGCCCGCCCATGGCAGCATCTCCCACTAATCTACTGCAGCCATAAGCTGTGGGGGGGAGTGACGGAGGAGCCAGAGGATAAGAACAGCTCAGGAGGTTTTGCAAGTCAGGGGGAAAATAAAACAGTTCTGGGTTTGGCTTTGTCAGGTCTGTGGTAAATATAACCCGGTGACGCACGGGGGGAGCAGCCGGGGAGTGGCGAGGGGACACGTCCCATCCCTGCAGGTGTCCCAGGCCAGGCTGGACAGGGCTTGGAGCACCCTGGGCTGCTGGAAGGTGTCCCTGCCCATGGCAGGGGTGACACCGGGTGGGATTTAAGGTCCATCCCAGCCCAAAGCAGTCTGTGATCCTACACGTGTCTGATTCTACGTGCGGCCACCCCACAGGGACACTCCGGGCTCAGCACCCTCTCCCCTCCCGCAGATCCCCCCCGGACCCCCACGGTCACACTCTTTCAGGAGACCCAGGGTGGCCGGCTGGTCGTTGTCCTCTGTGCCGTGGACAGTCACCCCCCGGCCACCCTGGCCATCGACCACGACGGCACGGTGCTGGCGGCCAGCGGGGCACAGGCGGCCCCTCCGCAGAGATTCGGTGTCAGCGCCTCCCGCAACGCCCTGCGGCTGGAAATCCGGGCTGCGGGGCCCCGGGACAGCGGGAAGTACCGCTGCACCGCCAGCAACGCCCACGGCACTGCCAGTGCCACCAAGAGCCTGCTCACCCGCGGTGAGTCCCGGCGCTGCCAAGGTTGGGGTGGCATGAACCCTCAAGGCTGTTCCTCAGGGCTGGGGGAACACGGAGCCCCGAGAGCTGGAGGGACCCCTGTGGCCCTGGGAGACATTGGTGCTTTGTGCTGCTCCCTGCAGCCCTTTCTCTCCTCGGAGGGTTGGAGCAGCTTGTGGAGCTGGAGATCTTCCTGGGGTTTGTTTTCCAAAATGCCACAAAATCAGGAGCAAATTTTTCCAAACTTTTCTGCACCGTCCATCCGCTCCAGCTCCCAGAGGTGCTGGGGGTGGTCTGGGCACACAGTGGGGACCTGCTCTGTCCTCTGACCACCCAGTTAGGATAGCTGGGGGTGGCAGAGGCAGCAGAGGGAGAGAAAAGTCCCACAAAAATCACATCCAAGAGGAACATCCCTTGGCATGCCAGAAAAAGACCAAAGCAGACATCAAGGTACAATCCCAGAGAAACCAAACCCGGGTTTGGGTGTCCTAATTGGGAGTTGGGCTCCATTTGAAGTTGGCCAGGATGCCACCAGCACAACTTGTCACCAGCCAGAGGGCAGAGGGGAACGGGTCTGTCCCAGGTCAGGATGAACCTGGATGTGCTGGATGAACCTGACATTTAGAGAGAGATGGAAAGGGTCAGGAAAGGCCCCCTTTGCCTGGCAGGGAGCTGGGGTGGAGATGATCAAGTGTCTCCAGGGAATGCCACCCTGTGAAGACCCACAGACCCCACGGGCTTCAGAGCAGGAGGGGGCTCAGGGAAGCTGGGGGGGGAGGTTTAGCCAGATGGAGCCATGGGAAAGGTGAAGGGCTGCAGCGGGGATTTTCCTCCCTCCCTGCCATCCCTCTCCCTCCTCCAGCTGCAGAGCTCCTGATCCATCCCTCAGCAGAGGTGCGGGAGGGGACCACAGTCACCCTGACCTGCGTGGGGACAAGGGACACGGCAGGAGAGCCCCTCTACACGTGGTACAGGAACGGGAAGAGGCTGCAGGAGGGCTCTGGCCCTGCCCTGCGCTTCCCCTCCATCCGCGGGGACGATGCTGGTGCCTTCCAGTGCCGGGTCCAGAGCAGCAACAGCAGCGACACATCGGGGGCCGTCCTGCTCCGGGTGCTCTGTGAGTGCTGCCGGGGGGTTCAGGGCATCCAGGGGGTCCTGGGGCTGGGTGGGGAGCTCTGCTGCTCCCACCCTGGGGTTTACCACTCAACATAGCCAGTGAGCTCTTGGGCAGGAATGTGGAGAGGGTGGAAATTCCCTTTGGCAGATAAATCTGTGAATCTGGGGGAGGAAAAATTTGGGGGAATCCCAAATTCCCAGGATTCAAAGAGCTTTAATAAATGTTTTCAGAACCATAAATGATCATGGAACCTTGAATGGTTTGGGTGAGAAGGGACCTCAAAGACCATCTCATTCCACCCCTTGCCATGGGCAGGGACATCTTCAACTATCCCACGTTGCTCCAAGCCACGTCCAACCTGGATGCCCAAGAGCTGCTCAGGAGGCACTGGGAAGCAGCAATCCCTTGGGTTCTGGGGGTTCTCCCAGCCTCATGGATCCAGAATGTTCTCACCAGTGGTGTTTCACCCCTGCAGACCCACCGAGGCCACCGGTCCTAAGCTCCTTCCTGCAGACCCAGGGCGGGCGCCTGGGGATCATCCAGTGCACGGTGGAGAGCGACCCTGAGTCCAACCTGACCCTGTGGAGGGGGGACACCCTGGTCGCCTGCACGTGGGGCTGCTCCCCGGCCCCCAGGGTCCGTGTCACCCCGTCCTACAACAGCCTGAGGGTGGAGATCCAGGAGGTGGTGCTGGAGGATGAAGGAACCTACAAGTGCCAGGCTGGGAACACGCAGGGAAACGCCAGCACAGCCGTGGAATTCAGGGCGGACAGTGAGTGGGGGGAAGGGAAGGGGACAGGAGGGAGGATGATGGAGGCCCCCATGGCACCTGGGAACATCCTGGAAGAGGGCAGTGTGGGAAGGGAATGTCAGGGAAGGAGACAAGCTCAGGGGGAGGTGGCAGGAGGACAGGAGGAGCAGAAATAAGCCACATGCTGATGTGAAATCCAGGGGCCAAACAGGTTCTGCCTCGAAAAACCTGCCATGGTGAGACCCTTGGTGCTCAGGTGGAGCTTGGGGTGTGTAACGGGAAGGCTGTGCCAGCCCCTCCTGCCCTTCCTGGTGGGTTTGGAGGCTCCCCATGGCCACAGCAATGCTTCCAGCCCCTGGTGGGGATTCCCTGCCTCTGTGTGACAGGGACATTGAGCAAAATGTGGCTGAGGGAATTCCCACGGGCCCCCTCATGTGGGTACCTCATCCGTGGGCTGGTGGCACCCCACTGCTGGGCTCAGAGCTGTCCCTGCCACCGTGCTGCAGGATCAGCTGGAGTCTGCCTTCTGGAGTAGCCACAATGTCCCTTGGTGACAGAACCCACTCGGTGACATAACCCATTTGATGGCAAAACCCTGGGCTGGCTGACTTTGGGGGGGTTGCTCACCCTGATGCTGACACCAGGCCCCCTTTTTCTCCTGCCCACAGCTGCCACCGTCACCGTGTCCCCGTCCTCCCGCGTGCTAGAAGGTGACAGTGCCAACCTCACCTGTCACCTGAGCAGCGACTCGCCGGCTGTGCCCAACGTGACGTGGTACCACAATGGGCAGTGGGTGGCCGAGGGCTCGGCCACGCTGGTGCTGTGGAACGTGGCCGAGAGGGACTCGGGGCTGTACCGCTGCAGGGCCAGCACCGGCGGTGGCAGCCGGAGCTCCCCCGACGTCCTCCTGGATGTGCTGTGTATGTACAGCCCCCACGGGACTCTCAGCCTAGTATTGCTTGGATAGGGATCACATAGACATGGCATAACCTATAGATTAGGGTGCCCAGAGCAGCTGTGGCTGCCCCATCCCTGGGAGTCTCCAAGGCCAGGCTGGATGGGGCTTGGAGCAGCCTGGCGTAGTGGGAGGTGTCCCTGCCCATGGCAGGGGGTGGGACTGTGTGGGATTTAAAGTCCCTCTCAATCCAAGCCGTTCCATGATTCCATGTCCAGGAAGGGGTGCCCAGCTCTGCTCACACGTGTGGCAGTGCCCAGGCCCTGGGCGGAGCCGATGTGGGCTCACGTGGGGGTCTCTGAGCACAGATCTATGTCCTGGGGTTCCTCCCGTGGGTGTCCGTCCCTCCAGGCCACTGTGTGCAGTGACATTACACCCCGTAGGGCAGGAGTGTCCTGACTGTGGGCATGGCCCTTTCCCTTTCCCTTTTCCCTTCCCCTTTACCCTTTTTCCTTTACCTTCCTTTTCCTTTTTCCCTTTCCCCTTTCTCACTACTCTTCCTTTTCCACTTTTCCCCTTCTCCCCTTTTCTTCTTTTCCCTTTTTCCCCTTTCCCCCTTTCCCTCTTTTCCCCTTTTCCCCTTTTTCGCTTTTCCCTTTTTCCCCTTTTCCTCATTTCCCTTTTTCCCCTTTTCCTCTTTTTCCTTCCTTTCCCAAATTTTCCCTTCCCAAACCTTCCCAAACCTTCCCTTCCTGGAGCAGTGCCCCCCCGGATCTCTGTCTCGCTGGATCCCCGGCTCACCCCGTTCCCTCCCCGCAGACCCCCCTCGGGATCCCCTCCTCACGGCGTTCCTGGAGGCCGAGCGGGGCAACCTGGCCGTCCTCGAGTGCTCGGTGGGCAGCAACCCCCCTGCCCGGCTGGCGCTGCTGCGGGGCCAGGAGCTGGTGGCCACCAGCGCGGGTGGGAGCAGCCCCCGTGTCCGTGTCTCGTCTGTCCCCAACTCGCTCCGCGTGGAGATCCGGGAGGTGACGCCGGCAGACGACGGGAGCTACCGGTGCACGGCCAGCAACAGGCACGGCACCGCCGAGGCACGGCTGTACCTGCGTGTGCAGGGTGAGCCCCCGGGACCCGGGAGCAGGGACCCGTCCCCTGGCAGTGCCCACAGGGGAACTGGTGTCTGCGCTCCCTCCCAGTGCCACCAGATCCCACCTAGTGCCACCAGATCCCACCCAGTGCCACCAGATCCCGCCCAGTCCCACCAGATCCCAGTCAGTGTCACCAGATCCCACCCAGTGCCACCAGACCCCACCCACTGCCACCACATCCCACCCAGTGCCACCACATCCCACCTAGTGCCACCAGATCCCACACAGTGCCACCAGATCCCACCCAGTGCCACCAAGTCCCACCCAGGCTCCGGCTGCTGCTCTGGAGGTCCTGGCCCACCCTCTCCACGTATTCCAACATCTCACTCGCAGTGGTGGAGTTGGGGGGTCACACTCAGGCGGACTGGGATCTCCAGTGCCACCCCAGGGCTGTGCCAGCAACCTGGGCAGAGCAGCAGCATCCCACCCTGCCACGGGTTATGGAAGTGATGAGGAGACACCTGGAAGTAAGGAGGGGACAACGGCAGTGCCTGCTCTGCCCCAGTCCCCTCTGAGCTGTCCCTGGTGTCTGTCCCTGCTCCAGCTGCCCGAGTCCTGGTGTCACCATCCTCGGAGGTGCTGGAAGGAGACAATGTGACCCTGACGTGCCAGGTGCCTGGAGAGCCACCGGGTGACACCGTCTACTCCTGGTACAAGGACAGCGAGTGGCTCCAGGAGAGCCCCGGCAGTGTCCTGGAGCTGCCCAGTGTCACCAGCGCTGCCACCGGGTCCTACCACTGCCGGGCCCGCAGCCCCACGGGGACCAGCGTGTCCCCTGCCATCACCCTGCGCGTGTCCTGTGAGTGGGATCCCCCGGGAGCCAGGAGGGGGAACAGGGTGCTGGGGCAATGGTGCCAAGTGGGATGGTGCTGGGATGGGATGGGCATGGGATGATGTCAAGAATGGTATGGGAATGGTGCTGGTGGGACGGTGCCAGGCATGGGATGGCACAAGAAATTGGTTGGTACTAGGAATAGGATGGTTCCAGGAATGAGATGGGGATGATGCTGGGGAGGGATGAGCTGGTGGGATGGTGCCAGGAATGGAACTGTGCCCGGAACAGGATGGAGATGGTGCTGGAGTGGAATGGGGACGATGCTGGGGTGGGATGGTGCTGTGGTGGGATAGCGATAGACATGGGATGGTATCCGTGGGATGGTGCTGGGGAGGGATGGTGCAAAGGTGGCATGGTGCCTGTATGGGATGGGGTGGGATGGGGATGGTGGGATGGTGCCAGTGAGATGGTGTCAGAGGCAGGGTGGCGCTGATGAGATGGTGCTGAGACAGGATGGTGCTGGACTGGGATGGCGCTGATGGGATGGGTGCTGGCACCAAGCTGGGGCCTGGGGCTCTCTGGGTGCAGCCCCAGGGTCTGCTCACCCCCCATGTCCCACCCGGGCCGGGCAGACCCCCCGCGGGTGCCAGTGCTGACCACCTTCCTGGAGCCCCCGCTGGGGCAGCTCGGAGTCCTGGAGTGCTCCGTGGAGAGTGTCCCACAGGCACAGCTGGCCCTCTTCAAGGACCAGGCACTGGTGGCCTCCACGGTGCTGCCACAGCCCGTCCCGGGGACACGGCTCAGTGTCACTGCGGCCACAAACGCGCTGCGGGTCCGTGTCCACCCCGTGCTGCTGCAGGACGAGGGCGAGTACCTGTGTGTGGCCAGCAACGCCTACGGCAACGCCAGCGCCGCCGTGAACTTCACAGGAGGCAGTGAGTGAGGGGGTGGGACTGGGAATGGGGTGGGAATGGGAATGGGAATGGGAACGGGAATGGGGTGGGAAGGGGATGGAGATGTGCAGGCAGTGAGGGGAATGATGGAACTGAGGGCTAATGGTGCAGAGGTGAAGGCAAACACTGCTGGAGGATGCTCCTGGGGAAGGGAGGGTGAAGAGAGGCTGGAATGCATGGACAGGATGGAAACAGAAGAAAAGGGGGAAGATGTGTGATTCTGGGGCTGCAGGGCTGTGCTGGAGGTGTTCCCAGAGAGCTGCACGTGTGGCCCACACAGGACAAAGGAGACACAGCTCCTCCTGGGGCTGATGCCACGGGCTGGCTCTGCCATATCCACCCATGGCACTGTCCTGGCTGCAATCACACAGCGGCATCACACAGGAATCATGGAATCAGACACATTTGGGTTGGGAGGCACCTTAACATTCATCTATTCCACCCCCTGCCATAAGCAAGAACACCTTCCACTAGCCCAGCTTGCTCCAAGCTCCATCCAGCCTGGCCTTGGACAATCCAGGGGTGGAGCGTCCATACCTAGATCTGCAGGAACACCACGGGAATGGTGTCACCTGAGCTCTGCAGGGGCTGATCCCAGCTTTTACTGTTCTGTAACTGCCTGACCTTTCCTGTCCTGGAAAGTGAGGGGTCACCACCAGCTCCTTCCCCTCCCTTCCAGCCGTCAGGGTCTGGATCCTCCCGACTCCAGATGTGCGGGAAGGTGACCGTGCCAACCTCACCTGTGCGGTGGCGGGCGGGGCCGAGGAGGTGCTGAGCTACTCCTGGTACAGGAACGGGGTGTGGCTGGGCAGAGGCACCTCCCCGGCCCTCACCCTCCCCCGGGTGGCCGCCCCCGACGCCGGCTCCTACCACTGCTCCATCCAGACCCCCGCCCGGAACCGCAGCGCGACCCCCGCCACCCTCAACGTGCTCTGTGAGTCCCCAGGGCCGGGGGGCTTCGTGTCGTGGGGGGGATGCAGGGCAGGAACCTCGGGGTGTCACCTGCCCCGTGGTCAGTCCCCTTGGCTGGAGAGATGGGGGACAGCAAGATCTGGATTAGTTTTGAGGTCTCAATGAATATTAGCCCTTGTGCCAGGGGATAATTAAGCAGAGCTTTACACCCCAGTCCTGCTTGTCAGACCTGGCCAGAGACCCCCACGCCATCCACAGAAGATTTCAGTGACGCTTTGCCAAGTTTCCTTGTGCTTCCCACCTAACTGCAGCAGGAAAATCTTTGGCTTCCAGGATCCGATGCAGGATTTGGGATATTTTTTCCAGCCCTGATTTCGAAAATGAAAACCAGTCTTTGTTTTAAAAAGGACAGGGGAAAATGTAGTTACAAGGGAGAATGTAAGAATTTTTTCCCATTTTTATGAGAAAAAGATGGTGTTAACTTATAAATCTTCATGAGGAGGGTGGGGGAGAGCTCCTGGAATGGCCTCCAGGGCTGGGACCCCGTGGGCTTTCCTCCCTCCTCCTGGTCTGGGATGTGGAATGTCGGGTGGAGCCACCGACCTGACCGGAGCATCCCAGGCTGGGGAGAGTCTGGACGGGCTGGAGCAGCAGGAGAGGCTGAGGGAGCTGGAATGGCTCAGCCTGGAGAAAATGAGGCTCAGGGGAGACCTGGATCCCTAAAATTCCTTGACAGGAGCGGGGAGCCGGGAAGGGTCGGGCTCTGCTCCCAGGGAACAGGGACAGGAGCAGAGGGAACGGCCTCAGGCTGGGCCAGGGCAGGGGCAGGGGGGAGAGTGGGGAAATTCCTCCTGGAAAGGGCTGTCCAGCCCTGGCACAGCTGCCCAGGGCAGGGGGGGAAGTCCCCACTCCTGTGTGGAATTAACAGTCCTGTGGATGTGGCACTTGGGAACATGGTCAGGGGTGGCCCTGGCAGTGCTGGGAGAACGTGATGGGCTCAGAGGGCTTTTCCAACCCAAACAATTCCATGATTATCCTATGGTCCATCTCTTCTCTCCCCGTTTCCATCCCGCAGACCCCCCCAGGAACCTGCAGATGAAATCCTTTGTGGAGAGCAGCGAGGGCACAGCGATCATCCTGCTCTGTGCCGTGGACAGCAACCCCCCGTCCCAGCTCACCGTGCTCAGGGCGGGGCAGCCGGTGGCCTCCAGCCCCCCCACGGGAGGGGACCCCACCCGGCAGGGCGGCCCCGTCTCCCCCTCTCCCAACTCGCTGAGGTTGGAGCTCCGGGAAGCGTCCGAGGAGGACGAGGGCGAGTACGAGTGCCAGGCACGGAGCCCCCTCGGCAGCGCCCACGTGTCCCTGACCCTCCGGGTGCAGGGTGAGTCTGGGGTGGGAGTGGAGAGGGGAAGGGGCTGGGCACCCCTCCAGTGGGTTGGGCTGGGCATCAAGGGTGCAGCCACTGGGGGTACCCAATATCAGGGGGTCCGGAATGGCGCACAGGTGGTGGAAGGGCAAGGAGTGCTGCTGCCCACTTGGGTGGGCACCCACCTCATGTGCCCACCCTGAGCACCCCTGCTAACCACCCCGAGCACCCATCCTGTGCCCTCACCCCTCTGAACTGGGGACGGGGGACTTCGGAGGGAAAACGTGCTGCTCGCCGTGACCAACTCCTCCCTCTGCAGCCGTCAGGGTGGTCGTGCGACCCTCCGCCGAGGTGCCGGAGGGGACGGAGGTGACACTGACGTGCCAGGACCTCCACGCCCACCCCGGGACCCTCTACACGTGGTTCAGGAACGGGCGGTGGGTGGCACAGGGACTCGACGCCTCTCTGGGACTGCGCGGCCGCCGCTCCGACGCGGGGCTCTACTCCTGCCAGGCGGGGAGGGGGCACCGAGCCCCCCCTGCTGCCCTCAGGGTGCTCTGTGAGTGAGGGTCGGCTGCTTTCGGGGGTGGGGGGACACCGCGGGTCCTGCCGGCACACGGGACCCCCGTGTGGTGTCGCTGGCCGGTCTATGTCGCCACCTGGTGACATCCCGCGACACGTCGCGATAGCCCATCCCCTCCCTCGGGGAGCAGGGGGACCCTGGTGCTCCCATCGCGCCCCCTCCCCTGTCACTTGCGTGCCCCCAGACCCCGCTGCCGCCAGCGGAGCGGGGGGACACGCGCTGTCCTTGTCGCTGTAGATGCCCCCCGGGAGCCCACCTTCATGTCCCTGGTGGACCCCCGCGGGGGGCGACAGGCCGTCCTGCTCTGCTCCGTGGACAGCTCCCCGCCCTCCGACATCGCCCTGAGCCGGGGCCCCGGGCAGCCCGCCCTGGCCTCCACCCGCGGCCCGTCCCACCCCCGCTTCGACGTCCAGGCCACCCCCAACTCCCTGCGGGTGGGGCTGGGGGGGCTGGGGCTGCGGGACACGGGGGTCTACGTGTGCTCCGCCAACAACAGCCTCGGCTCCTCGTCCTCGTCCCTGCGGCTGGACGTGGGAGGTGAGGGGGTGCCGGGGCCGCCCCGCCGGGAACGGGGCTCACGGGAGCCCTCGGTGCGGTCGGGGACGGTGTCCTGGGCATCCCTTGACCGCTCCAACCTCCCTTCTCCTGCTCAGGAGTCACGGTCACGGTTGAGCCCTCAGCAGAAGTCCCCGAGGGCACCAGTGCCACCATGAACTGCTCCGTCACCCCCTGGTGGGGCGAAGGTGCCAACTACACGTGGTACCGGGACGGCCGGTGGCTGCGGGAGGGACCGTCCCCCTCCCTCGTCCTTCCCCGCGTCTCCAGCGCCGACTCCGGCTCCTACCACTGCCGGGCCAGCGGGGCCTGGGGCACGGCCAGCTCGGCCCTCCTCGGCCTCAGCGTCCTCTGTGAGTGTCCCCAGCGCCACCAAGGGCCACACGCCGGGTGTCCCCAGCCCAGTGTCACACGTGTCCCCTCCGCATCAAGGAGGAGGCATTCCTCCTCCTCATCCTTCTGTTCCCTCCCTGTTCTTCTCCCTTTGGGCCCAGGGAAGGGGAAGGGGTTTTTTCTTAGAATTGGCCCCTCCAAATTCCAATCTGGAGCCAAGATTGGGAGATTCTCCAGTGAGGGGGGAGCGAAGGACTGGAGAGCATGGGAAGCCACCAGCCCTAGGATGGGTGGGATGGGGCTGATCCAGCCTGGAAGAGGAATGGGTTAAGCAGCCTTTGGTGACTGTCCAGGCCAGCTTGGGGGGTCCCACGCCATGACCCACTGACACCCCATCTCCCCCTCCAGACCCCCCTCGGGACGTGTCCATCAGCACTTTCCTGGAGAACCGCAGTGGACGGGTGGGCATCGTGCTGTGCACAGCCGACAGCCACCCGCCCTCCACCATGGCCCTGCTCCACCAGGGCCAGCTCCTGGCCTCCAGCCTGGCCCCCCCCGCCATCCCGGGGGTCCGTGTCGCCCCCTCGCAGAACGCCCTGCGGGTGGAGCTGGGGGCTCTGGGCCCGGGGGCCGCCGGGCGGTACCTCTGCGTGGCCACCAACCCCCTGGGCAATGCCACGGCCAGCGCCCACTTCGACGTGAACAGTGAGTGGGCTGGGCCCCCCGAGGGGCTGGTTTTTGTGGAAGGGCCAAAAAAGGGCTCACGGAAGCAGCAAATGGAGTTGGATGGTGCAGGGTGGTCCAAACAGAGGGAGGAGGAGTTGGCTTTGCATTAGCAACCAGCAAAATGTGAGGCTGCTGCTCGTGGCTGTGCTGGGGACACCTCCTGCCCTCAGGGGGACACTGTCCCCCCTGGGGTGGCACCCAGCAGCATGGCAGCCTGCCTGACCCTTAGGACAGGGGACAGTGAGGTGGGGAGGGACAGCGGGGAGCAGTGAGTGTCCCCACCTGGTCCCAGTTGGGTGCCAGCGTGGTGCCTGTGAACCCACAAGGTGTCCTTACCCTCAAGACTGGCTGTCCCCACCCCTGTGGACCTGGCAGTGGTGCCAAGGAGTGTCTCCCACCTGCATTTGTCTGTCACAGCCAAATCCCTGGGGTCCCCTTCACCCTTCGTGGGTGACCCCAAGTCCCAGCGGGGTCCCAGCTTTGTATCTGTGACCCCCTGTGTGTGTCCTCAATGCACTGACTGCCTGTCCCCAACCGTGGAGACCTGGCAATGGCGCCAAGTGGTGTTCCCCACCTGCATTTGGTTGTCACAGCCACCACCACCCCAGGGTCCTCTTCACCCCTTGGGGGGCACCCCAGGGCCTGGGGGTCCCATGTGCGCTGACCCTCCTCCTGCGGGGCTCTGCCCACAGCTCTCACCCACCTGCTGACCTTCACTGTCCTGGCTGGGCTGCTCCTGGCTGTGATCTGTGTGGCCACCCTGGGCCTCCTAGCTGTGAAGATGTGGCCCAGGTAATGTCCTGGCTGGGACAGAGCAGGGGGACAGGGACCCCGGGGTGGGGGGACAGGGAATCCAGGGTGGGGAGACAGGGAACTCAGGGTGGCATCAGGATGGGGACCTCAATGTTGGAGCAGGTACCCCAGCGTGGAAGGACAGGAACTCCGAGCTGGCACAAGGACACTGTGGCCAGGGGATAGGGACCTTGAGGTGGGGGGACAGGAACTCCGTGGTAACACAGAGACCCCATGGGGAGGGGACAGGGACCCTGCCATTAGGATGGGGACCCCAGTGTCAAGCAAGTACTCCTGGGTAGGAGGACAGGGGTTCTGTGGTGAGGGGACAGGGACCTGGGCTGAGCCAGCCCTTGGGAACAGCAGAGGTGGCAGCTCCCTGTCCTCACTTCCAGGATCAAGAGGTTTCAGGGCTGGTCGGGTGCTGAGGACACCTTGGAGCTGAGAAGCAAACAGGAGCCAACACAGGTAGGGAGCATGGAGGGGCCAGCTCTGAGAACCCCTCCCTGATCTCCTGGGGGCTCCCTGCGGGGGTCCCAGTGCAGGGAGGGGAGGTGGGTCTGAGATCTGGCCCATCCAGGCTGCTCCAGGTGCCACCACAGCCTTGGCTGTCACTGACAGAGCCAGGGAAGGGCTGGAGGGGCAGAGCCTTGTGGGGACCCAAAATACCCCTCACAGGCTTGTTCCAGAGGGGCTCCACAGCACAGACAGGTGCCAATCCCTCTGGGGATGCTTTGGGTGCTTCCCTGGCCCTGCCATGGACACGGTGTCCCAATCAACCCCAACCTTTTCAGGTGGATGGAGTGTCTTAACCTGGTGGCTCTTTGACCCAGAAGCACCAGTGGCAGCTGGTGCTGGAAGTTCATGGTCCTGGCCTGGCTGGATCCAGGCAGCCACTGCCCCAAGCCCCATTCCAGCCCCTGCCAGCCCCACCGCGCCCCTCATCCCTCCCCAGTGGATGCTGTTCTCATGCCAGGCACAGTTTGGCCTCACCACATCATGTGCCCCGCACCGGCAAGCTGTGACTGCTCAGAGCTGTGAAATCCTGGAAAAAGAATAAAATCAATTCTCCCAGTGTTGGTACAAGCCCATGGACATCCTTTCCATCACCACTGCCCTCCTGTCCCCATACCAAAGCTACCACCCAGGGTGCTGTCCACCCAGGGCAGGTGGGACATGGTGCTCTGAGACAGCCCATGGTCACAGCCCTTTTCCCTGGCATACATCTTGGTGGCCCACTGGAGAGGACAGAGGATTTCCCAGGCCACACATGCCCCCTCAGTGTCCAGAAAGGGACAGAAGGACAGAAGGAGCCCATCCTGTCAGCCCCGTACTGCCAAACGGGAGCTGGGTCAGGGCCTCCCTTTGCTGGAATTGCAGTCCCCCAAGGCAGGTGCTCCTGAGAGATGTCCCTTCCCGGCCCATGGCCATTAGAGGTCACTCTGCGGCCACCTCACCACCGGACATGGCCTTGGACATGGGTGTGCAGCCGGACAGTGCTTCTGATTGTAGAGCTGGAGTTTCCTGAGCACAGCTGGAATGGCTCAGGGCTGAGGGGGGGCCGTGGAGGGGGGTTCGATGTGAGTGTTTAATCCCCCTTATCCACCCGCTCCATGGCTCCTGTTTGTGAACTAAAGCAGGATGCTGCTGTTCCTGTGGGTTGTCTTTCCCTGTCACTATTGTTTACCCCCATCCCTGTCCTCATCCCCATTTTCCATCCTCACCTCCATCCCATGTCCCCATTCCCATTCCCATCCCGGTCCCCACCCTTGTCCCCTGTCCACGGACAGCGTGGCAGGCAGGGTGCTGGCAGGGTGGTGACAGGGTGACAGGCAGGGTGGCAGGATGGTGGCAGGGTGGTGGCAAGGTCGTGGGCAGGGTGACAGGCACGGCGGTGGCAGGGTGGTGGCACAGAGGTGGCAGGGTGACATCAGCCCTCCCCTCCATCCCACGGCAGCAGCCGCTGCCTCCTCGCCGCGATGGCCCCGAGCGTGGGGGGCACGGAGGTCAAAGCTCCGTCACCTGCTGCTGCGGATGAGTCCGGCGGGAGCCGGGCTGACCTGGCAGGTCTCTCCCTGCGGCTGGAAACCACCTTTCCGAGGTACCTCTGTGGCAGAGCCTTCACCCCCAGTGCCACGACCCCGCGTCCTCCTCTGCCACCTGCGCCCTCCCTGGAGCCTCCAGGGCTCGGCGCAAGGTCCCCGCACATCCATCCCTCCCTCCCGCTTCTCCCGGCCCGGAGTTCATGAATTCCAGCTCCAAGCTCCCGCTGGCCCCCCTGCCCGCCGTGTTGGGGGGTCAGGGCAGATGTTCCCAGCTGGCACACACTCGTCGGGCCCCGTGAGCCCTTCTGGGCCCTGTCAGGCCAGATTCCAGCTCTTCCCAGCAGTGCAACTGGGGCAGCAGCCTGGTCCTAGGGGGCACAGAGAAGGGAGTGTGGGGATGGTCCCTCCAGTTACAGGACCCGCATCCAACCTGGAGCAAGGGCAGGATGGAGAGAGGTTGGGATGGGGCAGAGCTCCTGCGATCCTGAGTTTCTGCCAGCGCCCCCGGAGGGGCTGGCACAGGTAGGGCAGCGAGGAGCAGGGTTTGGGGTGCCCGGAACCTTAATCCATGCCAGGGCTGCAGGAACGCCCCTGCGACCGGCGCGGGCGCGGAGCCAGCGATTACCTCCGGGCCCTCTGAGCTCCTTCTCCTCCTTCCCTTCTGGAGCAACACACACTAAGCCAAATCCTCCCGTCACATGGTTTAAAGGCAGAGCGAGGGAATAAGGGCAGGTCAGGAGGTGAACTGGAGGCCACGGATTTGCCACCGGGCAGAGGACCGGGCAGAAACGTGCTCGGCATTTCCCCGTGGATTGAGGGAGTGCGCGCCTTGATTCGCTGCTCGCCGTAATCCCGGGGCCGGCACCGCGCCCGGCGCTGGCACCGCGCTGAGCCCGGGACACGCGCGGGGCCGGGCCCGCTGCCCTCGCTCGGCCGGGGGCGGCAGGGCTGGTGGCTCCTGCCAGGGTTGGCACCGACCTGCCGGGCTCAAAGGTCTGCTTTGGTCAGGGACCGAGCCCAGCCGCTCCGTGTGAGTGGCGGTGCGGGGCGACCCTGTGACCCACCCTGTGAGCAGTGTCCCCACGCAGCTGTGACCCTGTGACCCACCCAGTGAGCAGTGTCCCCACGCAGGTGTGACCCTGTGACCCACCCAGTGAGCAGTGTCCCCATGCAGGTGTCACCCTGTGACCCACCCTGTGAGCAGTGTCCCCACGCAGGT
>JAWMRC010000126.1:71909352-71926031 GCA_035584755.1 Thripadectes ignobilis | reverse complement strand
CTGGCTGCTGCCTGTCCATCCCTCTCTTTCCCTGACTCCTGCCCATCCCTCCCTCTCTTTCCCTGACTCCTGCCCATACCTTCCCAAACCTTCCCTTCCCAAACCTTCCCAAACCTTCCCTTCCTTCTCATTTCCTTCCCTTCTCATTTCCTCCCCCGCCCCGTTTCCCAACCAACCACTCCCATCCCCAAAATCCTTGTGGTTGATTCCACTCACCCATCACACCTCCCCTTCCCAGTGTCACTATTCCTGGGAGCAGATCCCTATCCAAGCACACCCTCCCGGGATCGATGTCAGTTTGTCTTTCCCTGCTAAGCTGGGGCTGGGCAGGGGGTTTGTGGGGGAGTGTGGACACCACTCGTGCCAAGGCTGATTCCTGGAGGGTGAGGAGTTCCGTAGGGAAAGGCAGCAGGGTGGAAACTGCTCCATGTGGGATGGGCAGGAATTGCACCTGCACGGCTGAAACCCCTGGATTCAATGGGAACAGCCCCGTGGCTGCTCCAACCTGCATCCACAGGTCGTACGGCCAAGGAGGATCCCTGGAAACTGGGAGACAGGACCTGTGCCAGCCTCAGGGGGCTCCCCAAACCCTCCCCTTCTCTGCTGCACCTCTGCCAGGCAAAGCCCACGTTCCCTTGGGGATGCCAGAGGGGAACAGGGAGCTGCAGCAAAGGAAAGGATGGAGGGAACAGGTTGTTTCAGACCTCCCAGTTGGGTGAGGGAGGCAAATCCTGTGCCACAAGAGGCTGTCCCAGAGCCTGAATGTTGTGGCAGGGGTGCTGGCACAGGAGCAGCACCGAGATCACTGGTTGCTCCCAGAACCTCATCCTCCCCTGATGGGGAAGTTGGGAGGTTAGAAGGCAGCTGTCCAAGGTATCTTTCCAGCTGGGAAAGAGAAACACAGCAAAGATTGTAATTTGGGCAGAGGGAAGGGGGTGCCCAGTGGTCCCAGCTGTGCCTACCTCAGCTCTGGGTGGGAGGAAGGGGATGTCCTTGCATCCCTAGGGCTTGAGGAGGGAATGGGAATAAGTGGGATGTCCTTGGATGCACTAAGAGGAGGAGGAGGCTGGGGCACAGTCCTGCTGCTCTCTGCCTCAAGGATCCCCAGGAATAGGCTGGGAGTTGTGGGATTTATCCCAGGGCAGTACCTCGAGCATCCTGTTGCTCCACATCAACCCAACACCCTCACTGCTTCCACAGGTAGGGGTGGAGGGAGACTGAGGATCCAGGATCACACCAGGATCTCCACCTCTCCCCGAACCTGGGACGGGCAGGATTTTTGGTTTAACTCTTGATGGAAGCGTCTCCTAAAACACACCTCTCTCTGTGCTGGTCCAACCACAAAGCAGAGTCTGCAGAGACCCTGAAAAACCCAAGAGAGATGAAATGGGTGTTATCCCAATGAGACAGTCATGAAAATCTCCCCCGTTCCTCCTGCCCTGCAAGGAAGAGGAGGAAGAGCCCTGGTGCTTCTGGGAGATACAAATCCCTCCCCTAGTTGTGCCCTGAGTGCCAACTTGGTCAGCACTGTCAGGCAGCTGCCTGTTCCTGCCAAAGAGGACGTTGTGTTTTTATTGATGGCTGAAGCGTCCTCATATTTTGCTTAGCTTAGATAAAAAAGATCCTCGGTTTGCCCAAGATGATGAGTACTATTAAAATGTAGGCTGCTATTATTGATTATTAATGCAGAGCTCTTCCTAAAAGCCTCTCCATTGAGGCTGGTAGATCCAGTCTGGTCTGAAGCGAGAGTTGATTGATTTCCTTTGAAATCGAAAAAGAAAAATGCTGGAAACATCCATCTTTCCCTTATATTTTTCTTATGTAAAAGCCTGCCAATGTTACAGATTCTTTAATGTCACAAACCAAAAACAAAATAACAACAACAAAAAAAAAAACCACCCTCTTTTGGCTGCTCAGCTTTTGATGAAACTCTCCATAAAAACGCCAAGCAGCTGATAGGAGCTCCCCAGACCCCACATATCACTCCTGGTGGAGCAAACAGCCTCCATCCCTTTCCCAGGCAGCCCTGCTGGGGCTCTCCCATCTCCCTGGCAAGTATTTTCCACCCAAAATCAGATTATAGGCTCCAAATTGGGATCATCCTCAGTAAAAAGGACGCCTCCCAAAAGTCAGTGGGATGAAACCTGCACAGCACTTTGCTGGGTTGCCTTTCCCATGTCCTCTGTCTCAGTGTGTCCCAGGCTGAGTAAATCCCTGCACTGGAGCTGGGATGGACCCCTGGGATGCTCCCACCACAATGACATGGGCAGATGTATCAACAGAGGAATCTGCACCCTGCTCTCCTTCGCCAGGATGGGGCAGGCAGGGCATCAGCTTGGAAATCAGGGAAGGAGCTTAAATTTGGCCACGGAGGGGGCATGGAATTGTGGTAAAAGAGTGTGGCCAAGGAAACCCCAATTCTGGGCTTGGTTGTCCTCTGGCAACCTGTGGGAGTGGAGGCTCATCCTTTCCCAGTTCATCAGGATGGGGAAAGGGGCACCTTGGAGAGGTTTGGTTTGCCTTTGTTGTTCGATCCCTGACACAAGGATCCAACAAGGGATCTTGTTGGGAAGACTGGATCTTGTTGGGAAGGGAGCCTACAAGGAGGCCAGAGAGGGGCTCTTAATCAGGAACTGGAGTGACAGGACAAGAGGGAATCACTTCAAACTGCCAGAGGGCAGGGCTGGCTGGGATATTGGGAAGGGATTGCTGGCTGGGAGGGTGGGCAGGGACTGGCCCAGGTTGGGCAGAGAAGCTGTGTCTGCCCCTGGATCCCTGGGAGTGTCCAAGGCCAGGTTGGAGCACCCTGGGCTGGTGGGAGGTGTCCCTGCCCATGGCAGGGGGTGGCACTGGATGGAATTTAAGTCTCTTTCCACCCAAACCAGCGTGGAATTCTGTGATCCATAACTCTGCAGGTCGTGCTCCTGCTCACGCCTCACATGGTGCCGTGTCTCACACTCCGCGTCTCCCAGGGTTTTCCAGTCCATCTCTGCACAGCTCCCTCCTCCCTGTCCTTGGAGAGTCACCTTCCTGCTGCCACACGTGTCACCTCCCGTGTCCTGCTCTCCGCTCACATCCAAACACATCGAGTTGTCTAATCCTCTGCATGCAGCCTGGACCTGACCAGAATGTCACGTGTGGTCCTGGGTCCCACAGCTCCAGGGTGGGGACGTAGAGCCACCAGCACCAGTGGGCAATTCCTGGGACCCCTCTGGAGCCAGAGGAGCTTCCACCCCTTCTCCCTGTGCCCTCCCAGCCAGGTGTCCTGGCTGTCCCCAGAATTACACATCTGGCAATTAGTCTTCCTAGGGAATGGATGTCCTGGCTTTCACTCTTTTCCTGCCACAGTCTGGCAGGAATCAAGGTATTCCAGAGGGCTGTGCCACCTCCTCCATGGATGCTGGGGTGGTACCCACCAGGAGTGTCCCAGCTCCTCCAGGCTTAGCAGGAATGGTGTCATTGCTGTGCCAACAGTTCAAGAAAAGCAAAAAAGTTGCTTTTTTCGGGAAGGAAATGCTCATTGAAACCAATTTGGCCAAGCCATGTTGGCCAATGGGGGTTGTGAAGGAAAGCAGAGCAAGGGATGGGGAGGAGGAGCTGTGGCTGAGGCTGGAGGGGAATTACTCATGCATCTGTCAAGGGCTGTGTCTGGCTGAGCTCGTCCACATCCACCGAGGGGGACTCGGGGCTTGAGCATAATGGAGGGTGAAAAGGACATGGAGCCACTAATTAGCGACAAGTTGTAGATGAACTTTAGCCATGGAGACAAATATGGCCCCACTCCTCTGACATGTCACTGGGGTGGGTGGGGAAGAGCTCATGCCACCCTGTCAGGCTTGAGGGGACAGTATTTAGTGCTGGGGTTCAGCAGCAGCCCTGGGAAGGAGGAACCAATGGATCCTCTTCCCCTAAGGATGATATTGTGACCCTTCCACAGCAGAACCCCATGTCAGAATCATCATGGAGTCATGGAATGGTTTGGGCGGGAAGGGACCTTAAATCCCACTCAGTGCCACACCCTGCCATGGGCAGGGACACCTCCCACCAGCCCAGGGTGCTCCAAGCCCCGTCCAACCTGGCCTTGGACACTCCCAGGGATCCAGGGGCAGCCACAGCTTCTCTGCCCAATCTGGGCCAGGGCCTGCCCACCCTCCCAGCCACCAACTCCTTCCCAAAATCCCATCTATCCCTGCCCTCTGGCAGTGGGAAGCCATTCCCCCTTCTACTGTCACTCCATGCTCCTGCCTCCATGGGTTTCCTGGCACTGCCTGGTGACCACACCTGATGCCCCCCAGTCCTTGTATTCCCTGAATCCCTGTGGCTCTTCCCTTTCCTGCACCATCTGTGACTCTGCAAAGTGGGATCATCTGCACCCACCTCTTCCCGTGGGGTTTGGTCCTTCCTTCTGGATGCTCAGGTGGCTCTGCCTGCCCTGCTCTGATGTGTTGGAGCTGTGGCTCTGCTCAGGTGGCTTCTTCCCGCAGCAGTAAGAGAGGGAACTGATCCCCTGGTGTCAGGCTGGAGATTGGGAAGAGATTCCTGGCTGGAAGGGTGAGCAGGCCCTGGCACAGGGTGGGCAGAGAAGATGTCCCATCCCTAGAAGTGCCCAGAGTCAGGTTGGATGGGGCTTGGAGCCACCTGGGCTGGTGGAAGGTGTCCCTGGGCAGGGCTTGTGGCAAGGGGGCTCTGGAGCATCCCCTGGTTTGGGGCTCAGGGATGGAGGTGCCCCTTAGCCCAGAGGATGGGATCCAGCACATCCATCACCTCTGACCTCCCTGGCACAGCAAGGTGAAGCCTGGATGGGACAGCTGCACCCAGGAGGTGCCAAACCTGATCCATGGGCTCCTCCTACCCATCCTCAGGGACATAATCCCACTGATGGGGTGTTTTTGAGCTCCTGCTCTTCCTGGGTTGCTGCCTGGGGGACACTCGGACTGGAGAGCGCCAGGGCTGTGCATTCCAGTACAGATTCGCCCCAGACCTTCGTTAAGGTGTCACTAATGAGATGGTCTGTGGGGCTCTGTGGGTCCTGATTGTCCCCACTATCTGCATGTTTGGGGTCTGCACTCCCCAGAATTCAGCAGCTCCAGGATGTCCCCACCAGAGGAGCTGGTTGGATGCTAATTCTGCATCAGGCCATGCCCAGGGACATGGGACTGTGCCCAAAACCATCCCAAGTGTCAGCATGGATGACCTAGGGGTGGTGGGGTGGGGACATCAGCCTTGGGGACCCAGCTGGGCTGTGCCAGCAGCCCTGATGGCAGTGAGGGACATTCCTTGTGTGGGGCTGAAGCAAGCAGGTGTGTGTGGGCAGGGGGTGCCCTGGAGAGCTCCCACGTAGGAAAAGTGAGGTAGGATGTGGGCTGGCAGCGCCCGGTGGTCCCAGGAGGTGCTGGCTCCTGGGTCTTGGTGTCCCCCATTGCCCAGGAGCACCTCCCCAGCCTCCAGCCGCCCGCGCCCGGCGGCAGCTCCTCTGCTGAGTCCCTGGGAAGGGTCCGGGTCGCCGGGACCTCCTCCACCCCCACGCTCCATTAGCTCCGCACTGTGGCTCTATTGTGCTGGGGACGCGTGAGGGCCGTGCCACCGAGGGACTGTCCTGCCCCAACGAGCTTCCGATGACTCCGAGGGGTCCGAGACCTGCTGGCCCCGGAGCAGGAGGGGACGGAGCCTGCCCGTGTTTTACCCCGGGGTCCCGCCAGCGTCCGGCTCGGCCCCGCTCATGCCGCCCCCCGCCCACCACGCTCTAATCAGAGTGTCTTCCCATCCGTCTCCTTCCCTCACCTCCATCTCCGTCTGTCTGTCCCTCACGCACCTATCTGTCTGTCTCTCTGCCTCTCCTACCCCTCTGCTCTGCCAGGGAGGGAGGGAAGCGGGGGGCTGCCCTGCCAGGTCAGGGGGTGCGGGGGCAGCCGCAGCGGGGGAAGCCGCGGGCTGGGGGCCGTGTCCCTCCTGGGGGAGGCAGGGGCAGTTTTGGGGCAGAGGGTCCGGCGGGGTCTCAGCCTGGACTCGCCCCTGCCCTTGGCCAGAGGCAGGATGGGGTAGGGGTGTCCCCAGCTGAGTCCGTGCCCAGAGATCCAAGGCCATCAGCGGCCACCCTGTCCCCTCACGCAGCACGGCCGGGAACTCTTCCCCCGCCGTCGCGAGGGAAGGGTTTGTAGGTGGGGACACAAATTGGGGTTTGATGAGCATCACCGAGGAGAGTCCAGCACGTCCCGTAGTTCAGCGTCCCCGGGAGAACCAGCACAGGGCAGAGCCGGGCACGGTCTGGGATACCATCCATGGGGTCCCATCCCCGGGCTCCTGTCCCGAGTCCCATCCCTAGGCTCCCGCCCCCAGAGTTCCCATCCCTAGGCTCCATTCCTGGGGTCCGATGCCCAGGCTGCCTTCCCTGGGCTCCCATTCGTGGGGTCCCATCCCCAGGATCCCATTCCCAGCCCTCGGTGCCGCTCCCTCCTGGCACTGCAGGAATTTCCCTTTCCCTGGGAGCGGCAGGCGGGGGCGGCTCTCCGCAGTCCCCGCGGCGGAGGATGGATCTCGCTTGGGCGTTTATTTTAATACGTCTCTCTCTCTCGTATCTCTCACTCTCTCCTGGTTCTCGCCTCTCTCTCCCCGGCCCCCCCGCGCTCTCTTTCTGTCCGTGCCTTTCTGTCGCCCCTCCCGCCCCATCCCGGCCCCCCGTTCCCCTCCCCAGGTCAAGGTCTGGTTCCAGAACCGCCGCACGAAGCAGAAGAAGGACCAGAGCAGGGACTCTGAGAAACGCTCCTCCACCACCTCCGAGTCCTTCGCCACCTGCAACATCCTCCGGCTGCTGGAGCAGGGCCGGCTCCTGTCCGTGCCGGCGCCACCCAGCCTCCTGTCCCCCACCTCCAACCCCATCGCCAGCCCCGCGGGCAACAGCTCCGGCCTGGCCACACCGGGCACCGCGTCCCCGGGGCTCGGCGGCGGGAGCAGTCCGCCCGCACCGGGAGCCTTCAGCCTGCAGGTCCCGTCTCTCGCCTCCTCCTCGTCCTCCTCGTCGTCGCCGCGGCTGCCGTCGGGGCCGCTGTGCTTCGGGGCGCCGCTCCTGGGCAGCCTGCACGACCTGCCGGGCGCCTACGGACTGGGCACTTCTGCGTTTGAGCCTTACACGCGGCTGGAAAGGAAAGACAATTCTATACCCAGCAAGAAGCCGAGCCCTTAAATCAAAATGAGTGTCAAAAGGTGTCCTCCCCGCCGCCCCCTGCGCCCCCCGGCCCCACCGCGCCCCGCGCCGGGACACGCGGGATGTGGGACACGGTTTGTCCCCCGTGGGAATGTGCACACGCGGGGGGGGCCGCGCACGCCTGGCCCCCCTCCCCAGACACACCGATGGAGTCGTGGATGTCACCTGCAGCTCCGGGGCTGCCCCGTCACCCCTGGGGTCCCTCGGGGTCCTGTGTCACTGGTGCTGCCCTGCCCCTCGCTGACGCCGCCGGATCTGCCACCACGGCCCCGCTGCAGGTACCGCTCGAGGTCTGTGCTGGGACAGGAGCAGCTCGGGGGGTGGCGGGAGGTGACTTCTGCCCCGTGCTCTTTCGGTGCCTCTTACGGTGGGACCACAAAGCCCTGGTCCCGCTGAACTGGGTGCCCCCGGGGTCCGTGGGGTTGGGGTCACCCCGGGGAGCAGGAAGGCACCCAAAAAGGAGAGAACAGGGTGACGCCGGGCTCTGTCCCTGCCCGGCCGGGGTGTTCTTGGACAAGGGTCGTGCCTCAGTTTCCCCTCCTGCAAAGGGCTGTGTTTCCTGGCTGAGGTCTCCCCACGGCATCCCAGTGACCGTGGGCTCCAGGCGCTGCTCCCGCGGAATGTTTGTCCTCCGAGGGCAGAGCAGAGGGAGGTCTGGGGGATCTGCTGGGGTGGGTGATGTCCGCAGCACCCCCTCGGGGTCCCTGTGATCGGAACAAGCCGCTGCCCGGACTCGTGGGACATCCCCAGGCTCCTCCTCTGCTCGTGCAGAGCCAAACCACCGTCCTGCACCCTGTTTTGGTGCCGCCCCAACCGGGCAAACCCCCCAGGGACCCCCTCCGACCTCCCCGAGGGGGCTGTGGGGAGGTGGGAACCGGCCACCGTCCTGAGCACTCCTCCAAGGAGACCCCACCGGCTGGGGAGCTGTGACAGTGGGATCTGCCCCTCTGGGTCGGGTCGGGCCACATAGGGGTCTTTGCCATCGGCAGGAACCCGAAACACCCCCAGACCCACCGTGAGGTGTGAGTGCTCACCGCTGGCACCGCTGTGAGCCCCGTCCTGAACACTGGCCTTGCAGAATCCCCCACACACCTCGATCCTACCCCCTGGCAGACCCAGCGTCCAGCCCAGAGAGGTGCTGAGCCCCCCTCGGGCAGCCTCTTCCCACCTGGGCACGCCGATCCCGGAGGGTGAGATGGCTTGCAGGGCAAGATTCGGCCGCGGGCAGGATGTGGCTCCGTGGGGGCATGAACCAGAGGGGCATGAGGTGGCCCTTGGGGACAGGGGCAGCGTGGCCCCCCTGGCACCTGCTTGGAGGGGTCTGTGGTGGGAGCATCGCCTGGGCAGGATGCTCTGCAGTGGCGCCACCCTGCCCAGGTACCCTGCAGTGTCACCAGCTTGGCAGGATGCTCTGCTGTCACCACCCTCCTGTAGGGACATCGCTGGGACAGGATCAGGGTGATGCCCTGAGCCCCCTCTCCATGACCAGGAGCTGCCATGGGGGCTCACACCCCCCACACCCCCAAACCCCGGGGCTCCAGCCCCGTCCCGCTGCCGTTTCATAATTAATAATGATAATTAACACTCAGTGTCCCCCCCCGGGCTGCTGCTCCGTAGGGACCCGTCCCTCATGGGAAGACAGCTCCCGTCCCGTGCGTTCCCAGGATTTTGCAGGGAAATATTTAAAATAAATGATTTTATGATAAGGTTTCGGTGATTTTTATTTTTTTCTTTAAATGGAGCCTTTCTATGAAATCGTATTTATTGCGCCCCTCCATTTGGAGCACTTTAGGGAAGCTCGGGGGGGGTCGGCACTCCCGGCCAGGTGGGGAAACTGAGGCAGGAGCAAGGACAGGGTTTGGTTGGGGGTCCCGAGCCCCCCTGGCCCCCCCGGCTCGGACCACGCTCGCTGCCAACACCTCCGCACCTCTCCCTACACCTGCAATTCGCCGGCTGCTCCCGGGGCGCTCCAACCCCGACACCCCAAAGATGTGTGTGAGGCTTTGGGTTTCCCAGGACTCTCCGCCCTCCCCTTCGTCCCTTAATTTATATTTATCCCGCCGCTCCCATCCCTCCCGGTCCAGGCGTGCGAGGGGAGCGGGCAGCGGGGCGGCCGCGCCCCCCGGCTATAGAATCCTGCCCTCAAACCTTTTCGGAACTCGCGTTGCTTTGGTTTTTCGTCTTCCCAGCCGAACCACAGAGGTTTTCCAAGCTTCCCAACCCTTGTTCCTCCCGCTCTGGCATCACTGGGAGGAAATGGGTTTGCTGGAGAAGTGACCCCCCCCAACCTTCAGCCTTCTTGGCTGGAGGAGGTTTGGGGGCGTTTCAAAGAAAGCAAAGTCCAGTTTGGTTTTGGAAGGGTCCCTGATGTGTTTTCCCAGCTCGGAGCATCCTGGTGGCTCTCCTGCATCCTCCTCCCGCTCCGTGTCCCAAGGGACAGGCGGGAAGCACAGCAGGGAGGCCACGGGCTGCTCTTTCCGCCCATTGAAACCCAGGTGCTGCTTTCACAAAGGTCCCAAATCGGATCCAAAGCTGCTGCTTCTCCAGAGTTCCTTCTCCAAAGCGAAGCTGTCCGGGGGCCATGGGGGGCCGTGCGGCCACCAGTCCCCCCCTGTCCATCCCACTCCACTCATCTCCAGCGGCTCCTCCAGGCTGGGGCGATTGGGGAAAAAGAAGAGTTAACAAACCAACAACTACTGGATGTAAAACTTTAAAGAATAATGTGGTTTCTTATGGTTTCTAATAGTTAATAAAAGTTATGGCCTGCCTCCTGCCTCCTCCTCCACCGCCTTCGGAATCCAGGGCTGGGAATGCCTTGTCCCGACTCCGGGTGTCACCAGCCCCGTGGGTCCGTCCTAGGGTGGCATTGTGAAGCTCACTGTTGCCTGCTCTCCCCTGTTCTCAGAACCCCCCAAGAGTGAATTCCCCCTCCAGGGAAACCTCCCTTAAACTCCCCCAAGAATGAATCCCTCCTCCTGGGGTTACTTAACCCCTCCAGCCCCTCGCCCCCCGCCCCCCCGGCCGTGCCCCCTGCCCTGCCTCTGGGAGGGTGCACCCACCGTCTCGCCGCCCTCCCCCAAATTCCCCCTTCCCCTGCCCTTGACACTGCACCGAGTTCCACCTGTCCCCAGCTCTGTCCGCTCACCTGTCGCAGCCTTGTCCCCACCCCATCCCTCCTCCCACCTCCATTCCCCTCCCCATCCTTACCCCTATCCCTATTCCTATCACTACCCGTATCCCTATCCCTATATGGTTCCCTATCCCTTAGCCCATCCTTTATCCCTACCCCTTGTCACTATCCTTAGTCCTTATCCCTACCCCATATCCCTATCTCTTTTCTTATCTCACACCCCTTTCCCCTGTCCTTAATCCCTACTCCTCGTTCCTCTCTCTATCCCTATCCCATTCTTTGTCCCTACCTCCACTCTCCCTCCTCTAGGCCCGGCTCAGGGGCTGGGGCCGTTCCCTCCCGCCGTTTGCGGCCAACACGGGGCCACCGGTGGCACCTGTGCCGCCGGTGATGGTGCTGTTGGTGCCACCGGTGTCCCTTATGCTGCCGGTGTCGCCGGTGCCACCTGTGCTGCGGGTGCTGCCGATGTCACCGGTGTCCCCTGTGCCGCCCGTGCCGCGGGCGGGGCCGCCTCGACGGGCGGGACCGGCGGGGGCCGGGCCGGGGGTACAAAACCCGGGGCACTGCCGCGTCCTGCCCGGCCCCGGCGTGACCGTGACCGTGACCGTGACCGTGACGGTGCCATGGCCGCCACCAAGGTGTCGGCAGCAGCGACAGCGCTGGCGGCCGCCCGGGAGCACGGGCTGGCCGTGACCCGCGACTACAGCAGCAACCCCCGACTGAGTGAGTCGGGGTCGCGGGGGAGAGCGGGGAGAGCACCGGGGAGGGGCACGGTACCCCCGTGTTCCCGAGCAGGGTGGTCGCGGTGGGCACGCTGGGGTGGCAGGGGCGGGTGGGTGACACCGGGCAGAGGAGGGTGGGTGACACTGGATCAGGAAGGGATGGAGGTGGCCCTGGGACACGCAGGGCCTCGTGGGTGACACTGCCACAGGCAGGGATGGGTGGGTGGCACAGGGGCCATGTGTCTCTCGGGGGGACACACGGACGGTGTGGGGCTGTGGGGGTGTCCCCCCTCTTGGGGACCGCACCTGCAGGGGCTGGGCAAGGTGTCCCGGCCCCACGAGGGCTGTGGGGTCCGTGGGGGACTGCGGTGACCCCGCAGGGGTGTCGAGGTGCCCCGGCTGTCCTTCTCCCTCTTCCCGACAAGGTGTGGGACCCGCCAAGGTGTCTCTGGGGTCAGCCCCACGTGTGGGGGGCTGAGGGAGTGTCCACGGAGGGGACATCGCTGTGACACCACCAGGACTCTGTGTCACACCCATGGGTGCTCCGTCCGTGCCCGTGCTCGTGGATCCTGGCGGCTCCTGCCGTGGTGCCAGCCCCACACAGGGGGTGGGTGTGCCCCACAGGACCCCCTCCCCGAGCACCCACGGCACCAAGGACGTTTGCTGTGACCTTTGTGCCTTCGCTGCCGGGTCGGGATGGCTGGAGCGAGCTTGTAAGTCACCTCTCTGGATGTCACCTCCCTGGATGTCACCTCCCTCGGCCCGAGCCGGGTGGCTCCGGGCGGGCACGGTCCCGGCCGCTCCCTCCCAGCCCAGCCGGCCCTGCCCGGCCCCGCCGTGTTTGGTGTCAACACGGAGCGGGGAGCGGCCACCCGAGGGTGACTCCTGCCCGGTCACCTGGCTGAGAGCCAGCCCTTGGTCGGCATGTCTCTCGGGTGCTCCTTTCCAAGGCAAAAACGCTCATTTCCGAGTTTCTTCCCGCCTGCCGTGACCTCACGGCCGTGTTTCCCTCTCAGGAGCTGGACGGGTAGTGCCAGCTTTGCCAGGCTGGCTCTGCCAAATCGGGCACCCCCACCCAGGCTGGGACTGAGTCCTGCCCTGGGTGTCCCTGTCACCCAGGTGGGAGAGGCGTGTGACGAGCACAGGGTGGGTTCTCTGCAGCTGAAGGGGTGGGAGAGGTGGGTCCTGGCGACCCAAAATGTGCTGTGAGGTGGTGGTGGCGATGGGAGTCGGGAACAGGGACCCCAGTAAGGTGGGAGAGCTGGGGGAGAACCTTGGGGTGACACTCAGAGGGGTTTGAGGGAGGTATAAGGACACCCCCCGAATAATGGGGAAGGGGCAGCGTGGGACAGGACACAGTGGGGCAGGTTTTGGTGGGATGTGTGCTGTGGGTCGGGGCTGAGGTGGGCACTGCCCCTGCGCCCGGCTGTCTCAGCTGTGTGTCACAGTGCCAGCTTCACACCCCGTGTGCCCCACGGCGATGCCACAGCCTCTCCTCAGCCCCGCGGGGTGCCCGGGATCCCCCCAGTGTGGGGTCCCAGCGTGGCACCGGGCACAGGAACAGCCACACTACCCCCAGCTCCAGCCCAGCACCTGGAGCTGAGGGGCTGGGGGATCAAGCAGGGCTGTGGGCAGGCAGGGATGGCAGGAATGGCAGGAATGGCAGGCAGGAGTGGGCAGGATGACGGGAATAGCAGGGATGGCAGGTAGGACCAGGCAGGGATGGCAGACAGGAGCAGGCAGTGCCCGCAGTGCCCATCCAGGGCCGGCTCTCCCGAGGGGCAGGACAGGAACCAGAAGCCGCGAATCCATTAGCACGAAGAGGCACTTCTCACCTCCCGGCCTTTGGCTCGACCCAGCGCCGGGAAAAACAATCCCGGGAGTGATTCCACTCCCGCACGTGGGCTCGGGGTCCCGCCGGCACGTGGAGGTACCTGTGCAGGGCGGGGTGTCCCATGTCCTGTCCCATCACGGGCTTTAAACTCTGCAAGCACAGCCTGGGAGCAGCGCTGCAAAGGGACAGAGAATGGGGGGAGAATGGATGGATGGAGGGATGAGTGGATGGAGGGAGGAAGGGAAGCAGGTAGACAGGAAAGGAGGGAGGGATGGGAGGATGGACAAATGGAGGGAGGGTTGGATGGAGGAACGAATGGGAGGAGGGAGGGAGGAATCGCTGGATGGATGGGAGGATGGATAAACAGATCGAAGGATGGATGAAGGGAGACGTGGAGGGAGGGACTGATGGATGGAGGGAGGGATGGGGGGAATCGATGGATAGAGGGACAGATAGAGGGATGGACAGATGGAGGGATGGTTTTGGAGCTGAGGTTGCTCCCCCTGAACCTTGGCGGGGGGGTTCTGGGAGGCCGGGAGGCCGTGACAGAACCCAGGGAGGTCCAGTGGGGAGGTGTGAGCCCCCCCTACCATTTCCAAATCCAAGAATTGGGTTTTTTAATATACTGCTGCAGGCCTTTGATCCCTGGACAGTTGCAGGCTGCTGGTGGTGGAGAGCTGGCCTTGCTGCTCCCCCTGCCCTTTTCCCAGCTCTGCCAGGCCCCTGCCCCCTTTCTAGTGCTGCAGATGGGAGGGTCGTGAGTGACCTCCAGAGATGCCAGGCCCTTGGGAAGCAGAGCAGGGCTGGTGTCCTTGGCATGACCATGGGAGAAGGCAATGCCATGGGGCTGTGGGGTCCTGGAGCTCATCCATCCATCCATCCATCCATTCACCCATCCATCCATCCATCCCTCCACCCATCCATCCTCCCACCCCCGTCGCAGCATCCCCAGTACCCCCGTCCATCCCAGTGGCACAGGACCCTCTGCCCCACGGCGTGGGGGATCCCCATCTCTCCACCCCTTCTCTTTCCCCTTGGATCCCCCTCCTCTCGGCTCCCTCAGCCCAGCTGGCTCAGCGCAGGGTCCCAACCCCTCTCCTCGCCTCCCATCCCCTCCAGCCCTGTTTTGTCTGACGGCAAACGCGGCAGCAAGCCCAGCAATTTAGTTTCCTTTTTTTTTTTTCCTTCTTTGGGCTGCTTGTTTGGTTCACGCTTGGCTGGGGCTGCCTTTCTTTGCCTCCCCTCACATGACGTGCAGGTGTGTATGGGAACCCTTGGCCGTCGGGCCCTAATTAGTGGCATAGAGTGTAACCCCCCGCCGGGCTTTTCACGGGCTCTGCCGGGCTGGGACAGGCCGGTGGGTTTGACAGCGCGGCACAAAGTGACACATGGCACAATGGGCAGGTTGTGGAGGGGGGAAACGGTCACTTAGGGACTGTCTGAAAAGTCTCAGGATGGCCCCGGGGCAGGATGGTGGCTCGTGAAGAGGGGGTGGGAGTGGGGTCAGGCAGGGCTGAGCGGGATTTTGGGCTCGGAGCTGCGGGGATGGATTCGTGTCCCCTCCTGGAAACTGGGCTGTGTCACTTCAGGAGTCAACATTCTGGTTAAAATTCAGCATTTGTGGAATCCTAAAATCCCAGGCTGGTTTGCGTTGGGCTTAAAGCTCACCCAGTGCCACCCGCTCTCACAGCACGGACACCTCCCACTGACCAGGTGGATCCAAACCCCGTTCAACATGGTCTTGTGATGAAATCCATGGGATAACCTACAGACCTGCTGAGACCCCTCTTCATCCCTGTCCTTGCTCTGGAACAGAGGGGTTTGGGGAATTTTGGGACTGTTTATCTGTCCTGTCTCCTCTCTTTGCTCCAGCTGGTCCCTCTCCATCCCCCTAGCTCTGTAATTTGGGATAAGGATGAGCATCCTTCGATGCCCTCCTGGTCCAGAGGCAAAGCTGACCCTCTCCTGGGGACAGGACACGGGGCAGTGGATTCCCACAGCCAGAGAGCAGGGTTGGGTGGGATATTGGGAGGAAATCCTTCCCTGGGAGGGTGGGCAGGCCCTGGCCGAGGTTGGGCAGAGAAGCTGTGGCTGCCCCTGGATCCCTGAAAATGTCCAAGGCCGGGTTGGACGGGGCTTGGAGCAACCTGGGCTGGGGGAAAGCATCCCTAGGTTTGGAACTGCATGGTGTTTGAGATCCCTTCCAATACAAACCATTGCACGATTCCATGATCTCCAGCGGTCCGTGCCCACCCTCCGGAGGTGGGAGCGAGTCCCCGGCGCACTTTGGAGCTGAGCCCTAAGGCGGGCGCGGGCCGGGGGTGCCGGTGCGGAGGGGCAGGGGGCTGGGAGGGGCAGGGGCTGGGGTGGGCAGGGGGCGGGGGATGGCAGGGCGGGCGAGCGGGAGCAATTAGCGGCGGGCGGAGCCGGCTCGGGTCCCCTTTGTCACCGGGGGCCGTGCCCCCCCCGGCCGCCGCGGTGGGCAGCAGTGCGTGAGTGTGAGCGCTAACGCAGATTGCATCTGACAGGAGCTGTGAATTTGGGGCTAGGGGTGTGGAAAGGCCAGGTTGAAAGACTTTTCTTTTCCCTCGGCCCCTCTCCCCCTGCCCCCCGCTCCCCGGCCGTGCCCCCGGCCGGCCGCAGCAGCCCACCCACCCCGCCGCCCCAGCCCCGCTCCGGCAGTGCCGCTCAACGTCCTCATTATCGGAATTGGTGCTTTCCGGTGCTCCCCCGCCGCTGCCTCGTCCCTTCCCCTCCTCCTCTTCCTCCTGCTCCACCTCCTCGCCTCCTCCTCCTCTTCATCCTTCTTCTTCTCCTTCTTCTTCTCCTCCACCTCCTCCTCCTGCATCTCCTCTTCCTCCTTCTTCTTCTTCTCCTTTTCCCCTCCTCCTCTTCCTTCTCTTCTACCTCCTTCCACCATTTCCATGATGAATGGATGGATGGGATGGATGGATAAATGGGTAGATGGGTGGATGGATGAATGGATAAAAAGATGGATGGATGGATGGATGGATGGATGGATGGATGGATGGATGGATGGATGACCATCCACCCCTGTGCCACCAGAGAGCTTGGCTAATGATCCAGTGTCACCCTCCAGGGCACCGGGAGGTGCTGCCAGAGGCTTCAATGCCCTCACAGCAGGAACCAGCCCAGAGCAGTGTGAGGGAAGCCAGGAGGGTCTGGGGACCACCGTGCTTGGGGGAAGGAACAAGCCCAGTGTCCCTGTCCCATATGAGTGGCTTCCCAGCCACTGGGGTTGTGGAGGAGATATGGGAGAGAAGAACAGGGGCCAACAAATCCTGCTGGGCAAGGGAAGCAGGAGAGGGGACAGAGGAGCTTTGGGAGGAAAGGGAAATAAAAGGCCGAATGGTCACTTTGGGAATAAAGGAGACAAAAGGGAGAAGGAGGGGATTCCCAGTGTCCACACCCTCACCCTGCTGCTGAATGGGCAACCAGCAGGGACTGGGCATAATTGGGTAATTAGAGAAGGCTAATTAGTTAATTAGCTCCAGAAGTGGGTCTGTGCAAACCTCACCAGGTTCAACAAGGCCAAGGGCAGGTCCTGCACCTGGGTTGGGACAATCCCAGCACAAATCCAGGCTGGGAGGAGAATGGACTGGGAGCAGCCCTGAGGAGGAGGACTTGGGGTGCTGGTGGCTGAGAAGCTCCACGTGCTCCAACCAGACCTCCCCATGCCCTGGGCTGGTCCCCCAGCGTGGGCAGCAGGGCAGGCAGGGGGGATTGTGCCCCTGTGCCCCCTCAGGTGAGACCCCCCTGCAGAGCTGCCCC
>JAWMRC010000126.1:71867931-71884554 GCA_035584755.1 Thripadectes ignobilis | reverse complement strand
CGCGTCCCCGCCCCCGCGCGCTAGGATTGGTCGGGAGGGGCACAGAGCGCACCGCTATTGCCCCGCTTGGCTGCCAATCACGGCCCTAGCCCCGCCCACAGCGCGGCCCCCCCCACTGGCAGAGCGCGGCGGTTCTGATTGGCGGAGCGCACGCGCGCCCCACGTGGGTCGGACGGGCAGCGCGCGGGGGCTGCCCAGCGGGGGGCGTGGCCAGGCGAGATGTAAATAACCCCGGCGCCCCGCCCCCCGCTCCTCGCGCCGTGATTGGCGGGAGCGCCGTCCAATGGGGAGAGGCGTCACAAGAGTTGCGCGCCGCCGCGCGGGAGCGTTGTCAGAGCGCCGCTGATTGGCCCGCTGGTGTAAACACAGCGAGGAGGCGGGGCGGTCACGTGGCCGACGCGTGCCCGGGGGGGGGGGCCCAAAACTGCATTGGGGGGGGCGATACCCGGCCCTGACCCCACCCCCCCCAATTGGGGACAGTGGGGGGGGACGACCCGGTCCTGCCCCCCCATTTGGGGACAGTGGGGGGGGAAGACCCGGTCCTGCCCCCCCATCACTGGGGACAGTAGGGGGGGAAGACCCGGTCCTGCCCCCCCATCATTGGGGACACAGGGGGGGTTCACCCGGCCCTACCCCCCACTGGGGTCACCAGGGGGGTCACCCAGCCCTGCCCCCCCACTGGGGTCACCGGGAGGGTCACTCGGCCCTGTCCCCCCCAATTGGGGACACCGCGGGGGGCACCCGGGCCCGCACCCCCATTTGGGGGCACCCTGACGGGGCGCAGCCGGCCCTGCAGCCCCGTTGTGGGGGGAGCCCCGGGGGGAGGGAGGACCCCGAGCTGCCCCCCCGGGGTTGGGGGCTCCTCGGTGTGTCACCGAGCCCCCCAGCCCCGGGACGGGGGGGCCCCGGTGTGACCCAGCCCCGCTGCCCGCGCTCGGCCCCCCCAGCGCCGCCCCCGGTGACAGTGACGGTGCCGGTGCCGTGCCGGGACAGCGCCAGCCCCGAGGGGGCCGCGCCGGTCGCGATGCCTTCGGGCGGGGGCGGCTCCGCGACCCCCCGAGCGCGGGGCCCCCCGGCCCCCCCCGACCCCCTCGCACGGTGAGTGCCCCCCAGGGGTCCCACACGGTGGGGTGGGGGCAGCCGGTTTGAGCCTTTCCCAGCCCCACGTGGCGCCCCCAGACCTCCAGGCCCGGATTTGGGGGTTCGGCAGAGCAGCCCCCTCCTCCCCCCGGTATTGGGGTATTGGGGTGGGGGCCCGCCTCCACCGTGGGGGGGTCTGTGGAAGGGGAACACCCTGTGGGGAGCCCCTCGGCAGAAAGGGGGGGAGCCCAAATCTCCCCCCACCCCTCGGCGAGACCACAAACCCCTTCCCCACTCCGGGCTGGGATTTTGGGGTGGGGGGTTGCAGCAACCTGGGGGCTCCCCGAGCCTTGGGGGGTCCCTGGAGGCTCCACAGTCGGTTTGGGGCTCACCCAGCGATGCTGCGGGGTCAGGGACCCCCCGAGGCTGCGGGTTTGGGTCTCCTGAGTGTGGGGGTCCTGCACTGCCCAGACCCCGGCGTGGGGAGGGGGGGATGTCCCCGGTGTCTCTGTCCGGCGTGTCCCTCAGAATGTCACGGAGCTTTTCCCAGTGCACGGGGGGATTCCCTGTAGAGCAAAGCACAGACGGGGGCGGGGGGCGCGGATGGAGGGCAGAGCCCTCCCCTTGTCCCCCAGCCCAGCACCGGGACGGCGGCACCGTCCCCACGGCCCCCCAAGAGCCGGACCCGGCGCTATTTCCATCCCTGTGCCCTCATCCCTCGGGAACCTGCCCCTCGCCAGGTGCTAATTCGGGGCCAGTTCCCAAACAGGGGGCTGGGTGTCGGGGACGAGCAGCACGAGGTGTCCCCAGGGCCCCGCCAGGGCTGGAAGGGGAGCAGGTGTGTCCGTGGAGGTGACAATCCCCCCTCCCGGCCCGCTGTCATCACTGGTGCCACCCAGAACGCGGCACCTCGGGGACAAATGACCTCCCCTGACGGCTCCTTGTATGGCTGGGACAGCGGTGGCACCAGACGGGACAGAAATAGCCCGGGGCAAAGGGGCTGATCCCGGGAAACGCTGGGATCCCCCCCGGGACATGGGGACGATGCAGCGGGGTTTGGGGGTGCTGGGGGTGCTGCGGTGCCGGGAATGGCCCTGGAGAGGCGGCCCTGGGATGTCCCCAGGGCTGGGGACGTTTGTCCTTGGTCGCGGGGGTCCTTCCAGAGCTCTCAGGTGATTTGGGGGTACGAGAGACCCCGCCGGACAGTCACGGCTGTGCCCCAAACCCAGCCCGGATCCGGGCGGGACCCTAACGGGGCAGGGCGGCCCTGCAAGGTCACCGAGGGCCACCGGATAGTCCGGGAATGTCACCAACCAAGGGCACACCCCGGCCCGGCCCCAGCGCCACCAGGAATGCCAGACACGGACCGGGAATGTCACACAGGGCTCGGCACGTCCTCCCGGCCACGGGGACAGGGACACGGGGCTGGATGTCCCCTGCGCTGTCCCCAGCGGGGACACAGGGATCCGGTAACAGAGCTCCCAGTCCTCCCAGTGCCGCAGCTGGGGCTCCATCCCTCCTCCCAGCATGGCCGGGGGCTGTACCCACCCCAGAGCCGCTGTCACGCAGCCCCAGCTCCCCCGGGACCCCCGGGCTGGTGGCCCCATCTGGAGCCAGGGCTGTCACACACTGGTGACATTGGTGAGAGCAGAGACCCCCGGGGCTGCCCCAGGGTCACCTCAGGCTGATGAGTTAATGAGTTAATTGGGGACAGCAGCTGCCAAGGGCCCCCCAGAGCATCAAGGCCCACCATTAGCCCAGAGCTACCACATGTCCCCAGGTGCCACATCCACAGGGCTGTTAAATCCCCCCAAGGATTAAATCCTCCCCTGCCCCGGGCAGCTGTGCCAGGGCTGGACAGCCCTTCCCAGGGAGGAATTTCCCCACTATCCCACCTGTCCCTGCCCTGTCCCATCCTGAGCCCGTTCCCTCTGCTCCTGTCCCTGTTCCCTGGGAGCAGAGCCCGACCCTCCCCAGCTCCCCCCTCCTGGCAGGGACTTGCAGAGCCAGAAGGTGCCCCCTGAGCCTCCTTTTCTCCAGGCTGAGCCCCCCCAGCTCCCTCAGCCCCTCCTGCTGCTCCAGAGGGGAGATGTTTTGCTAGAAAGGTGGCAGAGCTGGATCTGCTCCGTGGGGAGCACAGGGAAGCTGTGGAGGGGCTGCAGGAGGGGCATGTCCTGGTGTCCCCTTCTCCCCCTAGGACATGGCACAAGGATCCAACACATTCCCAGGGACCACAGCTCCTCTCCTGGGAAGTCCTGGGATGTGGGTGAGGAGGAAATTGTGGGATCCAGACAGATGTTATTCCACACTTGGCTCTTCGGGATGCACACCATGGGCAGCTCTGGGTCAGCCGTGGCAAGGAGAGCCAGGGGGATCCAGAGCTCCTCCACCTGTCCCTGGAGCTCCCACAGGGATGCACCTGCCATTCCAGGTGACTCCTGGGTGCTGGGATTGCAGGAACATACCCTGGGAAGCTGTGGTGGCACAGACCCCCAAATCCATGGAGCTGTAACACAACCCCATGTCTGGGCTCTTCTCCTTCTCCCTTCCCTGGGACTCTCCAGAGGGGAGGAGCTGCCCAAGTCCTTCCCTGGCAAAGCACCAGCCCCATCCCGACGCCGGGATTCACATCCTGCTCCTCAGCTTTGACTGTCTTGGCTTGGGGGTTTGGAAACCACCAGCAGTGGATCCCACATCCCAAAAATCACCCCTTCTTCTTTTCTGGCTGCACCCCGAGTGTCTCCTCCCACTTCCCCAAAATGCCTGTGGGACACAGTGGGATTTAGAGGCAACCTTAGGGCTGGTGCTGAGCTGAGCCCTCAGGTGTCTCCTGCAACTCTCAGGAGTTCTGGCAGCATATCTGGGATTTGCTCACCTGTCCAGATCTTTTGGGACCTTATTTTGACCCAGCATATCCCAAGAGCCAAAGGCAGTTTGGGATCACTCAGCATCCCTAAAAGAGCGAGATTCCCTAAGTCCTTCCTTTGTGCTTTAAATATTTAGGATGATAAGTCCTTACAGTCATCCACATCATTTTAGGGTCAAAAGCAATGCCAAGAGCATTCCCTGGCAGTGGATCCTCAGGCACTGCCCTTCAGCTGTGGGTCAGAGCACCCACCTCCCACCTGGATCCCTTAGGTGCCTTGGGAGTGTGGCAAACTCCCAAAGGGAGCTGGATTGAGGGATCTGTGCAGCATTCCATGGGGATTTCCTCACAGCAGCAAGGTTAGGACCTGCTTCTGGCTGCAGCTCTTGGGAAACAATCAGACTTTTATTTCAGCCCTTTTGCATCCCCCAAATTTTGCAACACATGAGGCAAAGTCCAGCACCAGATGGGTCCCACGAGGGCCCAGAGATTGTGTGGGACACCAGGACTCCTGAACAGCTCAGGTTGCACAAGCAACCCAAATACTGATATTCCCAAAGGCCTCGGTGCTTAAATTGCTCCATTTTCCCAGAGCCTCATCCTAAAAGCTGCTCCTGCTCTTGCTTTATCACGGATTTTCCCTCCCAGGGAGCCTCATAGTGGGGATCCCGGGGTGGCTTCAAAGTGGCAAAACAGCCTCAGTTCATGGAATTAAGTGAAAATGGGATTCAGGAATGTAGGGAATACAGCTTCCCACTCCAGAAGGATCCTTCCTTGCCTTCACTGTGAATGGTGGGAGTGAGGAGTGTCTGATGTTTGGCACCTGCTTTGGATATTTTTGGGAATTAATGTGGAAGTTTTAAAGGTGTTTGGCACCTGCTTTGGGGATTTTTCAGGAATTAATGTTTGCATTTTCTGTCTCCTTTGAGCTTGTGACTCCAAAGGAGCCGCATGGGCCAGACCATGGGGGAATCTGGAGGAACAGGGGCCACCTGAGGGGACAGAGAGTTTTGGGGTCCCCTTTCCAGGTCAAGTCCAGGCCCCCAGGCCATGGGAAGCCTGGATTTGGGAACACTGACTCGCTGCATCCCTAGCAGGTCATTGGAGGTACCAGGCTTTCCTATTGCTGCTCCAAAGCAAATCCCAGACTGGTTTGAGTGGGAAGGGACCTTAAATCCCAACACAGCAGGGACACCTTCCACTACCCCGGGTGGCTCCAAGCCCCATCCAACCTGGCCTTGGGCACTCCCACGGATGGGCACATCCATCCCAAGCTGGTTTTCCCTGGACAAACCGGAGTGCCCCTGTGTGTCCACGAGCCCAGGACAGCCCACAGGGGATCCAAGTGTGCACAGTGGGGCTGTGGGCGAGGCTGGAGAAGCCCCAGGTGGGAACCACCTGAGAGGAACATTCCAGAAGCTCCCAGTGCTTCAGAGGGGGCTCAGGGGGATGGAAATCAGCTCCATCCCTGCCGTGCCTGGTCCCAGTGCTGGGGCAGTGCCAGCATGTCCCCAGCATGGGAGTTATGCCCTGGAGGGAGACGCAGGCAGTGGATTTCCCAGCTGGAATCCCATAGATCAAACCCCCCTGACGAATCTTTCCTTATTTACCCACTTCAGGCCAGGAGGGAGGCAGGGCTCGCTGGCTGCAGGTTCTCTCCCTCGTTAGCGTTGTGTCTTCTGCTGGTGGATGGGCCTTCAGTGCTCAGGGCAGTCAGTGCCACGCTCAGTCCTCCTCCTCCTCCTCCTCCTCCTCCTCTTCCTCCTCCTTTGGGCTGGGGCATTTCGGTCCCTGCTCCGTGTTTGCCCGTGCCAGAACCACCTTTTCCCACTGGGAGCTGATTTCAGCCCAGTTGCTGAGGTGTCTTTATTGATTCCTTCCCGATCTCGGGAGCTCTGCCCCGTGGCCCCTGAATTCTTCATTATTTATGTCCAATATCCACAGGCATCCCATTTTTCCCAGGCCTGGGTAACCTCCCCCCAGCTCCGAGATCATCAAAGCACGTCAGGCCCTAAACTTGAACACGTAATTTGTTTTTCTGACACATGGATGCTCCTTAGAGCTTGTTGGCTGGCCTGTGTTCAAGAGTTAAACCTCTCTTCTTGTTGACTAGGCCTGAAAGTTATGGAGACCGAGGAACACCCTTTCTTACGAAAACACTCCCCGTGTCCCACAGTTTGCAACACCCAGGGGGCAGGACATTGTTTCATAACTTGCTTCTCCTTCCCCGTAACTCTCGGGGCAAATCGTTACTTGTTTTTAACCTCTGAGATGTCGCCATCTGGACGGCGAGCGGCAGGATGAACCGCTAAGGAGACAGAAAGGCAGGGGGCTTTAGAAATCACCGGCGGGCGCTGATAGTTGCTGTGAGGGGGCAGAAATGCGCCATACGGGATATCCAAAAGACGTTCCTCGCTCCGCCCGCCGCCGCCGCTCTGAGGGGGCGCGCCCGCCCGCGCCGCTTATATAGGGCGGCGGCGGCTCCCGGCATGCCCCTCGGTGAGGGCGGCGCGCATGCGCGGCGCGCCCCCTTGACGCCGTGCCGGGCGGCGCGCGCGGGCCGTGTCCCTCCGCGCGGCCGCAGCGCTGCGCCGTGTCCCTCCGCGCCGCTCCTTCTCGGCGCTCCTTCACGGTTTTTCCCCGGTTTCCCCCGGTTTATCCCCGGTTTCCCGGCGGGGGACGCGGGGCTGAGCGGCGGCTGCGCCCCCGGCGCAGGTAGGAGGCGGGCGGCGCGGCGGGGCCTGCGGGGACGTGCGTAATGGCGGCTGCGGGGGGGGGGAGCCCTCAGGGGACAGGGCGGTCTGTCTGTCCTTCAGCTGTCCCCTGTCCGTCCGGCCCGCCCCACACCGCTCCCCAATGGGTCCTGTGCCCCCCAGGACCCCCCCAGGCCCTGCAGGACCCTCCCCCGCTGGGGCTTTGGCCTCCTTTTTGTGTGATCTGTACACCTGCTCCTTCAGTATTTTCATTATTATCGCTATTTTAAGGCAGAAAAGTAACAATTAATTATATTACCATAGGAATCTTCCTAATTATAGTTTTTCTAGTCACAAATGATATATTGATAATATATCCAAATAACACATTGAATTAGTACAATAATTAATATATCTTTTTATTAACCCCCCAGCCCAGCCATCCCTCATGGTCCCCAACCCAGAGCTGATGTTGAAATGCTGTTATTTTGGGGTTTGCTCCCCTCCCTGGTGACCCTTCACTGCACACTTAAAACATTAAGTTTAATGTTTTAAGTGTCAGATCCACCCTCCGACAGGGCTTGGGAGGGTGGATCTGACATGAGGTAATTATTTTCCCTGGGACCAGATGCTCTCCAAGGACAAGGAGTATCTTGAATTTCATTTTTTTCCCTGCTTTACAATAATTATCTGCCCAAAGGATCCCTCTGGCTCCAGGGTGGGGGACGGAAGGGACGAGCCTAGCCTCCTCTTCCCCAAATTCTGATGGAACTGAGGATGTTTATCCAAGGGTGGAGTTCCAAGTGCTTACAAAACCTGCTGGATTCCTTCTCTTCCCTCCTTTTCTTCCCCAAATTCCTTGGACTTGGGTTTTGGGGCTGAGCTCAGCTGTCAGACCAGGAGCTCGTCTGGGTCTGAGGAACAACACAGGGACCTTTGTTTTCCTTTTGTGCTTCACGTTTGAAGGTAAATAAAACGTTTTCCTATTTTTTTGCCATCAAGTTAAATATTCTCCATGGAATTTGGGCTTTTTTAGGTAGTTTTAGGTGGAAATGTTGATGTTTGCTCTGTCTCTGAGGCCTTTGGCAACAGGCAGAGCTGATGCTTGTGTATAAATACGCTTGTGAAACAGTGCAGGGCTTGTGCTGCTCCAGAGTTTGATGTGGAAAGGGAAATTTGAAGGAGGATGGTGGATTCCTGGTGCTAAAGTGGCCTTTTTTTGTCCTGTTCCAAGATTTCCTTGCTGGAGGACTCCTGCTGGTGGTTTGTTGTGTGTGTCTGTATAAAGCTCTGCTGGAAGGCTGGGATGGAGCAGAGTTTGGGGGTATTTCAGTGCATCTCGTGGCTGAGGTTGGTGTTCCAGTGGCCGTGGCTCTGGCAGGGATGGAGCTGCCTCTTCCCAGGAGTGTGTTTGGGATCTGATGCTGAAGAAGCCGGGTCTGGGCTGTGCTGAGCAGAGCTTGGCCAAGGTCAGGCTTTCCCTGCAGCCTGGAGTGGCTGTCTCTGAAGGGATATTCCACACCTGCAGTGTCCTGCTCTGCAGCAAAGCTGGGATAGAGGAGGGAGGAAAAGGGCCCTTTGGCTTCCAGGGTGGTTTTTGTGTGGAGTGGGAGATGGGGACGGCTAGGTGTCTTTGCTTGGCTTTTGTCTCCCTTCCCCTTGCACACTGTCTTTATCTTATCCCAGGAATTCTCTTCCTTAAGTGCTTCCTTTTCCTTCCCATGCTTTTCTGGGGCCGGATTCTGCCCCCCTCCCTTTTCTGGGATCCGTGTTCAGCTGCCTCTTGTTGGGCTCTGCAATTCCAGCTCAGCATTTGCTGTTTGCTTTTCCCTGGGAAACTCAAGGTAACAGGAGTTTGTTGAGCCTGGGCTGGGATGTGGCCTCTGTTCCTGCCATCCAGGTGCTCCAGCACCATTCCCTGAGGTCAAACAATCATCCTGCCTTTTTCCTCCTGCTCAGGGACAGATCCTGCTGTGCTGCAGTGGCCCCTCTGTGTCCTGGTGTGTCCAGAACACTCCTGGCAGCCTGGTGTGCTGGGAGCCCGGGCTTGATCTTGCCTCTTTGCCTTCTGATCCCAGTTCAGATCCTGCTGGAGGTGGCAGCAGGAAAGTGCCCAGAGGCAGCTCCTGGGTGGCCTAGGTTTGGGAGGATTTGGGAGCAGTTTTCACCTCTGATATCCTGGGAGATTTTGCCTGAGCAGGCAGGTAATCCTGCTGGAATGACAGACCGCCTGGAGGAGGGGCTACCTTGGCTCTGCCAAAATGAGGGAGGGCCAAGCTTGTCTGGGCCAAGCTCAGCACCCTCAGAGGAGCTGGAGGGTCCCTGGATTGGGGGATACCACGGATGGACACTGTGGGTAAACCAGAGGCTGAAGCATCTCCTGCTGAAGGTGGGTGTCCCACGAGGGTGGGCTGTACTGGCAGGGGGAGTGTCGTGTCTGGCACCTGAGGGAGCTCCAGAGGGCCCATCCCAGGTCTCCACGATCCAGGTGGTGCTGGTGCAGAGTGGCCCGGTGGGCAGTGCCCAGGGATGGTGCTCCAGGTGCTGAGAAGGAATCCCAGGTGCAGGGGAATGGCTGGGAACACCTTGCCACCTGCTGACCTTGGTGGAGGGATGTCCAGGCTGCTGTGGCAGGAGTTGGATGAGGACTGATCCGAGCAGGAGCCGGAGGGAGGGATGCTGTGCCCTGCCAGGGGCTGGGGCAGGTAAAGCCCCTCAGCTCCCACCGGACACCAACAGCGTGGCTGTGCTGGCAACAGGAAGAGGAGAATCCAGGTGCTTCCAAAGGCTGGGTTTGCCATCACAGGAGCATCAACGGACCTGCAGAAGAGATCTGGCTCTTGGGATGTGGAGAGGGGAGATGGATGTAGTGCCATCCCTGTGGATATGGTCAGTCCTGGAACAGCTCACGGGAGAGGCACAGCAGCTTTCCCAGTGTGGGGGGTGCAGGGCTATCTCTATTTATCTGCTCTGCAATTTGCACAGAGACAGAAAATTCCATGCTATTCATAGGGACAAATCAGAAAATCATTCTGGTGACTCGCCAGACTTTCTCCTCAGATAAACCTTCCATGGGACTCCAGAAATCTGCCTTCTCCTGAGGTGCCAGTGCCAGCCTGGCACTGCCCACGGGGTGATGTTCAGGTTGGTCTCTGTTGTGCTGTGACTTAAGGGTGTTCGGTGCTCACAGTGACCACAGACATGGCTCCAGGGGGATGAGATAATTTCTTGTGACCTGCAGCACTCAGAGCTTGCACTCCAGAAGGTCTTGGAGGTGCTGGAGGCAGTGGCTGGATGTGGGTGGGGGTGAAGAGGCTGCTGGGCTGGGTGTGAGCAGCCCCTCTGCTCCAGCAGTGCTGGGAGGTTGCGCTCATCCATCCCTCCATCCACACCACCTCCCTGCTTTTGCCTTCCAGATTCCCTCCAGGCCAGGTTGGACAGGGCTTGGAGCAACCTGGGCTGGTGAGAGGTGTCCCTTCATGGGACTGGATGGGCTTTGAGGTCTCCTCCAACCCAAACCATTCCATGATCCCACTGTGGCTGCAGCCCCAGTGCAGAGCTCGGTCACTGCTCTGGGACTGCTTGGGGTGTCCCTGTCCCAGCACTGGCACTTCCGAGGCTCAGACACTCCCCAAACAAAGCTGCTCTGAAGAGGAAGGTGAGACCCTCCCCTGACATCTCCAGGCCATTGTTTCCTTACTCTAGGCATTTCCTTAGACAGCATTTCCTGCTGTCATTTCCAACATTTCCTCTGGGAAGGTCCCTCTGGACCCCCAGCTGAGAGTGGCTTCCTTGCACGCTGCTGCTGTGCAGCACCTCCTAAAATCCCACTCTGGTTTGGGTGGGAAGGGACCTTAAAGCCCATCCTCTCCTACCCCTGCCCTGGCCAGGGACACCTTCCATAGCCCAGGTTGTTCCAAGCTCCATCCATCCTGGATCCCCACGCCTGGCCAGGCTGAGAAGGTGTGAGCTGAGGTTTAAGGTGAGCTGTGGCAGTGGTTCCTAATCCCGGTGTGGGATCATCCCTGCTCCCAGCACGCAGGTGACCCAGTGACCTGCACAGCCTGGAGGTGCCTAATTGAGTGGTAAAACTTCATCCCATTTAAATTCTGGTTAGTTCTCTCCTCTGGGAGGTTCCCAACCTGTGCAGTTAGGGTTGGTTGTGTTTAAAATTTGCTCTTCTCCAATATTCATAGTTGTTCTGGCAATGGGTGGCTTTGATAGTGTTCCCTCTCCAACTGCTTCCCACAGGAACGGGCTGAGAGTGATTTTTTGCCCTCCAGTGCTGAGAGTTCCAGAGAAAACCCAAACCGAAAAGCAGGAGATGGCTTGAGAAGGTTTGTTCATGTGTGTTTGGAAACTGCCTTGAGCAAACTGGGCCTCACGTGCAGCTCCCACTGAAATCCCATTTAATTTGTGGAGGGAGGAGGGCTATTGGGCAAGGAGCCCTGGATGAGAGGCCAGAGTTTTGGCATTGCTGTCTGGTGGGAACCTGGTTATTCTGGCTCCCTGTGTGTAACAGGATTAATGTTTCTCCATGGCCAGAGCAGTTTGTGCTTAGTCCGAATGAAATGGTTTGCAGTAGAACTTACACATAGATAGGAACGAGCTACAGGAATTGAGCTGGAAAATCCTCTCCTGCAGCTGTGTGTGGATCACTCCCTGTAAGGTTTATTCCTCGTGGTCCTCAAGTTTCAGCACTTCAGTCCTTACAGGTGACACGACGAGAGAGGCAACTCTGCTGAGGAAAAACTGCTGTTTGGAGTCACCTCAGTGAGCCTGGAAAACAAACCCTGTGATGGGGTTGGTGTTGGTGAGACAAGAACCTCGGTGCTGCTGGAATCCAGGAGCTTCGGAAACAACTGGGAGCATCGGGGAGCCGGGAACTCTGCCAGGAAGACTCCCTGAAACCTCGTGTGGCACTGCAAGAGGGAGAGCAGCAGTTGTGCAGTGCTGGGGGACACGGACTGACCGGGGCAGGGAGGGGTTCTGGGTGCCCTTCTGGCTCTGGTGGTTGTGCACTTCGGGGTTGTCCTGGGCTGGGCTGGGAGAGAGCTCATTTTTCAGTCCCAGGAGCTGCTCTGGCACTGCTGGGGTTGGGTTGGGGGTAGTGCTGGGGACACACTGAGTGTTGGCTGTTGTCGGGCTCGCCCTAAACCAAGGACTCCCCAGTGTCCCCCGCTCGGCCAGCGAGAAGCTGCACCAGAACTTTGCCACAATTGTGTTGGTTTACTGTTCTTGTCTCCATCTTCATCCCTGGAAGTGTCCAAGGCCAGGTTGGACAGGGCTTGGAGCAACCTGCTCCAGTGGAAGGTATCGCTGCCCATGGCAAGGGGGTGGAATCAGGAGGTCTTTGAGGTCCCTTCCAACCATAAACAACTCTGTGTTTCTGTTTCCAGAACTCTGTGGTGTTTAATTTTACTCTCTCTGTATTTGTACCTTCTTTTCCTGCTTTACAGGACTGAACTCTCAGTGGTTTGCCCCAAAATAAGACCCATTTCCCTTGGCTGTGGTGCTATTTTATGTGTATAGATGCTTTTTTTTGTTTCTGTATGATTTTACACCTCTCTGTTTCAAGTCCTCTCAATTTCAGCTCTTGCTTTTAAGATCTGGGAGATGCAAATTTTCTGTCCACAGAACTGGAGTGTCGTCACAGCCCGTGAATTCTTGCAGGGTTTAGTTGTTACCCATGAGAGTGTCATGGGAGTGTGCTCCTGGAAGCCAGTCCGGCCTCAGCTCGGCTCCACGGGACTTCACACCGAGTTGTAACTGGCTCGAGTTCTCCTTGTGATGGTTTCACTTCTAGTGCATCCCTTGTCAGCCTCCAGAGTGGGGCTTTGTCTGATTGCTTAGAATGTTAATTGTAAACAAACCCAAACTCTGTTGTGCTGCAGAAGTAAAACACCAGGTTTTAAGTGTTGCTATTCCACTGTCATCTCTAGCTGCGTTACCTGTGACAGCTGAGCTCACTGGGTAAAGCTCATTGACTTAATTACCTGTTCTCTATATTAAGGTTTTACAAAGTGAAACAAAATGTTTTTGTTATCAGGGTTTTGAGCTCAAAAAGACCCTTTAAACTGTTGTGCAGACCCTGTTTTGTACCTTGGGTTGCTTTTCTCACCCACTGTGAGCAGGTGACAAGACAAACCATCTAATCCTTGTCTTTTAACTTGCAGCTTTGTGTTGTTCTTGGAAAGTTTCGCACCACTTGTGAATTCCCTGAACCTTGGCCTTGCCAGCCCCCTTGTGTTGGGCCCTCCTCCTTTTCAGCTTGCCCAAATTAAGACCCACTTGGCTCTGCAGTCGTGGTCCTCAGTGTCCGGCGGCGGCGGCGCGGCCCCTGCCCACGCTGCGTTCCGCCAGGCATTGCTGAAAGGCGCAATGTTTAGCCCCAGAGGAACCATGCCCCCGAGGCCCAGAGGACCCAACCCCTCGGGCTCCAAGCCCCCGGGATCCTTCGGGGGAGGAGGGGCGGCGGGGCCACAGAGGAAACCTGCGCCGGGAGCCCCGCAGGGAGCGCCCCAGAGACCCCCGGGCCAGGACAAGCTGCAGTGGACGGGCTCCCAGCGGATCAACGTGCGGGTCACGCTGCACAGGGCGGATCCCAGGAAGGTCAAGGAGAAGAACAACCTGCACCAGGAGCAGAAGGCAGACCCTCGGCCGAACCGCTGGGACAGCAGCCCGTGCCCGGCCGCGACGGCCGTGCCAAAGCCACCCGCGCCGGTGCCGGTCCTGGAGCAGAACTCCAGCGCCCAGAACCGCTACACGCCCGAGAGCGCCTCCAGCATTTTAGCGAGCTTCGGGCTCTCCAACGAGGACCTGGAGGAGCTCAGCCGCTACCCCGACGACCAGCTGACGCCGGAGAACATGCCACGGATCCTGCGGGAGATCCGCATCCGGAAGATGGGCCACCCCGTGCCCGGCCTGCACGCTCCGGGCCGCGGGGAGGAACCGAGGGCAGAGCCGAGCGGCGCGGCCGTGAAGGGCAAGGTCATCGACTACGGGCACGCCAGCAAGTACGGCTACACCGAGGACCCCCTGGAGGTGTGCGCCTACCCCGCCGAGGTGCTCCCGGAGGCGCCTCTGGAAGCGTGCGTGTACAACCCCGAGGGCCAGGGCGCCGACGGCAGGGAGGACGTGGCGCCGGAGCAGAGCGTGCCGGTGGCCGTGCCGCCACCCAGCGTGCCCTGCAACCCCGTGTTCCCCGCCGAAGACCTCATGAAGCTGCCGGCCTTCCAGGGCGACTCCTCCAGCGCCCCGCCGTTCTTCCCGGCCGAGCCCCCGGCCAAGGTGTCGGGGCTGTGCCCGGCGCCCGCCGCGCTGCCCGTGGTGACGCCCGTGTCGCAGGCGCCCATGCCACCGGTGCTGCCGCCCATGCTGCCGGCCCTGCTGCCCACGCCAATGCCGCAGCCCCTGCTGCCCCCCGTGATGCCGCCCCTGGTGCAGCCACCCGTGTCCCAGCACGTCCTGCCGCCCCTGACGTCGCCACCCTTCTCCGCCGGGCTCCTGGCCGCCATCAGCCAGCATGAGCAGAAGCAGCGCGAGACCGGCAGCGGCCCCGGCGAGGCCGGAGCACCCCCCAAAGCCTTCCAGGACGAGGGGCCCATCAAGTCCCCGTTCGGGGTGGTGAAGGCGTCCTGGCTGCCCGTGTTCCCCGCGGCCGACGGCCAGAAGAACAAGCGCCTGCCCACCCCGTCCATGATGAACGACTACTATGCGACGTCGCCGCGAATATTCCCACATTTGTGTTCTCTGTGTAACCTTGAATGCATTCAGATGAAGGTGAGTGCCTTTCCAAGATTATTCCCTAAACCTGTGCTCGGCACCTTTCCTGCTGCCCTGCTTTAGGGGCAGATTGTTTTCCTGGGAGTTCCGTGGATTGGGGTGCTGGTCACCAGGTTTGAGTGTTGATGTGCTAGAAATGACTGTAACATTGTTCTGTTCCCAGCTGCATTTTGCAGTTGGTTTACATGTTGGTTTTTAATTTTATTTCATATTACAAACGGTTGCTGCCTTTGCAGTGGGTTTCACACAACAAAACACACCCTGGGCAGTGGAGTGAGACTTTGATGTCATTGGGGGGACTGAAATGGTGTCGTGGGTTGGGGGAGATGTTCACGTGTTCACACCTCCCTCTCCTCCCAAACTCTGCCTTAAAACAAACCAGCCCACTTAGAACCCAAAACTTCATCTTCCAAACGTGCCCTGTGTGAATATTCCAGAGGCTGGAGCCTGGCTCAGGGGGACACATAAAATGCGTCCATTCATCCGGCTGAGCTTTCAGCTCTGAAGGGAAAATAAAAGGGAAAACTGGTGGATACTGAGAGATAAAAAGCTCTGGGGTTTCCTGGAAAAGCCAGCATTTGATATGTCAAAAATACAGGAGAATATAAGATTAAAACAATAATTCGTTAATAATTATTTCATGTGTTTAAACTGGAAACATTCTTTGAGCAGCGTGTGGGAAGGCTGTGGAGGGAGGGATTTTTTGTAATTTGGCAAAATCCTGGAGATTCTAGGCCCTGTTTGAGCTGTGAATTAAAAAACTGACTGACTAAAGGTGGGTTAGGGAAAAATAAATAGAAATTTCCAAGGCCTTTCCCCCAGGAAGCACTGAGGGCCAGGGAGATGGGCAGCTTGGAAAGGGGAAGTCTGGTTTAAAATAGAAGTGGGTAAAATTGAACAGGGCAAGAAATCTGTGGGGGTGTTAATAAAGGGGAAAGGGGAATAAAAAAATAAAGGGAAAAATAAGGGGAAGAAGCACTTTGGGAAACTGGAATCTGTTTAAATGGGAATTGTTCAGTCACTCGCTTACGGGAGCCTGGGAAAATGAAGCAAATGTTGTTACTAAAAATACTTGTTGACAAATGAGCTCGGAGGGTTTGGGAGTGGATTAAAGGTTATGAGTTCTTGTCCTGAGGGCACTGCAGCATAGGATGTGTTCCCAGACAACCTGCTCTGACTGCAGCCTCCCAACCTCTGCTCCTGTCCCGGCTCCTTTGGCTCTGGCCTGGATTAACTCCCCTCAGGGCAGTGTTTGCTGTCTCTGCACCTGAGGCCTCCTGGGCCCAGCCCTGTGACACAACAGTGGTGCCGAAGAACCAGAAGAGTTTGGGGGTTTACTTTGAAAATAGAAGTTTGTTTGAAAAAAATGTTCCTCTTGTGGTTATGTGAGTTTCAGGAAATGAAGAGTTCCTCCTCGTTTCAGCTCCACGGTTTGGTTCTGCAGATCAAGTTGGCTGTACCTCAGGAGGGGGGTAGAAGTGACCTGGACAGTGGGGGTTTGTCTCTCTACATCCCTGTCTGTGCTGGCAGAGCTGGGTGGAGCTCAGGTGTCTGCAGAGCTCCTGGACTGAGCGGGCTCCTGGGAGCTGGGTTTGGGTCCAAATCACCAGATCTGAGTATTCCTGGTGGTGATTCCAAGGACTTAAAGCTTTTGAACTTTCCCACAAGACATCGCTGTCTCTGAGCTGGAGATATGATGGATGGAGCATGAGGAATGGGCTGGGTGGTCACACTCAGAGTTTGGTGAGTGGCTCCATGTCCCAGTGGGATCTGTGACGAGTGGAATCCACTGGGATTGGGACTGGTGCTGTTTGACATCTTCCCTGGAGACACGAACTGTGGGATCAGCGCACCCTTGGGAAGTCTGAACGTGACACCAGGCCACAGAGAAGAGATGGGGCATCCAGAGGGACCTGCAGAGGTGGGACTGTCCAAACCTCATGATGTTCAACAAGGCCAAGGACAGGAGCAATCCCAGACTGGGGCAATCCCAGCACAAATCCAGGCTGGGAAGAGAATGGATTGGGAGCAGCCCTGAGGAGGAGGACTTGGGGTGCTAGTGGCTGAGAAGCTCCACGTGCTCCAACCAGACCTCCCCATGCCCTGGGCTGGTCCCCCAGCATGGGCAGCAGGGCAGGCAGGGGGGATTGTGCCCCTGTGCCCCCTCAGGTGAGACCCCCCTGCAGAGCTGCCCCCAGC
>JAWMRC010000126.1:71843912-71867831 GCA_035584755.1 Thripadectes ignobilis | reverse complement strand
CCCCACTCCCCTCCCCCCCGCCCCCAGCCGCCCTCCCAGTGCTCCCAGTACAAAACCCCCTCTGTCCCCAGTTGGCCCCAGGCCAGACCCCAACAGCGGCCTCTTTGTACTGGGAGGGGGCGTGGCCAGGGCCGGGATGGGCGTGGCCTGCGAACCAAGGGGGCGTGGTTTGTTGGCGACGGGGCGTGGCCTAAGGACAAAGGGGCGTGTCCAAAGACATGGGGGCGTGGCCTGTGAGCAAAGGGGGCGTGGCCAGGACCGCCCGTGCGCGGTCTGTGGGTAAAGGGGGCGTGGTCAACACGGAGTGGGCGTGGCTTATGGACAAATGGGCGTGGTTATGACTGAGGGGCGTGGCCTGTGGGCAGAGAGGGCGTGGCCTCGCCACAAGCCCCGCCCACCCCGCCGCCAACAGCCAATAGGGGGCCATTGAGTGTCAGGAGGGGGCGTGGTCTCAAGGGGGCGGGGATTGTACACAGAGGGGGCGTGGTATTCCCTAGGGGCGTGGCTTTGCCAGAGAGGGCGTGGCCTCCCGCGGTTCCCACGGCGGGGTCCCGCCCGGCTCCCGGTCCCGATCCCCATCCCGATCCCGGTGCCGTTCCCGGTCCCGCCGCCGCCCCAGCCCCGCAGAGGCTCAGCGGCAGCGCAGCCAACTTTACCGGGACCCGTCCCGCCCCCCGCGTCCCCCCGGGCCGAGCCCGCGGCCCCGGGACCGCCGGGTCGGGGTCAGGGGCAGGGACGGGGGCAGGGACGGGGACGGGGACAGGGGTGGGGACAGGGACACGGTCAGTGCCCCCTGCCCCGGGCGCGCAGGCGGCGCAGTCGCTGCCGCCGCAGCCGCAGGGCCGGGTCGGGGCCGGGTCGGGACCCCCGGGGCCGCCCCCCGAGCCGCTCCAGGCGGAAGCTGCAGGGGGTGGGCACGTTCTCGAAGGACACCCGGCACGGCCGCGTGGCCGCCTCGTAGCCCTCGGCCCGCGCCGTCACCTCGTACTCGCCCGGGTTCAGCAGCCGCCAGTAGTCCCCGTCCGCGGCTGGGGGCAGCGGGGGGCCCCGGGGGGGTCACACGCCTGTCCCCATCCCTGCCCACACCCACACCCACACCCCACTCCTGTGCTCAGCCCCAGCCCATTTGCGTTCCCAAGCCCGTTGTGGTCCCACCCCTATTCCCAACCTCTTCCCATTCCATCCCTATTCCTATTCCCATCCCCAGTCCCATTCCTGTCACCATCCCAGCCCTGTCCCCAGCCCTGTTGTTTGCTCTCATCCTTATCCCCATCCCAATCCCATCGCTGTCCCCATCCCACCCCCTTCTCCAGTCTAATCCTATTTCCACCTCCATCTTCAACCCCCAATCCCATGCAGTCCTCAAATCCCCTCTCATTCTACACCCTGTCCCCAGCCCCATTCCATACTTCCATCTCCACCACCACCCCGATCCCCCCCGTACCTGTCCGGATGTCGTGGTTGATCCCGTCCACGGAGATGATGGCATTGGGAATGCCCTGCTCGGTGTCGCTGTCCCGGACCACCCCCTTAATGCCCCGGTGCACCTGGGGCGGGGCCCGGGGGGTGTCAGCGGGGCGGGGGGGGAAGGTGGCACATGTGCACCCCCAGCCCGTGCCACCCCTGCTGCTTGGGGACCCCTGAGACACATCCTCCCTGCCGAATCCCCCCCCCAAACCCAGCCCCCGGTGCCCCCCGCCCCGACCTGCTCCATGAAGAGCAGCAGCGACTCGCGGTTGTTCTCCCACTCCTGGGGCAGCTCCGAGGCGTGCGGGAATTTGTCGCAGGAGAGCTCCACGGTGATCTCGAAGCAGTTGGTGTGCAGGTAACTGAAGTCGTTCATGCCTGGGCGGGACGGGGGGGTGTCAGGGGGTGCCCAGCCCCTTCCCCTCCCGCCCCCTCGGGCCGCACTCACTGCCGGGCACCGTGTGCCAGTCGGCCCCATTGATGATGTTGCCGAGGCGGGCGAAGTCATCGTAGTGGCAGCGCCGGCGCTCGCCGCTGGCCATGGCCAGGTTGGCAGTGGCGTAGACCGTGGCCAGCCAGCGGAACACGCCGTCGTCGGGCGTGGGGGTGAGTTCCTGCGCCTTCCAGTAGGTGCGGGTCATGTCGAAGGGGTAGGTGACCACCAGCTCCCCGCCGTGCAGGTTGGCGCTCAGCACGAACGGGACCCGCTGCATCCACGCGATCACCGCCCGCGTCTCGGGGGCCACCTGCGGGACCCACGGTCACGGGGGGAGGTCGGGGGAGGGGGTCCAGGGCCCGTGGGAAACGCTCCCGGGGACCCCCTGCCCAGAGCATACGGCTGAAACCCCGCGGGTCTGTCCCCAGCGCAGCCCCCCGGGGGTGGGGGGCTTGAGGAGGCTCAGCATGGCATCGGGGCACAAGGACAGGGAGGGTTTAGGGGGCTCACTGCAGTGCAAGAGGACAGGAGAGTTTCAGGGGGCTCGCTGTGGTGCTGGCGCGGGAGGGTAGAGGGGGTTTGGGTGGGCTCGGGGAGGGCTCACTGTGGTTTCAGAGCAGGAGGATGAGGGGGTTTCAGGGGGGCTCACTGTGGCACTGGCATGGGGGGCTTTCAGGGGATCACGGCAGCGCCGGCGCAGGAGGGTGAAGAGAGTTTGGGGGGCTCACCACAGTATTTGGGCGGGAGGACAGGGGCTTTTGGGGTGTTGGCATGAGGGATTTCGGGGAGTTCGCTACGGTGCCAGCACAGGAGAATGGGAGGGGGCTTGGGGGGCTCCCCACAGCATTGGGGCAGGAGGAAGGGCAGTTCTAAGGAGGTATCGTGAGGCTCGCTCAGGATGAGAGGATAGGGGGGTTTCAGGGGAGTCCCTGTAGCATTGACACAGGCTGGGGGCTTTTAGGGGCTCACCAAGGTTTTGGCACAGGAGGGGGGGCTTTGGGGGGCTCACCGTGGCATTGGCAAGGGTGTAGTACTCAGGGATGGGGATGTAGTGGTTGGGGAACTCGTGGGGCACCAGGTCATTGTCCTCGGCATCCCACAGCGCCGTGTTCAGGTCGGCGAAGTTGTGGTTGAGGTCGATGCCCTCGTAGGTCCAGCGGCCCCTGGCCCAGCCCGACAGCTCCGAGCCCTGCCGGGCGCACCGGGATGAGCTGGACCGGCCCTGGGGTGGCCCCGGGGGTCCCGGGCACCCCGTTCCTACCAGCTCGTAGGCGGTCTCATATCCGTCGGGGTTCATGGAGGGCAGCAGGTGGATGCGGGTGTCCGTGACCAGCTGCACCACACGGGGGTTGCCCCGCCGGAATTCCCGGCACAGATATTCCATGAGGTTGAGGAGCAGCTCCCGGCCCAGCACCTCGTTCCCGTGCATCCCGGCCACGTAGCGGAATTCCGGCTCTCCTGCAGGGCACGGGGATGTGCCCTCTGTGCCTTGTGCCAGCCTGGGTGTCCCTCGGGGCTGTCCCCATCGCCCTGCACCATCCTGGGTGTTCCCGGTGACCTCATCCCCATCTGGGCATTCCCAGCCACTCCCTCCCCATCCTGCACCATCCCCGGTGTCCCCAGTCAGCCCATCCTGCACCTGACTGCATGTCCCTGTCCCCCCATCCCCATCCCATGTGTCCCTGTCCCCTCATCCCCACCCTGTGTGTCCCCATCCTGCACCATCCTGTGTGTCCCAGCACATCCCCATCCCCATCCTGGGCATCCCTGTCTCGCCCCTCCCCACCCGGGGTGTCCCTGTCCCCCCTCTCTGTCCCCACCCGGGGTGTCCCTGTCCCCACGCGTGGTGTCCCCGGGCCCCACCGAGCTCGTGCTGCCCGGGGTGGTCCGAGATCTCCATGACGTAGAGGCGGCGCCCACGGGAGCTGTTCCCGATGCTGTACACGCGGGTGATGTCGGGGCACTCCTCGTTCACCCGCTTCATCAGCTGGGGGCACGGGGTCAGGGGGGCCGCGGGGGGCACAGACCCCGTGCCGCGGTGCCCCCAGGAGCATGGAGACCCCCGCCTCAAACCGCGGTGCCCCCAGTGACACAGAGACCCCCTGCCCCATGCCACGGTGTCCCCGGGGGTGTGGAGACCCCCTGCCCCACGGTGGGGTGCCCCCAGTGACACAGAGACCCCTTGCCCCATGCTGGGGTGCCCCTAGGGGTGCAGAGACCCCCTGCCCCAAGCCACGGTGCCTCTGACAATGCAGAGACCACTTGCCCAACTCTGGGGTGCCCCCGAGGGTGCAAAGACTCCCTGCCCCACATTGGGGTGCCCCCGGGGACACAGAGACCCCTGTTCCACAGCGGGGTGCCCCCAGGGGTGCAGAGACCCCGCACCCCACCCCAGCACTCCAGGGCTGGCACCTTTCTCATCTCCTTGTAGTTGTGGTGGCGGAAATCCAGGTCGGAGGCGGGCGGGGCCCGGCTGTGCCAGGCGTGGGCATCGCTGGAGTCTGCGGGGAGCCGGGTGGGCACAGAGGGGACACGGGGGGACACGGTCAGACACCCTGGGGACGGCTCAGACCCCGACCCTTGGGGACGGCCCCAAGGGCGTGTGCCCGTGCTGGGCACTGATGGGCCGGGGTGTGGGCACCCACCGGGCAAGGGGCAGCCCAGGACCTCCGCCCGCAGGCAGATGGTGCCATTGGGGAACCAGCTCTGGGGGTTGATGCGCAGGAACCGCCCCACGAGGGGCGCGGGCAGCAGGTTCAGCACCGGCGTCTCGGGGTCCTTGTTCCCGGGGAACACCTGCGGGGACAGGGATGTGCCAGGGGGGTCGGGGGCATGGGGGGCATAGCAGAGAATCACCAAGGGGTAACGGGTGCCCCAGCGCCCCCGGGCCCCCATCCAGCCCCTGAGGAGGCTGGGGGGCCAAGGAGGCTGCGGCAGAGCCCAATGGGGCCACAGGGTCTGGGGTGTTTGTGCTGCTCTGCCCCCAAAACCCCTCACCCCACAGGGGGAGGGACACCAGCGATGGGCACAGGGCCCCCCAAACCCGACCCTGGCAGAGGGAGCCCAAACCCACCCCAACACCAGGGTGCTGTGTTTGCCCCCGGGCATGGCTGTGCCACACAGTGCCACGCAGGCACACGTGTGCTCTGTCCGTGCCCACATGTGTGCCCCGGGGGCACAGGGGGGTCCTGGCCCGCAGCCGGGGCAGCCCTGGGGACAAGCAGCCTTTGTGCTGGGGGGAAGTGCTGGAGGGTGCCCGGCGTGGGGAGGCCAAGGGCAACAGAGCCAGGGCCCCGTGCCAGCTGGCACAGGCACCCCGGGGTGGTTAACCCGACCAGAGAGGTTAACCCCAGGATGGTTTTCCCACCTGGCACTGTTAGCTTACCTGGCATAATTAACCCAGTGTGGTTAACCCTCTCTCCAGTGTGGTTAACCCTCCTGGCGTGGTTAACCCAGCATGATTAGCCCCCCAAAAGAGTTTGCCCTGACATGGTTAACCCACTAGTCATGGTTTTAGTACCTGCCATGGTTACCCCAGGACACAGCTGACCCCACCCGTCATTAACTCACCTGGCGCTGTTAATTAACCCCAGCACAATTAACCCCCAGTACTGTTAGCCCTGGCATAGTTAAGCTCCCCAGCATGGTTAACCCCCCTGACATAGTTACCCCACCTGCCCTGCACAATTAACCCACTAACACAGTTAACCTTCCCAGCACGGTTAACCCCTCTGGCGTAATTCCCCCCCAAATGGTTATCCCACCTGGCATTGTTAACCCCCTGCCACAGTTACCCCCTGCCATTTACCCCCCACCCTCCTGCAGCACAGACCTGCCCCCAGATCCCTGCTCTGATCAGTCCCCCCCGCAGTCTGGGGGTGCCCTGTCAGGGGTCCCCACTCCCCCAGGAGTTCCCGTGGGCATCCACTGCCTTGTTGGTGCCACTGTCGTGTCAGGGGGTCCCCACTCCCCCCAGTTCCCCCCAGGAGCACCCACCGCCTCGTCGGAGCCGTTCCTGCTGGGGACCCAGGTGTGCGAGTCATTGCTGACCTGCACCTTGTAGGACGTCACCCAGTCGTACCTGTGCAGGGAGAGGAGCTCAGGGGGTGCCGGCGCCCCCCACGCCCCTCCCGGCGTGCCCCCCGGTGTGCCCCCCGGTCCCTTACGTCCAGATGGAGTTGAGGCCCTGGGTGATGACGCCGGTGAAGCGGGTGAGGCGCTGGGCATCCACCTGCAGCCACTGCGCCGTGTCCTCCTGCCCCGCGCACCACCCGCCGTCGAAGGGATCGCCGTCGTACAGCCCCGACTGCGGGCACGGGCAGGGCGTGGGGGGACACGCACGGGGGGCACGGCCATGCCACCCACGTGTCCCCAATCCCGCCCTGTCCCCGCGGTGTCCCAGTGGTGGTGGCACCGGGGGCATGGGGAGCCCTCGAGGGGCCACGGCAGAGCCCCCCCAGTCCCACATGGCAACGTGGGAGGGAGGGAGCTGGGCTGGAGAGACCCTGTGGCATGTGTGCCATGAACATGCCACGGACACGCCACGGACATGCCACGTTCATGCCGCGGACGTGCCGTGAACATGCCATAAACATGCCGTGAACATGCCATGCCCAGCCTGCATTTGCCAAGCACGTGCAATGCACACACACACCCCACGCACACGCCACACGTGCCAGCCAAACATCCCCCCACGTGCCAGGCATGTCCCACAGGCTCTTGAAGCCCCCCTGCCGCCCCCCTCTGCCCCCCGGCCGTACCTGGATGTTGAGGCGGCCCCGGTGGGCGCCCAGCCCGTGCCGCCTGTGGCTGGACGCTTGGAGCTGCGTGTCCTGCACCCGCAGCGACTCCAGCCCCAAAGGGGGGCACGCTGGGGGCACAGCGGGGCCGGGGTCACCCAGGGATCCCCCTGGTCCCCCCACTGGTGCCCCCACTGTTTGCCCCCTCCGTGGCTGTGGGGGCGAAGCTTGGCATGGCTCTGCCCTGGAAGCCCTCAGTGCCCCCCATATGTCCCCATGTGCCCCCATGTAGCCCCCATGTGTCCCTGCGTGCCCCCCCATGTGTCCTCATGTGTCCCCATGTGCCCCCCATGTGTCCCCACGTGCCCCCATATGTTCCTATGTGTCCCCATGTGCCCTCACTTGCCCCCGATGTGCCCCCATGTGCCCCCCATGTGTCCCCATGTGCCCCCCCATGTGCCCCCATGTGTCCCCATGTGCCCCCCACGAGGGGGGCAGGTCTGTGCAGGTGCCCCCAGCACGGGCTGTGTGTGTACACATGGGCACACGTGTGTGCCCCTGGCAGCCCCGACCCCCCACCCCGTGCCCAGCACACGTACAGAGCTCCTGTGGGGCAGCCGGAGCCTTCGGCCTCTTCCTCACCACCTTCTTTCTCACCACCTTCTTCCTCACCACCACCTTCTTCCTCACCACTTGGACCTTCACCACCTTTGGGGCCGGGGCTGGGTGGGGCAAAAGGACCCCAGGGCAAGGGGGCTTGGACAATCCATGCAGCCCTCCCAGGGCCCTGGCACCCCATTGCCCCCCATATGACCCCCCCCTCAGCACCCCCATCGCCCCCTGGGCAACCCCCGTCCCCACCCCCAAATACAACCCCACCCTCAGCACTCCGCCACTGCCCCTCATTGCACCCTCCATGTGACCACTCAGTGCACACGTTGGTGCACAGACACCCCACACACGTGTGTGCACAGCCACATGTGAGCACAATCACAGCCAAACACACGTGTGTGCACAGTCACACAGACAAATACAGATGTGCACAGATGCCTTAAGCCCCTCCCTCCACACATGACAACTGTGCACACCCAGCCCTGCACACAGAGCTGTGCACACACACATATCCGTGTGCAGACAGTTGTGCACACACAAACACACACAGAGCTGTGCAAACACACTTGTGTACCTATGGAGTTATGCACACGCAAACACAGAGCTGTGCACACACAGCCATGTACACACACACACACAGACACAAACACAGACACAGAGCCATGTACACACACACAGAGCCATGTACACACACAGAGCCATGTACACACACACCCCCCACACACAGACACACACACACACAGAGCCATGTACACACATACACACACACACAGCGCTGTGCACAGTCATGTACACACACACACACACACACACAGCCATGTACACACACACACACACACACAGAGCCATGTACAAACACACACCCACACCCACCCCTGTGCACACACACGCCGTGCACACCCTCCTGCCCCCCGCACACCCGTGTGCCCACCGCCCTGCCCCAGCTCACCCCCTCAATTCCTACCTGTGGCCGCGGGGTCCCCCTCCCGCAGCCCCCCGCGCCGGGGGGTCCCAGGGGTGGGGGGCGTCCCGCTGCCCCTCGGGGTGGGGATCGGGGTGCTCCTCGGGGGGGACACCCCGCTGCCTTTGGGGGGTCCCGCTGTGGTGCTTCTTGGAGGGGACACCCCGCTGGTTTTGGGGGGTCCTGCCGTCGTTCCCCTCGGGGGGGACACCCCGCTGCCTTTGGGGGGTCCTGCCGTCGTTCCCCTCGGGGGGGACACCCCGCTGCCTTTGGGGGGTCCCGCCGTGCCCACCCCCGTGGCGCCGGCCCGGCCGTGCAGGGCGGGGGGGGTCGGCAGCCCGGGGGCGCGGGGAGTGGTGCGGGCGGGGGGCGCGGCCCGGGCGGGGGGCGGCCGGGGGCTCAGCAGGAGCAGCAGCAGCAGCGGGGCGAGGGGCACCCCCGGCATGGCCGCGGCCCTGCCTGTCCCTGCCCGCTCCTGCCTGTCCCGCTCCTGCCCTGCCCGGCCCCTCCCCGCCCCCCGCCCACTCCCGCCCGGTCGGGACCCCCGCCCGCATCCTGCCCGCCCCCTGCCCGGGACCCCCGCCCGCTCCCTGCCCATCCCCTGCCCGGCCGCTGCCCCCACCCCATCCGCCCCCTGCCCGGGACCCCCGCCCGCCGCTCCCCGTTAAACAGCCCCGCTGCCCCCCGTGGGACCGGTGCCGTCGGACGGGGGACTGCGGCACCCCCCGTTCCTCTGCGGGTCTTGGTCCGTGTCCCCGCCATCCCCAACCCCCTCAGTGTGTCCCCCGGCCCCATCCCCGTGTCCCTCCCGCAGTGTCCCCCCTGGCCCCATCCCCGTGACCCTTCCGCAGTGTCCCCACCACTGTACCCCCCCTTGCCCATCACCACCATCCCACCCCCGCCACCGGCCCCACTGGCCCCTCACCGTGTCCCCACTGTCCCCTCCCCACGCCGGGGCGGCCCGGGGGTCCCGGGGGGCTCCTCCCTCCGCCGCGGCGGCCCCGCCGGCCGAGCCCGGGGACCCGGCAGGTCCCGCCGGTGCGGGCGGCGCGGGGCCGAGCCCGGCGGGGGGAGGCGGCCCCGGGCCGGGGGTACCCCGGGGGTGTCCCGGGGGGTGCGGGTCGGGGTGCGGGTCGGGGTGCCGGGAAGGGGTCCGGGTCCCGCCGCTCCCCCCGCCCTGCGCAGGGTCCCCCGAGCTGCCGGCGCTGCCGCCGGACTCACTGGAGCTCCTTTTCCACCCTAAAAGAACTTTCCTGGCTTGACTTTTCCTTCTTTTATTAGGATTTCCTGATGCCGAGGGGGCAGAGGGGGGGAGGGAGCTGCGGCCCCGGCCCCACCGCTGGCCCCGCTCCCTCCACATCCATGGGGGGCTGTCCCAGAGCCCTGCCTGGCCGAGGGGGAGTGGGACGGGGTGTTCCAGCCCTGTGATACCCCGCACTGCTCCTCGGGGCTGGGTCCCTCCGTGCCCCGGGCTGCTCCTCGCCCCTGCCAGGCTGGGAGCAGGCAGGGCAGGGACGGGGCTGGCGCTCAGGCCGGAGCTGTCCCCCGTCCATCTCCCGGGCTTGGATGCTGGGAAGGGTTTTGTTCTGGCCCGAGGCATCTCCCGCATCCTGCCGAGGCTCTGGACAGGGCCCAGGAGGGGCGGCCGTGACTCAGCCCCCACGTGATGGGACTTTCGAGGGTTGCAGGAGTGCCGGCCCCTCTCCGCCCGCTCCTGGCCCCCGTCCCGGCTCCCGGGCCAAGGCACACAGCCGCGCTCTCCCATTCTGCCTGGCTCAGCACTTCCCGGGATGTCAGGAATTTCCTGGTGCAGCTGCCCCGGGCTCGGCGGCTCTCCCGGCACCCGGCGCTGCCAGACCCCGCTGCGGAGACGCCTTAAAGGCACCGGGAGTGTCCTGGCAGGAACCCCCGGGGACGGCTGCTCTGCCCCCACCCAGCACCCCCCCGGCAGGGCGTGGGGGGCAGTGGGGCCAAACCCCCACCGCTCAGTGCTGGTGCAGCTGGGACTGGCCCTGGCAGGGCAATGGCACGGGATGAGAACTCCCACGGGCTTCCCACGGGGATGCTCCCACAGAATCCCTCTCCCAGCCTGTGCCTGCGGGTGGGACTGCTCCGACCCGGGTGCAGCACCCGGTCCCTGGCCGGGTTCTCACGGTGCCCCTTCTCGAGCGTGCCCAGGTGCCTCTGGATGGCCCTGTCCTTCCACGGCATCACCTGCAAAGGGGGGGCACAAATCCCCCCGCACACCCCGGGGCCAGGGCCAAACCCTCGCAGGGGTTCTGGGCACACCGGGGGCTGCAGGTGCAGGGAGTGCCCCAGGCTGGTTCCAGAAGGTTCCATGGGTGTTGGGGTGCCAGGATACCCCTTTGTGACACGGGGGTGGTGCCGTGCCCAGAGCCCATTGTGACCCCAGGGGGTTTGGGGGCACAGGGCCCTGGGGTGTTGCTCTCAGTGGAGCCAGTCCCTGCAGAGGCAGCAGCTCCCAGGATCCCTCTGCAGCAGAAGAGGAGGGAGATGCTCAGGGGGAAGGCAAACCCCAACTCCCAGCCAGGCCAGGGAATGCCAGGCCCCTGGTCCCAGGAGGGACAGGGGACAGTGGCCATGGAGGAGGAGGAGCAGGGAGTCTGCAGCCCACAGGAGCTGTGCCAAGGGGAACATGGCAGAGCCCCACAGCTGTGCCAAGGGCAAGCAAAGAGAGCCCAAGGGCTGTGCCAGGGGGCAGCCAATGGATACAAAGATCTGTCCCAATGGGAAGACTTAATCACCCAAGAGATGACCCAGATGGAAGAATTCATTGACCAAGAGCTGTGTCAAGGTCAAGCCAAGAGACACCAGGAACTGTTCCGAGGGCAAGGCAGTGGATACAAAGAACTGCCCCAATGGGAAGGTTACACTGGCCAAGAGTTGTGCCAAAGACAAGCCAACAGATCCCAAGAGCTGTGCCACAGGGGAGGCAATGGATACAAAAATCTGTCCCAGTGGGAAGCCCTCATCAAGCAAGAGATGTCCCGCTGGGAAGACTACACTGACAAGGGGCTGGGCCAAGGAAAAGCCAAGACATACCAAAGGTGGTGTGAACAGGAAGTCAAAAGAGACGCAGAGCTGTGCCCAGGGAAGGTCAACGGATACAAAACTCTGTCCCAGTGGGAAGACTTAATCAACCAAGAGATGTCCCAAATGGAAGACTTCATTGACCAAAAGCTGTACCAAGGGAAAACCAAGAGACACCAAGATACACCAAGAGCTGTGCCAAGGATGAGGCAAGAGACACGAAGAGCAGTGCCAGGGGGAAGTCAACGGATGCAAAGATCTCTCCCAATGGTCAGACTTAATCAGCCGAGAGATGTCCCAGTGGGACAGACTGTACTGACCAAGGGCTGTGCCAAGGACAAGCCAACAGAGCAGGGAACAGACCCCCATCCACCCCATCTGTGCCAGGGCTCGGCCCCCTCCAGCCTGGGCATGTTGCCCACCTTGTCCTTTCCCACACCCCCTGCAGCTCTCCAGACCCCCAGCACTGATCCCACCAGGATCCAGCTTAGTTAAGTTCAATTTACCCAGGGACTTAGTCCAAATCTCCTGTTCCCCACCCGCCACATGGGGACAACTGATGCCTGTGTGCTCCCCAAAAGGCAGTGGGTGGCACAGGCCCCAGTCGTGAGGAAATAAATTAAAGGAGTTCAAGGAATGCCTGCTGTGGCTCCACTGGCTGTTAATGAGGCGGGGAGAGGGGCTGGGAGCTCCAGAGGGTTCCCTGGGCTGGGAATGTCACCACAAAACATGGTGCTGTGGGGGCCGGGGAGGACAAGGGGTGCAGGTGGGGCGGGAATAACAAAATCATGGAATTGTTTGTGTTGGAAAAGCCCTCTGAGATCACTGAGCCCAACTGTCCCCCAGCACTGCCAGGGCCACCCCTGGCCCTGTCCCCAAGTGCCACATTCACAGAGCTGTTAAATCCCCCCAGGGATGGGGACTCCCCCCCTGCCCTGGGCAGCTGTGCCAGGGATGGACAGCCCTTTCCAGGAGGAATTTCCCCACTGTCCTCCCTGCCCCTGCCCTGTCCCATCCTGAGCCCGTTCCCTCTGCTCCTGTCCCTGTTCCCTGGGAGCAGAGCCCGACCCCCCCCACGCCCCCCTCCTGGCAGGGACTTGCAGAGCCAGGAGGTCCCTCCCTGAGCCTCCTTTTCTCCAGGCTGAGCCCCCCCAGCTCCCTCAGCTGCTGCTGACCCTTCCCAGCTCTCCAGTGGAGTCACTCCATCGATCCCCTGGATTCTCCAGTGGGATCTACAGTTAGCAAAGCCCAAGGAATGAGCCCAAACACAACCCCGGGGTAACTATACATTAAGAACATTTATTTCCTGGGGACACGTGGATCAGTCTCTCCCACGCTGGATGACTGGAGTCACAAATCCAATCCAGCAGGTCTGGGGTCTATCCCAGCTCCAATTTACACACCACGAGCGCTCCTTCCTGACCCCAAAGAAACCCAAACACACAGAACGGAGTGGCCCCAAAATGTCCATCACCAGAAGGTCCCTCTTGTCCTCCCATCACCTGGAGCTTGGCTCTTCCCTGCTGTTGTCTTGCTGCTTGGCCATGAATTTCTGTGGGAACAAGGGGAGAAGATGCTGTACGGATATTCCAGGATCATGCTCCAAAACCAGGGCAGGTGTTGGGAACACCTGGGCTGAAGGCCAGCTGGCTCCTCCCACTGCCAAGGTGGGATCTGTCCCAAAGCACCCCAATCTGGCTCCAAGGAAATAGCTTGGGAAGCTCCTGAGGGGAATGTGGCCACCTCTGAAGGATCAGGATTCCCCCCAGTGACACCTGAGCTCCTGTATCCAGGCAGGGAATAGAGAACACTCTATATTCTCCCAGGCTGTGTGTTCCCAACCCCCCAAGTGGTGACCAGGGAGTTCTCAGCAGCCCAAAGCCCAGGGCGTGGGGCTCTTCCCCGGGGTACCTCCATGTTCTGCCGGTGCAGAGTCGTCCTGCAGTGGTTGATCATGGAGGGCTCGTCGGCGTAGAACAGGGAGCAGATCTGGCAGAAGAATCCAGCCTTTGGGACCAGGATATCCAGAGCTGAGGGAGCAGCACACCACAGTCACCACACATGGCTTCACAAAACATCCAAACCTCACATTCCCTCATCCAAACCTGGGGCCTTTGGTATTCCTGGGTGGAAATCACAGGTTTTCAGCCTGCAAAAAGTCCCAATTCTCACCCAAAACGGTCCCTGTTTCAATCCACACATCACTTCCATGGTCAAGAAACACATAACTTTATGGGCATGTTTTGGATCTGAAGGTCCCCACAACTTCCTCAGCATCTTTTGGCCTCCAGAGTGTTTTATCTCCACCTCGTTGACCAGGGGTGGCTATGCAGTGCCCCACCAGCCCCATCCTTGCAGGGAATGTCCCCAAGCCATCAAGACAAGGAGCCAGATGCTCCCAGCAACTCCATTTCCATTTCCAGTGTTCTCAGCAGTTTTATAGAAAAGGATTTTAGAGGAGGATCTTGGGGGAAAAAAGGAAATATATCTCTACATTTTACAGCTCTGCCAGCAGTTTCCTCCTTTCTAGATGGGGAAAGCTGGGAACAAACCTTGTCACAGGATGGGAACACTCAGGAGAAACCCCACTGCCCTGTGCTAATCATCAATAAATTTAACTACATTTGTCAATTTGAGGAAAAGAGAACTTTCCATGTGAGGCTTTCAAGTTCAACCAGCTGGTTAAACATGGATTTGGAGGAGCCAAGGAAACACCATGGATTCTGGGCCCCGACTTCGAGGTCCAGTCTGGTTGTGGGGCACAGGAGTTTTCAGTGGGCAGGAAAGTGTCATCCAGCCAGGAAAGCCCAGAGAGTTTGGGGTGGTGCCTCTGATTTACCTTTGGGAGTGCTCTGCACCCTGGGGACAACCGGAACAGTCACTTTTTTCTGCTTGGACTCTGCTTCTGCACCTCCTGATCCCAACTGAGCTGCTGGAGACACAAACACACCTTGGAATGGAACCATGGAGTGGTTTGGGTTGGGAGGGATCTGGAGCCCATCGATCCCACCCCTGCCATGGGCAGGGACAGCTCCCACCAGCCCAGGTGGCTCCAAGCCCCGTCCAACCTGGCCATGAGGTTCCTCACCTTTTGCCTCAGAGACTGCAGGAATTTCCTCATCTGGATTCACATCAGCCAGAATTCCTATTTCTTCTGGTCCTGCAACAGCAACAATGTCCTCCTCCTCTAGTCCTGCACTGGCAACGATTTCCTCTTCTTCTGGTCCTGCGACGGCAACAATGTCTTCATCATCCTCGTCCTTGTGTAGGTTCTTTCCTGGGGAAGTGTTTTCTTCCTCCTCCTCCTCATCCCCAACTTCATCGACTGTGACAAAGTTCAGTTCCTCTTTGAGGTGGTTGAAATCAGCCAGGAAATCATCCTCCTCCTCATTAACCTCGTCCAGAGTCACCAGGGGGTTGTCCTCGTTGTCCTCCTGGATCTCATCCACAGTCACCAGGGCGCTGGGGTCGTCAGGCACCCGCGGGGATGCAAAGCCCCCAGGGTTCCCCTTCCCCTCCTCGCCGCTCAGGTCCGTGGGCTCGTTCAGGGGCAGCTCCTCCACCTCCCCGATCTCATCCACCGTCACCAAGGGCTCGGCCTTCATGTCCCGCTCCTTGAACTCGGGCTGGGGGCCGTCCCTGGCGGGGCCCAGCTCCTCCTGCTCCGAGATCTCATCCAGTGTTACCAGTGCCTGCGGGTCCTTCACCGCCTCCGACAGCTCCTCCTCCTCCAGCACCTCGTCCACCACGAGCAGGCCCTGCTCCTCCTCCTCCCCAATCTCATCCAGGGTGACGAAGGATGGCTCCCCTTTGGTGGCCCCGGAGCTCTTTGCTTTCCTCCTCTTGGACAGGGGCTCTGAGGGGCTGGGTTTGGCCCCCTCTTTCCTCTTCCCCCGGGGAGGGTTTCTCCGCGGTGCAATGGGAGACTCCACCTCCTCCACCACCTCGTCCACGGTGACAAACTCATCCAGGTTGAACGGGAACAGCTCTTCCTCCTGGGAAGGGGCAGATGGGAATAGAACAACATTTACATTCACCCCCATCCACAGCGTCAGGAGGAACTTCCACACACAGGGGAAAACCCAACTTAATCTGAGGGTATTAAAAACAGTTCAGGATTTAGTCCCATGGGGGAGAGTTTTCCTCATCAGCATTTGTGCTAATTAATTGAATGTAGATTTAAATCAGGAAAACAAAGCACTTTGAAAAATCCCAGTGGATCAATCAATGAAATTTCTGCCTATTGGAAGATCTGGGTCCACAAGAGCTGCAGCCATAGGGCCAACCCAGCACAAGTTATGCATTTGATTTCTTCAGCCAAGAATTCTGAATTTTGGTTCCTTTTCCCCCAAATATCCCATCCTACCCTCAGATTCTGGTGGGTATCTAACACAGGAAGAGTGACAAGCTGGACTCGAAGGCCAAGGTCAGATGGGCTTTGCTACATTAGAGAGTAACAAACACTGAGTCCAGTCCTGCAGCAGGAAAATCATCTGAAGTTCAGAGGCTTTGTGCCTGTTCTTCCCTTTCCTTTTTAAAATCCTGCACATCAGGAATGACAGGTGCCTCTGCCCATAGCCCAGTGCAGAAAGCTGAGCAATGTGCAATGCCAGGTGGGCACAGGGGAGGAAGAGGAAGCACCACGTTCCACTTCCACTGAAATCAAACATTCCTGGGCTCTTGATTCCCCAAAAAGCAGATTTTGGTTCTTATCAGCTGTGACAGTAAAGAGAAAAGCAGTCAGGACAAAGTGCCATTCCAAAGCCTTGTCCAAAGGGTGCAGAATTCCCTCTTGGGGATTAACACACACCTGGAACCTCAGCCAGGAAAGTGTTCTGTGACCACTGACTACCCAAACACACCAGAGGTTTATGTGGATTAATAAAAGGATTCAAGTCTCTGACTTTATCTCAGACTTTTCCTCAGGCACACAAAGCACCTGGTCCTGCTCCAGAGCGTGGAAAATCCCACCCAGGATCTGCACCCAGAGGGAGGGAGTGCCCTGGGAGGGCCCTTTCTGAACCAGCCCACACTCCCTGGGGCAGGAAGAGCAGCCTGGCAGGGTTGGCTGCCTTTGGAAAAGGGACTGGACACCACGGGCTGGGAACAGAGATCTGGGGCAGGGCTGGGTGGGGCTTTCACCCCAGATGGTTCCTGGTGATGGATTTCATGGGATCTGATCCCAGCTGGGGCTTCCCAGTGCTCCCAGAAGAGTGACCGAGAGATGTGGGGGGAAACCAACCATGTGGGAAGATCCCAAAGCAATTCCAGCATCCCAGAGCCCACAGCACCAACACTGGAGGCAAAAAGGGCAGGAACTTGGTGATCTGACTGCATGGGAGGTGGGGAAGGATTCCTGAGAGCAGCACCCAGGCCTGGTGTCATGGAAGCATGGAATGGTTTGGCTTGGAAAGGACTTTAAATCCCACCCAGTGCCACCCCCTGCCATGGGCAGGGACACCTTTCCCCAGCCCAGGGTGCTCCAGGCCCCGTCCAGCCTGGTCTGGAATATCAGAAAACCACTTTTAAATTCACTCTGTACCTTCAATCCCACTGTGGTTCCATCCTTACCTCCTTCTGTTTTCCACTGCCGTCAGTGCCACTTTTCCTGCCCCCAACAGGACCCTGCAAAAAGAGACCGAATTTCCCATGAAATCAGGTCAGCCTTGGCTGTTCCCAAGAGACCAAATCCACCCCCAAACACGGCTGTTTTGGGCCCTGAGGAGCTGGGACATCCCCACAGCTGCTCTTGCTCCGGGCCTGGCACAGCCAGCACTCCAGGGACCTGCCACCATCCACAGGTGACACCTCAGGAGCCTCTTGGTGGTGACCAGTGTCTGTGCAGGACTTGGCAAAGTGAATTCCAGCTCCCCAGAGGACACACATCTGGAACTACTCCAAGGACACGCATTTACCATACAATAAAAACTCACTTCCAAAACACCTCCATAGGAGTCTCCAACCAGTTCCACCCTTGTGCTGCACACACACAGCAGCTGAAAGGAACTGGTTGCCCATCAGTTTGTGTGGATTTATGGAAAAGGAAAGGGGACTATGGTGCCAGTGTCCCAGACTGGAAGAAGCCTGGAGTTAGTACCCAGCATGTGTGACCTTCCTGCCCTCTCACCTGATTGCTGCTGGGTTCCTCCTTCGTGTTGGACGTTCCACTCTCTCCCTCTTGGCTCTGTTTTGAACCAGTCCTAGATTCCACATGGGAGTCCTTCTCCTGCTGGGATGAGTTCCTCCTGCTGTCCCCCTGTCCATCCACTCCAGAGTCTCCGTTCCCTCTGCACTGGTTGCTCCCAGCTCCAGGCTGAGCTGCTGGTTTGGAGGGGGCTTTCCTGTCCCCGCCCGCCTGGCCCCCGGGCTCAGCTCTGGGGAGGGGTCTCTGCTGCCCCCACTTACACAGGGGGGGCTCGCTGCTCTTCCCTGGGACCCTGGCCTTGAAGATATCAGGGATCGACACCACTGCCCTCAGCAGGGTTCTACCCACAGCAGGTTCCTTGAGGGACGAGAAGGGGCTTGGTGCAGCTCCAGGGTGGGTCCTGTCGGGTTTTGCTGCCCCTGTCCCTTTGTTTTGGTGGCTTTTCATCAAACTTCCCACGTTGCTCCCACTGACCACACTCGGAGCATCTTCCAGAGCAGCCCCAGCCTTGGCTGCTGGTTTTCCAAGTGGCTTCTCTGTCTCTGCCCCAGCCTTGCCCAAGAGCTTCCAGTTCTCCTCTGGAGAGTGTCCAGCTTTGAGCACAGACTCCTCTGCTCCAGCCACATCCAGTCTCCTTTCCGAGGCCTCCCCAGTTTTAGGGACTGGTTTCTTCTCGGCCACTGGAGCCACAGACGCCTCAGGGTTGGTTTTCACAGCATCAGGAACAGGATTCTTCCCCAGAGCACCCAACTCCTGGGCTGGCTGGGTGACAGCAGGAGACCCCAGGTCCACAGGAACCTCATCAGACCCAGGGAGCACCGCTCCAGGGGTGGCCCCTGCAGGCTCCCTGGCTGTTGAGGTCACCCCACGACCTGCTGGATCCCCCTCAGCCTTGTGGGATGATCCCAGTGCCTCCATGGCAGAAGCAGATGACTCTTCACCTCCCTCTTTGTTTTCCCTCTCCAGCATAGACAGCTTTGGTTCAGGATGAGCTTTAGGAGCCTCTTCCTTCCCCACACTGGAAGGTGGCAGCAGCTTCTCTTCTGACCTGTCTCCAGGTGATTTGGTGCCAGCAGGTTTCAGAGGAATACCACTCCCAGTGTCCATGTCTTCCAGAGCTGGCCGGGCCAGGCTTCCAGGTGACTCCTTTGCTGCTCTGCCCGGGTGGGGCTCGGGGGGCTCCATCTGTCCCGCTGGGATCTCCTCTGTGCCGCTGGAGGTGGGAATGGCTCCTTTCCTTGCCCCCCTGGGCTCTCCTGGTGGATCAGCAGCTGCTCTTTGCACCACTCCTGATCCCTCGGGAGATTTTTTCGAGCCAGCGCTAAATGCATTTAAAAGAAACAGAAGAAATCAAACCACGTTGAGAATTCTACAGTGACAGAAACCTCCTGGTGCCACTGGAGGGGCCTTTCCTGCTGCACCAGTGCCCAGCTCTGGGAAAACAGGGCTAATGGTGACAAACACCGAGGTGGATTAGTGCTCTGGTGCTGGTTAATTCACCTCAGCACCTCATGCACCTGCAGGAACAGCGGTCAGGCCTCGTTGCAGGAGTGCCCTGGGACCTTGGTGCTCACACAGCCTCCCAAAATTTACATCATGGAGTGGGAAAGTGAACACACAATGGAAGTGGAGCTTCAGGGCCCCTGGATAAAGGAATTAGCAGAGTTCAGCTCTGTCTGCAGACAGGGCAGTCACCTGGGCTCAGTCTCTGGGAAGGGAAGGGTTGCTCTGGGTTTAACCCATGCTGACCTCACACAAGAGGCACAGAGGCTCCCTCAGGCTCTGTTTTCCTGGGATAGCCCACGGGCAGCTCCCAGGAGAACAAACCCCAAGGTGGGAAAGCAAAGGATGGAACCTTTTAGAGAACTTCAGAGATAGGACAGGTGTTATTGTTCCTGGAAGGGAAGAAACCCCCAGGATGATCTTGGGAGACACTGGAATTAGAGATGCATGTGCCTGTTACCCCACAAACGAGCATCCAGCACTTCCCAGTTCAGTCAGACCCTCCCAGCAAGGGATGGAGCTGGAGAGAAGCTCAGGGAAGTGTTAAGCCTGGAAGTGGCCAAGGTGAGGGTTAAGGAGACAAAGAGACAAACATGGAGCAACAGGAAGACTCAGTTAAGAACAGGCAGATTCATTAAGAACAGGTAAATTCACTCAGACTAGGTAAATCCATTAATACTGGTGCTCCCCACACCAGCTCCAAGTGAGGGTACAGCTACAAAATGCCAGAGGACAGAGAAGGGATGGGAATTCTGCTCCAGATCTTTCACAGCCCCAGTGTAACAACTGGCACGGATGGAAAAGCCCTGCCTGTCACCAGAGGGCCACTGGCAGCAGGACTGGGGACACACCTGCACTCAGTGCCCCCTCTGCTCTCCATGCCACAGCCTGGCCCACTCAGCCAGGACACAGAAGGGATTCTGACATCAGCTAAACATTTGTTTATGTCCAGGTCATTTCCTCTTCTATCTGAGCATCTTCCACTGGGATTTCCTGGTCTCCCCTGCCTGTGGAGCAGGACACCACCTGGGTCAGTCACAGCCCAAATTCCAGCTCCAAGCCCAGGGTTAGATTTGGATTAAATAAAGCTCCAGCCCTGCTCTGCCCCCACAGCATCTGCTGAAGCATTTCTGGGAAGGAATGGAGAAATGTCTGGGAACAATGACCACACACTAAGGACAGAGCTCAGCACACCTGGATTATCCCAACTCCAGCCAGGCATTGCTGCCTGAATCCTCAGGACTTTGTTTTGTGATGCCAATGGTCACCCTGGGCCCTCCCAGAGCCCTGGGGGACCCCAAAACCCACCCCTGGGCTCAAACCAGGCTGAGAGCAGAGAGGGCTGGGCAGAGGGAGAGGAGGGAGCCCCAGGAAGCATCCAAGAGCACTGGAATCACAGCCAGGCACTATCTGTACAGGGATGAGGAGGGTGAATCCAAGCCCTGTCCCAGCAGTGCCAGCAGAGGTTGGGCCACATCCTGCTCCATACCCTGCAAATCAGGATTCAAAGGAGCAGTGGGATGGGCCAAGAGTTCCAACCTGGAGGAGAAATTCCCAGCTGTTGTAGCTGAGGAAAACAAATCCCAAGAAAAGGCAGAGGCAGCCAGGAAAGCACAGCACTGCTCAGCCAGTGTGAGGAATTCCCAGCTTGAGGGAGCTTCGAGAAGCATTCCAGAGGTTTTTCAGACCCTTCTGCTCCCCAAATTTTGTTAATCTCTCCCTCCCCAGAAAGAGAAGAATCTTCAGATCCATAATAACATATGTTTTCTGCTTCTTATGAAATGAACTAAAACACCTGAGTCCCAAAGGCTGACATGGAGAAGACAAGGAGAAGGGGTGCAGCAGTGCATTTGGAGGGGAAACGGCAGCTTCCCACATGCTCAGCAGCCACAGCAGGAGCTGGGAGTCGTGGCAGAGCCCCCTGGGCATTAGCACTTAACAGCACTACTTAAAGCCCACCTGGCTGGAATCAAAAAGGTTCCCTGTGTGGCTGCAAAGCTGTGAGCAAGAGATAGTTTGGGAACTAAATGCTTCCAAAAGGGAGGAGTTTTCATGAAATAAGGAATGGCAGCTTGGCTTCTAAAAGGAAATATGGAGCAGTGTGTGTGTATACACATATATATGTAGTATAGCGTAATCTGAAATTGAAGTTTAGGACCATTATTACATTATTACATTATTGTTGTTTTTAAACAACAAAACATATCCAGAAATACGGATTTGAGAGACAAAGTGATTTGAGTCATATTTCTTAACAAAAGCTCTTACAATGCTCTATCCATTTATAAAACAAATTATAAGCAGAACTAAAACCAACAAGTAGTTACTCCACAAATAGAAAATTTACTACAAGCAGTGTCCATAAAACAGCTTGAAATGGCAGGAACCAAATCCATTTCTGGGTCCTGGTGCTTTAGACCACAGAAACATTTCTACAAATTACATCAGGACCTGGATCATGGTGTGAAGTTCACATTAATGAGTTCAACATGGAAGTTTCAGTGTATTTTTAGCACTTGGAAGCAGAAGGAACAGAGCCAGGGGCTGTGACAGTGGGAGGAGCTGTAGGACAAAGTAAACCATCAGGGCTTAAACACACCCAAAGGGACCTACCAGGCCCGGGGGTGCAATCCCAGCCTGAGCAGTAGAGCAGTGACAAGACAGGATTTCCCCCCGTTTGTCCATGGTTCTGAAAGAAATCCCCAATGCTCTGGCTCCGCAGGGACACACAGAGCACACGGAGGGAGGAGCAGCAGGACACAGGTGGGGGAGCTCCCAGAGGAATTCTCCATGGAGCTGGGCTGCAGAGAGGCTCAGCATCCCCCAGTCATGGACAGGCATTCCAAGAATGAAGGAGAGACATAAACCCCCAGCACCTGCAGGCCATACCTTGCTCTGCTCCCTTCCTCTCTCTTCACCTCTGTCTTCCCAGCTTCAGCCTGAAAGGCAAAACCCATGGTCAGTGTTTGCCCCTTCCAGAGGCACCAGCACTTCACAGAGCACAAGCCCCAGTTTAGACACCAGGAACATCAAAGGACAGGAAACTGCTCTAAAGCCCTGAACATGGAGGTCCTGAGAGAACACTGGGAGGGATTTTACCAGCAGCCTGCAGACAGAACACGTGGCACAGCAATGTGTCTGTCCCCCTTCAGAGCCACCGTGCTCTGGAGCACAACTGGCTTTGGGTCTGAGGAGACATGGAGGAGAGGGATGTGAAATCCTTCTTTTCCCAGACAGCACCTCCTTTCCTGTACTGCTAAGGATGGGAATGGCTGAAGAGCTCAGGGGGAACACCTCCTCCTTTCTTCTTCATCTTCATCTTATCTTCCCTTTCCTCTTCTCCCCCTCCTTCTCCCCCTTCTCATTACTGATATTATTAAGCAAACAGCCACACACCTTCTCCAACAACAAATCACACCCCAAGTCAAGCAAGTACCTACAGACCCCCAGGCCAGTCCCTATCTCTTACATCCAGTCATTCCCTGCAGGATGAGTGCATGTTCCTATAAACTCCTTGAAATAATGTTTACTGAGAAAGGCACCACCATCAAAACCCCCTTTAAATCTCAGTGATGAGATCTCCAGCTCCTTTCCAAAGGCACTTCCCAAATTCACTGCAGACTATCAGGATCAGAAACAGCAGAATTCACTTTTACTTATGGATGTGATTCCAAGGCCTTCAGTTCTCCTTTTCTAGAAACGTTTATCCGAGAGAGAGGTGTCCAAAACATTTAGAGCATGTTCTGAGGAATTAAAAGCTCTTTGGTTTTCCCTCCAGAGAAATTAACTCCATGTCCCCCTGATCCCCAGGCACACAATCCAGATTTTGGCAGGGGAATGGAGAAGACAGACAAGAGGGAACAGACTCCAAATGCAGTGAAGAAAAACAGCTGAAAAAAACCCTCTTATCAGGTTCTCCCTCTTATCAGGTGTTTTTCTCTCAGCTGAGGAGTTTAACTCCAAAGCACAGGGGAACTTCAACACCTGGGCAAAGCTGTGTCAGCAGCACTGGCAGGACAGGACAATCCCCTGCTCCAGTGGCACATCCTCCTTCCCTGCTCCACGACCTTCCCCGTTTTTGGCATTTCATTTGGCACTACTGAATTCAGGTATTATCAGTAAAATGCCAGAAATCCAACTCTAAAGGCACGGAGCAGCACTTCCATCCCTTCCACAGCTGCTCCCCCTTTAAACCAGCTCTAAATGCCCCAGAACATGCAGCTGGGAAGAAACGTTTGGAAAACGGCATGAGAATGCCATTCTTTGTTGGCTTTGACCTGGAATGAAACATGCCCAGGGATGCAGGGATGCTCTTCTGTCACCCACAGACAGAGGGAGCAGCTGGAAAAGCGGATTACAATCACCCTGTTCCATCCCTGGTGGATGCTCCTCAACATGAAGACTTAAAGGAAGGATCTTTTCCTTATTTTTCAGTGCTAAAGAAGCTTATTCCTTTAAATTTTTAGACTTGAGAAAAAGCTCGTTAAGGGTTTGGTTATTTTCTTCAGCTAATGAAAGATACTGGAAAAGGAGAGAGGGAAAAAGTGTGATTATCCTGGATTTTGGGTCATTAGTGGAAGGGTTGCTTCTAATGAGGAAACTACAGCACTTGAAAGTGGGGTCAGGACAGGATGGGAAGAGCTGGGAAGGCAGCTGGAGCCTGTTTTCCTGCCCTGTGGAAGGAAAGGGTGAATGTCCCTGTCATCATTCAGAACTTTCTCCTGTGAATAAAAGGGCAGGGAAAAACCAGAGCTGCCCAGTGCCTACAGCACATCCTAGTGCAGGAATGGGACCACAAAGGCATGGCACTGAAAGGGAACAGCAACACACAGGGAATGAGAGCTCCCAGAACAGAATTCACACGGATAATCAGTTAATGTCTCCTGGAGAGCCAGGCTGGGAGAGCTGGGGGGGTCACCTGGAGAAGAGAAGGCTCCAGGGACACCTGAGAGCCCCTTCCAGGGCCTAAAGGGGCTCCAGGAGAGCTGGAGAGGGACTGGGGACA
>JAWMRC010000126.1:71799324-71821621 GCA_035584755.1 Thripadectes ignobilis | reverse complement strand
GGACACAGGGAATGGCTTCCCAGTGCCAGAGGGCAGGGCTGGCTGGGCTATTGGGAAGGAATTGGTGGCTGGGAGGGACTGGAATGAGTTTCCCAGAGCAGCTGTGGCTGCTCCTGGATCCCTGGAAGTGTCCAGGGCCAGGTTGGACAGGGCTTGGAGCAAACTGGGCTAGTGAAAGGTGTCCCTGGATGAGCTCTTGGTTCTCTCCAGCTCAAACTATTCAGTGATTCCCTGATTCCATTCAGACCACAGTGTGGAACTGCCTGGAGCAGCAGTGCTGGAATAGGAATAGGGGACTTTTTAGGGATATGAACACACCCAGCCCCAGTGAGGATGGGGGGGCTGCAGGAGGGACAATGCCAGGAAAAAGGGACAAGGGGACATGGATGTTGTCCTGGGTTAACCCCAGCTCTCTGTACCCTCTCTCCCTTCCCCGAGGGAGGAGAATGGGAAGGAAAAGGTGAATGTGGGTTGAGCTAAGAAAAAACAAATAATTGAAACAAAATAATGATTATAAGAAGAGCAATACTAATGTGTACCACTACTAATATAAATACTGTTAATAAAATACAATAATATAAATGCATGTAAGAATAATACTTATATATACATATATATTTAATACATATAACATATAATAAAGAGCCCAGGAGGAACAAGTGATGTCCAGTCAGTCCCCCATTACCCACTGACCAGGCCCAGCCCATCCCAGCAGCAACTGGGCCCCCCCAGTTTCTGTACTGGGCAGGACGTTCTGTGAGCTGGGACACCCCTTTGGCCAGTGTCCCCCAAATTCTCAGGCCCTGGCAGAGCTGGGACACCCCAACGGCCTCAGTTTGGGGTGAGCAACACCCATAACAGCCGTGTGTTACCAGCATCATCCTCATCCGAAATCCCAGTTACTGGGGAGGGATTCCCTCTGCCCAGCCCAAGCCAGGACGGGTGTTGGGGGGCTGTGCTGTGTGTGTGACCCCCTGTCCCCCCAGAGTGTCAAGGGTGTGATCGAGTGCCTGAAGATCATCACCAGAGCCAAGTCCCAGCGCATCGCCAAGTTCGCCTTCGACTACGCCACCAAGAAGGGCCGGTCCAAGGTCACAGCTGTGCACAAGGCCAACATCATGTGAGTGCCCTGGGGACACCACTGTCCCCTCCGGGCTGCCACAGGGCTGGGGGGACACTGCCATCCCCAAAATACCTTCTGAGGTGTAAGGTTGTAATACCATTAATGGTACAGAGGACACCAGCCTGGGGTTCCAGGACAGCTGGGAGGGACCTGGGACAAGGGAGGAGGGGACAGGACAAGGGAGAATGGCTGCAAATGGGAAAAGGGGAGATTTTGGGGGGGATTTTGGAAGACATTCCTCCTTGTGAGGCTGGTGAGGGAGTGGAATGAATTTCCCAGAGAAGCTGTGGCTGCCCTATCCCTGCAAGTGTCCAGGGCCAGGTTGGACAGGGCTTGGGTCAGCCTGGGCTGGTGGAAGGTGTCCCTGGGTGGGACTGGGTGGGCTTTAAGGTCCCTCCCCATCCAGACCATTCCATGGTTCTGTGATCCTGCTCCATGTCCAGGCTGGTTGAGAGACCAGGATTTTCCCTCTCTGTGGTCCCATGCCTAGCCCAAGGCTGTGCCAGAGCAGGTGAGGAAAAGCTCCTGGCCAGGTGTGAGCAGGACACTCACTGATTCTGGGGATGGTTATGATCAGATTGATTGATAATTCAGTATTGAAGTACTGGCAGTTCAGCATCTCAATAACAACTCACCCCTCACCATGGACTGTGGTATCTTTGGGTGCTGTAAGAATTTCACCAACCCTTCCTGATGTTTCCCCCTGCAGGAAGCTGGGGGATGGGCTGTTCCTGCAGTGCTGCAAGGAGGTGGCAGAGCTGTACCCCAAGATCAAATTTGACACCATGATCATTGACAACTGCTGCATGCAGGTGAGCCTTGCCCACCCTGAGCCCTCCTGCAGCACCCACTGCTGCTCCCTGAGGAGCTGGGACCCCAAAGGCTGAACTGGGGCCAGCTGGGCAGGGCCAGGAGGGCACCCTGAGGTTGTACCTGTGCAGGGCAGGAGCCCTCCCAGCACTCCCAGCTCTGTCACCTGGGCAGGTGGGGCAGGTCAGTGGCTCCTGGGCCATCCCCGGGGGCTCCCTGTGCTCCTCAGAGCAGCTGGGGGAGTTTTGGCCACGGTGAGTTCTCACCTGGATTGGTGCCCTGCCCTGTCCTGGGCAGGTTCCCTGCAGTCTCCCCCATCCTTAGTTGGGCTGGGTGTGCTCACGTCCCTAAATATTCCCCTAATTCCATCACTGCTGCTCCAGGCAATTCTGCTGAGCTTGGAATCAGTGAATCATGGAATGGTTTGCTTTGGAGAGATTTTAGAGCCCATCCAGTTGCACCCCGGGACACCTTCCACTATTCCAGGTTGCTTCTAGCCCTGTCCATCCTGGCCTTAGACACCAGGGATGGGGCAGCCACAGCTGCTCTGGAAAAATCCATTGCAGTGCCTCATCAGCCTCACAGGGAGAAATTTCTTCCCAATGTCCCACCCAGATCATCCTGTTTCCAATTTGCAGACATTCCCCATTATCCTGTCCCTCCATGCCTTGTCCCAAGTCCCTGTCCAGCTCTCCTGGAGCCCCTTTGGATGACCTTGGAGCATACCCAGCCCTGCCAGGATTCTGCCCCTCCCATTGGTGACCTGCCCTGTCTGGGGGGGTCCTGTCTGAGCTGCCCCCAGGTATGCAGGGCCTCACCTGCCCCCTGTGCCCCCCCAGCTGGTGCAGAATCCGTACCAGTTTGACGTGCTGGTGATGCCCAACCTGTACGGGAACATCGTGGACAACCTGGCGGCGGGGCTGGTGGGCGGCGCGGGCGTCGTGCCCGGGGAGAGCTACAGCGCCGAGTACGCCGTGTTCGAGATGGTGAGGGGGCAGGGGCTGGGGGGCAGGGGGACACAGGGGGGCACAGGCCCCTCACCATGGCGTGTGTCCCGCAGGGCGCCCGGCACCCCTTCGCCCAGGCCGTGGGCAGGAACATCGCCAACCCCACAGCCATGCTGCTTTCGGCCTCCAACATGCTGCGGCACCTCAAGTACGTGCTGGGCCGGCGGGTGGGGGCTGTGGGGGCTGCAGGGGGCTGACCCGCTGCCCTCCCTCCTCTCCAGCCTGGAACACCACTCCAACCTGATCTCAGACGCCGTGAAGAAGGTGATCAAAGGCGGCAAAGTGAGTGTGGGGCAGTGGGCTGGGCTGGGCTGGGCTGTTGTGCTGGTGTCACACTGCTTTGTGTTCCTTGCCAAGGCTCTGGTTCCTCTCCTCTTCCAGCTGGAATTCCAGCTCCTCTCCTCTTCCAGCTGGAATTCTGGCTTCTCTCTTCTCTCCAGCTGGAATCACGGCTCCTCTCTCCAGCTGGATTCTGGCTCTTCTCTCTCCAGCTGGAATCCTGACTCCTTTCCTCTCCTCTTCTGCACTTGACCAAGGGGTCATGTGCTGGCAAGGGAGGGACCTCTGGCAGGGCTGAGGGACCCTCCATAATCCTTTCCCCACCCCAGGTCCTGGCAGGGCACTTGAGGGACCTGTCTGTGACCCCATCCCCACCCCAGGTCCTGGCAGGGCACTCGAGGGATCTTCTGTGTCCCATCTCCACCTGGGTTCTATCAGGGCACTTGAGGGACCAGTCTGTGACCCCATCCCCACCCCAAATCCTGGCAGGGCACTCAGGGGACCCACCATGACCCCATCCCTACCCCAGGTTGTGGCAGGGCTCTCGAGGGGCTCCTTTTTCTCCTCTCCTCTCCCTCCTGGAGCCATTTCCCTCGTTCACCACCACGTTTCTCCCGTTTCTCCCCTCCCTGTGTTGGATTTTCAGGTCCGGACTCGGGACTTGGGCGGTTACTCCACCACTTCCGACTTCGTCAAGTCCGTCATTGACAACCTGCACCCCCACTATGGGGCTTAGGACCCCCAGCAGCTCCCACAGCGCCTCGGCCCCCTCCCCAAACCCCCCTGCCCTGGCACAGCTGCCCCAGTGCCCCCCGGGGAGGAGGGGGGGGCTCCCCCCTGCCCAGCCCAGTAACTCCAGTACCTCAGGGCTGGGTAGATCTCGAGGTCCACTGGGGAGACTTGGGGGGGACAGGGCAGTGCCCCAAACTCACAGGCAGCTCCCAAGGACAATGGGACCACCATGACTCTGGGACCACCCTTCCATCGGCCCCTTGTGACTGTGGGACCACCACTCCCGTGGGACCCCCATCACTGTGGGACCCCCATTTCCATGAAGCTTCTAGCAATAAATGGGACCACAGGGCCACCCCCCTCCCCTGTCTGCTGCTGGCACAGGGACAGGGTCCCTGGTGCCCCTGGGACCAGCCATGGTGCCATCACAGGGGTCCTGGTGTCTCCTGGGGGTCCCTGTGGTGGGGTGGGTGCCGGGCTGTGTCATCGTGCTGTGCTCTGTAACTCCTGCTTGCTAATAAAGGGTCCAACGCTTCCCTCTGGCCGCGGGGCAGCTGGGGGGCACTGGGCTGGGGGGCTCTGCCCCTCACCATCCCCTCTGGGGATCCCTCCTGGGGAGCAGCTGTGTGGGGAGGGGTGCTCTGCAGAGGGAGGGCAGGGGTGGCAGTGCTGGAACCAGAGAGCCCAGTGCTTGTGGGCACCCAGTTCGGGGTGTCTGATGCCCCTCACCTTGCATGGGGCACGGGAAGGCCTTCAGCCTCTGTGTCCCCATAGAGCCCCTCCAGTGCCTGGGGTGCAGGGACAGTTTGGGGGTTGCCAAGGGCCCTGGGGGTCCCGGTCCCACTGTGGCACTGCCCAGGCTGGGGCTGGGGGGCCCTCCCCACTCCCTAACCTCCCCTCTCCTTGCAGGTGCGCACAGCGGACATGGGGGGCTACTCCACCTCCATGGATTTCACCCAGGCCGTGATAGCTGCCCTGGAGCCGTAGTGCCCGGGGTGCTGCCCCTCCCCTGGCCTCCTCCCTGCCCACCCGGTAAATTATGCCTTCCCTCCAATAAAGTGGCCTCAGGCCTGACCACAGTGCCGTCGTGTCCCTCGGCAGTGGCAGGGCAAGCCTGTGCCAGAGGGGGATAAGTGAGGGCACCCCCTGGCACACACCAGGACAGGAGGAATAAACAACAACCTCAGCCCTTTATTGGGGCTCGGCCACCCTGAGCGGGCCCTGACCCCCACACTGCACAGGTTGGGGGACACGGCCTGGGGACAAGCCACACACAGCCCAGGCCCCCAGGGAAGGGAACTCGGTGTCTGGGGGTAACACTGTGTAAGGCACAGTGCCAAAGGACTCACCCAGGCCCTGAGGGGCCACTGACACATTCACTGTGGCCACCGTGCCACGGGACACACCCAGGGACACGGAGAGGGACTGCTCCGAGCTCCTCCTGTCCATCAGTCTGTCAGTCTGTCTGTCCATGTGCTGGAGCTCCTGCTCCAGCCTCTACTCCCTAATCCTCTGCTGAGTCCTGTGCCACTGCCTTCTTCTTCTTCTTTTTCTTCTTCTTCTCTTCCTCCTCCTCCTCCTGCTCCTGCTCAGCTGTGAGTTTCCTTTTCTTCTTGGGCAGGGGCTGCTCCTCCTCCTGCAGCCCGTTCTCCTCAGGCTCAGCCTCTGACTCCTCTGGCTGCTGCTGCTTCTTCTTTTTCTTCTTCTTCTTGGCCCCGACATCATTCTCCTGAGGGGAGACCCAGGGTCAGGGACAACCCCAAGGCTGGGGGGAGCTCTGCCCCCATCCTGCCTCCCCCACCCTGTGGGGCCCAAGCAGCCCCCAATACCCACCCAGCAGGACAGGGCCAGGCCCTGCCATGGCTCCCCACGAGTGTCCCACCCCCAGCCCCCTCCTCACCTCTGTCTCCATCACTGAGTTCTCCTCCTCTGCCTCCTCAGCAGCCGCTGCCAGGGCCTCCAGGCGCCGCTTCTCCCGCTTCTTTTTCTTCTTCTCCTTCTTTTCCTGCCTCCTCTTCACCTCAGCCACCACCTCGTTGGCCTGGGGGACACATGGGGGGCATCAGCGTGGGGAGGGTCCCAGGGCCTGTCCCCACCCCTGGCACTGGTCGGATCAGACTCATTAAATCAGTCTTTTGCCTCCACAGAGGGTCAGGTTGGCACAGTGACATCACCTCCGACACGGGCCTTCAGCACCATCTCCATGCCCCAGCACCTCACCTTCCCTTAGCATCTTCATCATCCCCAGCACCTCACCTCCATCACCTTCATCCCCCAGCACCTTATCTCCATCCTCCTCTTCCCCAGCAGCTCACCTCATCCTCACTCATCTCCCCCTCTACCACCCTCATCCTTCCCTGCAGTCTCACCTCCCCCTCTCTCCTCCTCCCAGTACCTCCAGCACCCCCAACACCTCCTCCAGTCCCCTCCTTACCTCCACCATGGCCTCCTTCATCACCTCCAGGTTCTTCCGGGGGGGCTCCCCGGTCTCGTAGAACGCCAAGCGCTCCTCCACCTGCTCCCGCAGCTTGTCCCCAAACACGCTGGTGGGGACCTCTGAGGGGAGGGGACAGGGTTAGCCCCTTCCCTGCCCCCCCGGACCCACAGCCCCCCAACCCCCAGCTCTGCTCAGCACACAGGAGTCACCATTCACACAGGTGTGAGATGCTGCTGACGAAAAATGTTCCCATCACGGCAGAGCAGCCCCGAACCCGGAGCTGTGCCCCCAGCCACCCCGCCGTGCTGGCAGGTCTGTACCCCCCTCTGTGCCCCCCGTGCCCACCTGAGAAGCAGTCGATGCGCGAGGCAATGGTGCACTTGTTCGCCAGGTACCGCGAGATGCGCCCCTTGTTCTTGGCGGCCGCTCTCCCGATGAAGGTGGAGTGGAAGATGAGCCCGTACTTGGGGGTGTTCCCGCGTGTCTTCAGAGCCCTGCGAGGGGCCGGGGGGCGTCAGGGGCAAGCGGGACCCCCAGGCAGAGCCCCCACCGTGCCTGTGGGACAGCCCCTTTCTCCGGCCCCCCCAGGTGTCACAGCCCCCTCCCACGGCCCCCCAGCCCCGCTGACCTGGGGGGAGCCCAGGCCGGCCCCACAGCCACGGTGGTCGCTCAGACTGGGCCTGGCTGCTCACCCCCGCCTGCCCCGGCGTGTCACAGCCACGGCCCCGGCCCTGCCATCACTGCGACCACCCAGCAGTACCTGAACAGGGCCTTCTCAGCCCCCAGGATCTGCACCGTCGACGCCGGGTACTTGGCCAGGTTCGTCAGGCTGCCAGCATGCGAGATGAGGCGGGCACCCACCTGGGGGGCACCACAGGGGGTCATGGCTGCCCCAGCCCCAGAGCCGGCCCAGCGTACAGAGCCCACCCCAAGGCACACCCAGCATACAGAGCCCACTCCAGGGAATACAAAGGGCCCACCCCAGGGCACACACAGACCCCACCCAGGGTACAGAGCCCACCCCAGAGAACACAGAGCCCAGCCCAGGGCAGACACAGAGCCCACCCAGGGTACACAGCCCCACCCAGGGAATACAAAGGGCCCCCCCAGGGTACAGAGCAAGCCCACCCAGCGTACAGAGCCCACCCCAAGGCACACACAGAGCCCACCAAAGGTACAGAGCCCACCCCAGGGCACAGGCAGAACCCACCCCAGGGAACAAAAAGCCCTGCCCAGGCCAGGGATCAGCAGTGAGGTGTCAGCAGCTCTGCTCAGTGGATTGACAGATTCACTCTGACATCATCTCCGTGGCTGGGGGTCCCAGGGGTCCCACAGACACTCACCACCTCGCCGATGAGGGCGGACAGGCTGGGGGCCACCTGGCTCATCTTGGAGCGCAGGTACTCCTGCAGCCCCCGGCGGTACTCGGAGAGCGAGACCACGCGGCTGGAGAAGCTCTCAATGTTGATGAGGTCCAGGGGGGAGATGTCCATCCCTGGAGGCAGCACAGGGTGAGTGGCAGCACTGACCACCCAGCTGTGACCACCCCAGCCCCCTGGAGCCCCCCCTCTCACCCATGGAGGAGCGGGAGGCCTCCAGGATGGCCTGGGCCTTGGCACTGTCCATGACGATCTCCTCCAGCCCCTCCAAGCTCTCCTCGCTCAGCTCCCGCCGGTTCCCGATGAATTTGGCCACCCGGCAGTACATGGAGTTCTCAGGGACGATCTTGATCAGCTCGGGAAAGTGGTACCCATACCACTCCCTGCGGGGGTGGGACAGGAATGCGGTCAGCGCTGACACCCAGCTCCAGCGTGGCCCCTGGCTCTCCTGCCATGACCCTGCTTGTTCCCCCCAAGTCTCTCACCACAGTCCCACGTCCCCCTGGAGCTTTTGTGTGTTCCCCCAGGTCACCTGCCATGGCCCCATGGCCCTACCCGAGTCCCCCACCAGAGGATTGTGTGTTCTCACCAAGAATCCTACTGTAGCTCCAGGTGCCCCCGTGGCCCTGTGTCCCCCCAGGTCCCCGCCGTGGCCCTGTGGCTCGGCTGGTGGCCCTTGGGGCTGTGCTGTTGCTCCCCGGTCTGTACAGGCAGCCGGAGCGGTGGCTGCCTGCGGTAAGCGAGGGGAGCCGGGACCCCCAGAGCCCCCCGGGCGCTCACCGGACACGCATGGAGAAGGTGTTGATGTCCTTGTCCAGCTGGTCCAGCAGGCTGATGGACTGGATGATCATGTTGTCCACACGGTGCACGTTGAACTTCACCTTGGCACGGGAGTAGCTGTGGCCGAGCCCCAGCTGGGCCTTGGCCGCCGACTGTGCCGTGAGGCCCCGCACCAGGGCTGGGAAGTGCAGCCGGATCCCTGCGGGACAGCCGGGAAACGGGGCAGGGCTCACCAGGGGGACAACACGGGGAGTCACCGGGGGCACATGTGGTCACCACGTGGAGCCTGAGCTACCCCCGTGCAAGGACAGAGGTGTCAACGTGCAGCTCCAGCCCACCCCAAGGACAGCCCCCAACACATTCCTCCGGCAGTGGCTCGACCCCCAGCCCAGTCCCAGTCCCCCCCACGTGTCCCCTGTCCCCACTCACCGCGCATGAGCTCGGCCACGACGCCCCCGGTCTGGCACTGCACCCCCAGCTCCTCCAGCACGGCCGCCCCCATCTTGGCGTCGCCCACCCCCAGCAGCACCTTCTTCCTCTTGGGGGGCAGCGCCGTGTCCAGCAGCAGCCGCAGGTCCTCGTGCAGGACCCCTGTGGGACAGCGGCTCAGGGGGGGCTGCGGGGCCCCGCGGGGGTCCCGGTGCCCCCCGAACCCGGCTCACCCTCGGACACGGCGTTCATGTTCTCCAGGGCGCTCTGCGCCGACCGGAACGGCGAGAACGCCACGAGCTTCACCATGTTGTGGAACTTGCCCAGCGTGAGGACACTCTCCTCCACCTGCGGGGAACACGGGTCAGGCCCGGCAGGGGGACACGGGACGGACCCCAGCGAGGCCGGACACCGGAACGGCCGGGGCCGGGGAGCGGGAACGTCTCCGGGGAGCGGCCCCCGGGCGGGAGCTCCACGTCAGACCCCCCGGCACAAAGACACCTCCCCCCGGGGCAGGGGCGCTCCCATCCCGCCCCGCTCCCCCCGGCCTTTTCTTTGTTCCCAGCCCTCCCGCCCGGTTTCCCCCTCCCCGTTCCCGTTCCTGGCACTCCCCGCTATCCCTCGGCCCCGCCGTTCCCGCTCCGTACCTGCGGCAGCAGCATCCCGATCTCCTCCACCTCCCGCACGGCGAACAGCGCGTACCCGGCCGCATGTTCGAACAGCACGTGCAGCAGCACCTACGGCGGCACCGCCACGGACCATCACTCACCGGGGCTGCCCCGGGGGCTCCACCGGGACCTCCCCCCCCCCCCCCCCCCCCGGCCCGGCCCCGCGCCCCCCGGCCCAGCCCCGCTCCCCACGGCCCCCCCCGCCCCACTGCGGCCACCCCGACCCCGGCCGGCCCCGATGCCGGCGGATGCGGCCCCGACCCCCGGCCCTCACTCACCATCCTCCTCCTCCCGCTGCTGCTGCTGCTCCTCCCGCTGCTCCGCCGGAACTGCCGCCCCTCACACGCCGGAACCCCGCCCCCTTCCCCGACAACCAATCAGCGTTCGCGCCGCCGCGCCCTGAGCCAATCACGGCGGGGCGCCTCGGATGGATCAGCCCCGCAGCCAATAAGAGAAGGGACAGGCAGGTCCCGCCCCCTTTTCCTGCCTCCACCAATCACACTCCGGGACACGCGCTTCCGCCCGCCCTTTCCTGCGCGCCGGCCAATGGGAGCCGCCCGCGCGCCTCGGCCCCGCCCCTTCCCGCGCGGGTTGGAGCGCGCGCGGCCGCACGTGGCGGGACCCGCGACCCTCCCGGGACCCCCTAAGGTCCCAAATGTGCCCCCGGAACCCCACATGTCCCCTCAATGTCCCCCCGGTGTGGCGCGGGATCGGCGGGCGGGCTCAGGCTCAGGCTCAGATTCAGATTCAGGGCAGCTTTATTGGCGAGCGGGCGCGCGGGGGGGTCGCAGCCCCGGCCCCGGGGGCACAGGGGGTCGCGCGGGGCAGCCCGGGCCGGGGGTCCCGGGGTGTGTAGTGTCCGAGAGCAGCGCTGGGGGGTCCCGGGCCCCCCCCGGGGGAAGCGGCTCCGGCTCCACCCGCGAGTGGGGCCGGGCTGGGGGGCGGCCGGGGGTCCCCGGGGAGTGTTGGGGGCGCGGGGGACCCGCGGCCCGTCCCGGGGGTCCCTCAGGCGACGAAGTGCTGTCGGAGGTGCTGCAGCAGGTCCGGTGTGAGCAGCAGCCGGTGCGCCTGGCCCTGCCCCGGCGGGCACGGGAACGACACCCGCCCGCACAGCGCCGGGCCCTGCGCCTGCTCCTGCTTGGCCTGCGGGGCACGGCGGGCTCAGCGACCCCGGGGAGACCCGGCACCCCCCACCCTCCTGCACACCGGGACCCCCAGGATGGGACACAGTGGGGCCTGGGCTGAGCCTCGTGGGGGGAGCTGGGGGTCCTCACCCACCCCGTACCCTGGGAATTGGGGTCCCTCGGGGATTGGGGGCCTCTCGGGATCAGGGTTCATTAGGATTGGGAGTCTCTGGGGATTGGGGTCTCTTGGGATTGGGGTCCCTCAGGACTAGGGGGTCTCTGGGGACTTGAGGTCCCTTGAGACTGGGGAGGTCTCTTGGGATTGGGGTCCTCCACATTGGTGGTTCTTTGGGATTGGGGTCCCTCGCGGTTGGAGGTCTCTTGGGACTGGGGTCGCTCAGGATCAGGAGTCCCTCGGGATCAGGGTTCCTCAGGGCTGGGGTCCCTCAGGATCGGGGGTCCCTGAGGACTGAGGGGCTCAGGGTCTCACCTTCAGGAAGGAGGAGGAGGGGAAGGTGCCGAAGGTGGTGGTGACGCCGGCGCCCGGCTGCTGCTGCACCATCTCCCTCAGCGTGTCGTCCTGCGGGGGACAGCAGGGTCACTCCAGAACAGCCCCATGGAGACCCTTGACACCCAACAGAGTCCCTTACCCGACCCCCAGACCCCCCTGGGACAAGGCACAGGGGTCAAACCTGACTGGGAATGTGAACGGGAAGGGGCAGCACCCTGTCCCCACAGGGCACAGCTCACCCCGAGGTGCCCCCAGCCACGGGGCTGCACGGATATGTGACCACCTCCCACCCAGCCAGGGGGCCCAGGGGTCTGGTCCCCACCCCGGGGGAGGCCTGTCCTCACCTTCAGGGCATCGATGGTGTTCTTGAGGGCACAGAGCCGGGCCGTCTGCTCCAGGAGCCGCGCCGAGGAGCTCCGGGCTGTGGGAACAGCACAGGGTGGAGGGGGATGTGTGGGACAGGGACAGGGACACACGGCACAGGGGATGGTGTGGGATGTGTGGGACAGGGACACATGGCACAGGGGATGGTGTGGAATGTCTGGGACAGGGACACATGGCAGAGGGGATGGTGTGGGATGTGTGGGACATGGCAGGGCAGGCAGGATCCCCTCAGGTGATACCAGGGATGTTTAGGGGGGTTTGGCCTCCTCAGGTGGGTACCAGGGGGTTTGGGAGGGGTTGACCTCCTTGGGTGGGCACCAGCGAGGTTTCAGGAGGGGTTTCACATCCTCAGGTCAATACCAGTAGGGTTTCAGGGTGGGGTTTGACCTCAGGTTGGTACTGGGGGTGTTTGGGGGCAGTTACTGGGGTTTTTGGGGGGCGGTTTGACCTCAGTTTGGTACCACAAGGGTTTGGAGGATCTGACCTCCTCAGGCTGCTACTGGGGGATCTCAGGGGGTTTGACCTCAGTTTGGTACTGAGGGTGCTTGGGGGTTGGTACCAGGGGGATTTTGACCTCCTTGGGTTGGTACCAGGGGAGTTTCAGGGCGTTTTTACCTCCTCAGGTTGTTACCAGGGGGGTCTCAGGGGGTTTTTACCTCCTCAGGTTGTTACCAGGGGGGTCTTGGGGGCTTTTGAGCTCCTCAGGTTGTTACCAGGAGGGTCTCAGGGGGTTTTGACCTCCTCAGGTTGTTATCAGGGGGGTCTCGGGGGGTTTTGACCTCCTCAGGTTGTTATGGTGGTTCCCCAGCTCCCCATGTGACAGCCCCCAGGAATTCCCCCGGGATTATGCTTGTGTAGGACGTACTGGACTTGCTCTGCCTCATGTCGACGACCTTGGCGTTGGCGCTGAGCTGGTAGAGGGTCTCCAGCAGCTGGGTGGTCTTGCGGAACAGCGTCTGCGTGGGCAGCCCCTCGCCCGGGCGGTCCCGGGGCAGGGCCACCCGGGGCACCTGCAGTGGGGCCAGGCTGGCCAGCTCCATCTTCATCTGGGCACCCTGGGATCATGGACGGGGAAATGCCGGGGAAAGGGCACAAGAGAGGGCAGATGGAAAAATGGGATAAAACAGAAAACCAGGGGATAAAACTCTGCCAAGCCCAGCAGAGCATGGGTCTGCCAGGGGTGGGAGCAGGGATGCCCAGGAACACCCAGGAAAGCCCTGGGACATCCAGGGAGAGGCAGCACCTTTGGGCTTTCAGGTGAGACGCCTCAGATTTGGGAGCTGTCCCAGCTGTGCCCAACGAGCCCCATCACTGAATTAATATCAGTTATAGCATTTGGTTATTTGGATTATTGACTGCTGTGCCAATTCCTCATGAACTGTTATTAATAAATCAATCAACTAATCAGGTTGTCTTGGTGGTGTCTGGGACTGGAGGAGAGCACCGAGTGGAGCAGGGCTGGCAGGGATGTCACCAGCACCCCCAGTTCCCCCAGCTCCACCAGCATCCCCAGTTCCTGATGCTGCCCCTGCTCTCAGCCCAGGGGTTCAGCCCCTTTCCCTGAGAGCCCACCAGACGTGGGGGACTGGGAGCCTTTACTCCAGCTTATCCCATCCGGACCACATCCCACATGGGCCACATCCCACACTCCCCCTGGACACCCCTCTCCCCATCATCCGCACGTCCCTTTGACCCCAGCCCCTCCCCACCTTTAGCAGGTTGTTTTCATTCTTGAGGTGTTTCAGGGAGAGCTGGAGGGCGTCGATCTGCTGGAGCAGCAGTGGTGAGTCCTTCACCTGGACAGGGCCAGAGCCACCTCCCGGCACCTGCCCGGCACCGACACCTGCAGGGGGAGATGAGTGGGAATGGAGGGAGGGAAGGGGGGATGGATGGGCACCAGTGTCACCCAGGGCAGTGGCACCAGGCACAGGGACATGGTGGCTTCCAGGTGTGCCCAGGTATTGACAGAACCATCCCCAGCACACGGCAGCTCCCTGGAGAAGCCCCCGGCACCCTCACCCTTCATGCCCCCCTCAGCATTCCCAGTGTCCTTTCCCGAGGGCAGGATGCTGTGCCAGGCTCTCCATGTGAGCTCATGCCACTCTGTGCCCACCACAGCCCCACACTCACCCCTCCCTTCCCCCTCCCCCAGGAGGCACCAGCCTGCAGCTCCCACGGTCATCAGTCTGAGCAGGACCAGGATCCTTCCCCTGCTCCCAAACCAAGACGTGTCCCAGGGGTTTGGTCCCCGGGAGATACCACTCCCCACCTCATGCACTGGGTGTGTCCATACCTCGCTGCTGTTCCTCTGCAGCACAGGGAGAGACAAGAAGCAGCAGGATTAAAGCCCTGTGTCAGGTGGGAGAGGAGCTGGGGCTGGAGCAGTTCCCATCCCCAGTGGCCGTGTCTGGGGCTGACCCCATTCCCAGCTCTGGGTGCAACAACTCAGCAGCTGGCAGAGACCCAAGCAGGGTCTGGGGGGATGGCACAGAGGCTGCTCCTGCTCCTTTGGGGGCATGAACATGCCACAGCATCCCCAGGAGCCAGGGCTGGGGACACAGGGACACTGGAGAGTCTGCAGGGGGCCAGGAGATGCTGCATCCTGGAGCTGCATCTGGAGGATGCTCATCCAGGTGTTTACCCATCCCAGATCAGGGCAAAAGGATCAGGATGCAGACCCACTAGCTCCCTGCCACACTGGGGCCACAGGCCAGGCTGTTCCATGGCCACCCTGGTCGTTCCTAGAGGACACCCCAGCTCTCCATTCCGGAGGCCACATGCTGTCCTGCAGCCAGAACTCCCGACAGACACCCAGCACCTGCTCCTGCTCCAGGTGGTTTTTGTAGGGTATTCTGAGCAGCAGAACTCCCAAAACCAGTCCATGCCCAGGAGAGCCCCAGCAGGCACAGATCCCACGGGATCATCCCATGCAGGGATACACCAGGCTGGCTCCAGGGATCAACCCAAGCAGGGACACCCCAGGTGGCCCCACAGAGGTGCCCCCGCGGTGCTGCCTACCCGAGGCAGCTGTGGGAGCACCATTCCCACATCACCCCCGGAGCCTGTGCCAGGAGGGATTCCAGTCCCATTCCAGCTGCTCAGTCACACACCTCCAGCAATGCCAGACACGATGGAGGCCACCCCCGAGGCTGGGCCCCCCCGCAGCCCCTCGATCGTCCGCTTCGACTGGTTGTTCAGCCGCTGCTTCAGCTCCACCTTCTCCGACTCCAGCTGGTCGATGTCGGCCTGCAGAGCATCCATGGTCTCCTCAAACTCCCTGGGAAGGGCACATGGAGGGACAGCTGAGGCCAGGGACGCTGCAGCCCAGGACTCCTTGTCCTGTGCCTCCAGGCCTTGTCCCCAGTCCCTCTCCAGCTCTCCTGGAGCCCCTTTAGGCACCAAAAGGGGCTCTCAGGTGTCTCTGGATCCTTCTCTTCTCCAGGTGACCCCCCCAGCTCTCCCAGCCTGGCTCCAGAGCAGAGGGGCTCCAGCCCTTGGAGCATCATCAAGGCCTCCTCTGGACTTGCTCCAGGCCTCTCAGCCCCATTCCCACACTCACTTCTCCTTCTTCTTGAGCAGCGTCTGGGTCTCATCCAGCTTCGTCTGGATCTTTTCCACACGATCGTCTGCGTCCTTGGATGCGCTGTCCAGCTTCTTCTCCAGGAGGCTGAGCCTCACGTTGGCCTCGCTGAGCTCCTCGCCCTGGAGCAGCAGGGAGGGAATCAGGGAGCTCCCAGAGCAGGGGGAGCCCCAAAATCACTGTCACCCATGGCTGGAACCCACGAACAGCTCCCAGCTCTGACTCTGCACATCCCAGAATGCGGTGGGGAGAGGCCAGGGCAAGATGTGGAAAGCAGCACCTCCCTGCCCATGGGAAGAACATTCCCAGGAGATCTGGCTAGGACTTGGGATCAGCTCCACAGGTTACAAGCCACCCACTGCATGGAGATGACTCCCACAGCAGCTGGGAAGGCAGGGATGGGTGAGGAACAGGCAGGGATCAGTGAGAAATGAGTAGGGATAGCTAAGGAACAGCCACAGATTGGTGAGGAATGGCCAGGAAGGCAGGGGTGGATGAGAGACAGATGGGGATCAGTAAGGAGCAACCACGGTTTGGTGAGGAACAGGCAGGGATCAGTGAGGAAGGGCCTGAAAAGCAGGGATCAGTGAGAGACAGCCAGGAAGGCAAGGACCAGTAAGGAACACCTTACCTTGATCTTGAGGGACTTCTTCAGCTCCTTGATGACAGTCTCCCTGTCCTCCAGCTTCAGCCCCAGCCCCTCGGCATCCGTGATCTCCGCCCGGAGTGCGGCCGCCCGGAGCTCTGCCGGGGGTGTGGGCTGGGACAGAGGGACAGGGCAGGTTGGGATTGGAGGGGACATCCCAGAAATTGCCCCTGCCCAGCTCCCTGCCCACGTCCCTCCTGGCAGGGTGGGCACCACAGCTGGTATTGGGGCACGGCCGGACCCACCTTGTTCTGCGGGCGGTCAGCGTCGTACTCGCCCTCCTGCATGGCTGTGGCCATCTTGTTCATGGTGGCCATGAGGATGCTGCAGGACTGCCTCAGGCACTCGTAGGGATTGATGCCCTGGCAGCCGTAGATCTGGGAAGGGCAGGGAGGATGTGCCTGGTCCCCTGGGCCGGGCTCAGCCCCCAGGACAACCCCTTTCCCGTATCTCAGAGCTAATGTTTCCCTCTGATACTCCAGAATGTCTCTCTGATATTCAGGAATAACCACTAAAATCCACATCCATCACTCATCTTCCCTTCTTATCAACAAAACCAACCAAACCAAAATAAAAAATTCCCCGCATAAAAATCAAAGTAACCACCAAAATCATCCTTACCCCAAACCAAAGTGGGCAATTTACCCAACATCCACCTCTTGTCCCTTCACCACAATTACAACACAATCAGGACAAAATACAGAGACGGCACATCCACTGTGTCCAGGGAAGGAGTTGGTGAGGGGTCTGGAGCACCAGGAGTGGCTGTGGGAGCTGGGGGGGCTCAAAGGAGGCTCAGGGGGGACCTTTCTCCTCTCTACAAAAATCCCCCATGATCAGTCCCCTCCATGGAATATGGGAATATGGAAGGGACGTTCCACCCTACATGGTGGTGGCCTTGGCAGTGCTGGGGAATGGTTGGACTCGGTGGGCACAGAGGGATTTTCCATCCTCAACAACTCTGTGATTCCACGATCCCAGCTCAGCTCACACCCTTTCCCTCAGCCCTGAGCTGCCACTCAGCCTCCACAGGCCGTCTGCTGCTGCCCAGTCCATCCCACAGCTCCCAAGTGTGTGGCTGTGGCGTGTCCCTGCCCCACTCCCACAGGGTGGAATTCCACCCCACCGCTGCGGTGTGGCTGTGGGGCTGCACAGACGGGCAGCACAGGGCAGGGCCATGCCTGTGGCCTTCCCTGGCGGCATTCCCAGCTCATTTCCAGCGGTGTGACCCCCCCCTGCTCCCACCTGCTCGCTGACTTTGAAGGCCAGCTCCTCGAGGCGGGCGGCAGGCAGCCCCTCAGTCTCGGCCAGCGGCGCAATGAGCTGTGCCCCGGCGGCCGCCACCTCCTGCAGCACGGCCACCACCCACGTCAGGTGCTTGCGGCACTCCAGCAGCGTGTCCGACACCTGGGGAAACGGCATGGGAGGGAATGGCACCGCTCCTGGAATCCACACACCCCGGGCGGATCCCACCTGGGATCCTGCCTGCCTTATGGAGTGTCACTGCGGGGTGGGAAACACCGGGAAAGGGAGAAATGACTGAAGGATGGAGAGAGGCAGGCGTGATCTGTGTCTCCATCCCAGCTGGGAACACAAAATCCAGAGACAGCATGTCTGTTTGTGTCCAGGGAAGGAGCTGGGAAGGTTCAGCAGCAGCTGAGGGAGCTGGGGGGGCTCAGTCTGGAGAAAAGGAGGCTCAGGAGGGACCTTCTGGCTCTGCAAGTCCCTGCCAGGAGGGGGGAGCCGGGGCGGGTCGGGCTCTGCTCCCAGGGAACAGGGACAGGAGAGGGAAGAGCTCAGGGGAGGGTCAGGTTGGATACTGGGAAAATTCCTCCTGGAAAGGCCTGTGTAGCTCTGGCACAGCTGCCCAGGCAGGGGTGGAATCCCCATCCTGGGGGGATTTAAGAGCCCTGTGGATGTGGCACTTGGGGACACAGTTAGTGGTGGCCTTGGCAGTGCTGGGGAATGCTTGGACTCAGTGAGCTCAGAGGAATTTTCCATCCTCAATGACTCTGTCATTCCATAACCCCATCTCAGCTCACACCCTTTTCCTCAGCCCTGAGCTGCTGCTCAGCCTCCAGAGGGCATTTGCGGCTGCCCAGTCCACCCCACAGCTCCCAGTTTGTGGCTGAGGGTGGTCCCTGCCCCACTCACCTGTGTTCCAAAGCCCAGGGCCGCAGGGATTCCCGGTGCATCCGTGCCTGGCATCCGGCGGCGGATCTTCTTGCAGAACTGGCGGATGTCGCTGCAGGATGTCTCCAGGTCTTTGAGCAGGATGGCCAGGTCTGCTGCCTCCTGCCCGGCCTGGGGACACAGGGGCACCTCAGAGGGACATGGGGACACAGAGGGAGCTCAGAGGGACACAGGTACAGCAGGGAGCTGGCAGACACCCAGCTATCCCAGCAGGTCCTACCTGGAGGAAGGTCCTACCTGGAGGAAGGCTCGGAGCCGACACACCTCCACCCCCATGCAGTCCAAGGCACTCTGGGTGAACTGTGGGCACAAGCACAGGTCAGGGAGGGTCCTGGGGCAAACTGGGGCTCTGACCCAGGGAATTCCAGGATGGACCCTCCCACCACACCAGGATTTTCAGGCACAGGGAAATGGGCTGAGGCAGTCAGGCTATTTCTGGCCTATCTTGGTTTAACTCCGTGGGGATCAGGACACTGGTCCTTCCCTCAGGAGCTCGGGGATACACCCCCACCCTCTCCAGATAAGAGGGTCTCCACACCCCCCTCCCTCTTCTCTTACCACCCAGAGCCAATGTCCCCCTGTCCCCATATCCCCCCTCCCTGAACCCAGAGCCCCTGTGACACCACTGGAAAAGAGTGACTGCACTGGGGAGGGGGCAGCAGGGATATCTCAGCTCCCACAGGGATCCCGGGGGACACAAAGGCAGAAAACAAGGATCAGGGAAGGGTTGGGGTCCCCAGTCACCTTGATGTGGTCGGCCAGCTGCAGGGTGCAGTCCTCAGCCTGGTCAGCCAGGTGGATGCTGTACAGGTGCTGTGGGAATGGCAGGATTGTTCTCACACGTGGAGGGGAACGACCCAACAAGGGAACACTCAAGAAGCTCCAAACCTCAAGGGTTTAGCCCAATTTTTAACTGGAAGTGACAACTTGTGCAGTGATCCCCTCCCCAAAGCCTCTCCAAATGCTGGTGGTCCTTAATTCCACAGGTCAGCCAACCTGGCCTGCAGGTGGGGTACAGGAATATGGGATGGAAGAACTACATCCCCTGGGACACGGAACAGGGACAGTGCCCCAGGGGACATGGCCACAGTCACCTGGATGAGGACACCTAAAGGATAGGGCTGCAAAGGAGCCAAACCCCAGCTGATCCATGTGCCCCGTGAGTGACAGATTCAAGGATAGGATACCTAACAGGTGAGGTGGCACCTGTCCCCCACTGTCCACCCTGGCCCCACCTGGTAGTACTTGATGGCTTTGGTGAGTGGCTCCACATTGACAGTCTCGTCCAGCTGGTCCTTGTGAAGCAGCTCGATGAGGAAGTCCAGGGAGCGCTCGTGGACACTCATCTCAGGGTAGAGGGTTCCCACCTTCTTGTACACCTCCACACTGCACTTGTTCAGGGCCCTGGGGGCACAGGGACAGTCAGAGAGGTGCTGGGATGCACCTCTGGGCAGGACATGGGAAATGGGAGCCCCAAGGTGCTGCCAGCCTTGGGACACAGACACGGCTGAGACCCAGCTGGAGCTGCAAGCTGGGCCCTTCACAGGGCATCTCCTGGGGGACACAAAGGGAGGCACGGGCAAGTGACCCCTCACAAGGCAGTAAGGGGATCCCACTGCTCTTTTCTACCCTGGTTCCCAAAATTCCTTCACATCACCTCTTGGGAAGGACACGCAGAGATCACAGACAAGGGGATCCTGCCGCTCTTTTCCAGTGCAGCCTCCCACACCCCTGTGACTCCGTTCCCAGAGGCCGGGAGGGTGGGAATGGGGGTGCAGGTACTCACTGCTCGTATTTGTGGAGCGTGGCCTGCAGCAGGCTCAGGGAGTACACGAGCCCGGCGGCGAAGCTGAGCTGCTCCCCTGGAGCCCCGCGCAGCCCCGCGCGTTCCGCACAGCTCTCACTCAGCTCGAACCTCTCCTGTGCCTGTTTGCTGATCAGCTCCGCCTGGGGGGACACAGGGAGAACCCTCAGGGCACCCCGTGCTTCCCTGCTCTGCCCCCCTCAGCCTCGGAGCAGACAAACACTCTCTACGCACCCCAAAAAAATTGATGTGTCCTGGGACAGAGTGACCCACTGGCAGCACTGCTGAGCCACCACTCCCACGGGCAGGGAACTCCCTCCTCCCCTCCCTTCTCCCAGACCACTTTAGAATCATGGAATCATGGAATTATTTAGGTTGGATAAAGGCCCTTAAGACCCCCAAGTTCACCTTCCCCCCCAGCACTGCCAAGGCCACCCCTGACCATGTCCCCCAGTGCCATATTCACAGGGCTGTTAAATACCCCCAGGGATGGGGACTCCACCCCTCCCTCTTTCAGTGCTTTGTAACCCTTTCCACTAAGGAATTTTCTCAATATCCAACCTAAACCCCACCAGGGATGGGAGCTCCATTCTCCCACGGACTTTTGGAAAACAGTAAACACTAAAAATCTCGAATTGAGCTGGGACAGAAAGCCAAGGTGCTAATTCCCACTCGGGGTTCTGGCAGCCCGTCCCACCTTGCAGATGAGGCGTGGGATGAGCAGCAGCACCAGGACACAGTCGTGGTCCCCGCCGTGCCGCAGGAAGCTGTCGGGCATGAAGGAGGTGAGGAGGGACACGTGGCGGTTCGCCTGCTGCACTTCCATCTGCCGCAGCTCCATCTCGATGGCCTGTAGGGACACGGCGTCACCTGGCTGCTCCAGCCCCCTGCCACAGCCCAGTCCAGGCTCTTCAGGAGTGGGAATCCTGCTCCTCCAGGACACGGCAAAGCCTCGATCCCTGGCTGGGATCTCACTGTGCCTCCCCTTGCCATGGGCAGAGACACCTTCCACCAGCCCAAGCCCTGTCCAACCCAGCCTTGGACACATCCAGGGATGGGGCAGCCAGAGCTCTGGGAATACCCTGGTGCCAAGGTCCTGGTGCCTCCAGAGCCTGCCCCAGGGCACGGATCTGCCAGCCAGGTCTCCCTACCTTGGCGTGGGCTTTTGTCTCTGCAAATTTGATCTTGAAGTCGAACATCTCGGGGGGCGGCTGCTGCTGCTTCTCCGCAGACGCTTCCTGCTGGCTCATGAGCTCCCTGTTCACATCCTGGGCACAGGGAGGGGGTGATGGGACACAGGGACACCAGCATGGGGACCAGGGGCCCCACACGCTCAGCAACCCCTCCAAACCTCCCAGTGCCCTCCCTTGGGGGGGCTCCTTGTGCAACATCCACGGAGGGAGAGGCACCAAGTGCATTCCAGGCATTATCCTACAGCCAAGGAATCCACAGGCTCATTCCCTGCCTTCTTTCCCCACCAGGAGACCTGAGCCCAGGGCTGGGACAACCCTCAAAAGCTAACAATTTCTTCCCAATATCCCGTCTAAATCTCCCCTTTTCCAGTGGTAAGCCATTCCATGTCCCTCCAGGCCCTTGTCCCAAGTACCCCTCCAGCTCTTTTGGAGCCTCTCTAGGAATGGAAGGGGCTGTAAGTTCTCTAAGTCCAGGATAAACACTCCCAGCTCTCCCAGCCTGTCCCTGTAGGAGAAGCCACCAGCAGCCCCTGCAGTCTGTGGGACACTGAGAGGTTTCCCAGAGAAGCTCCATGAGGAGCCACTCTTGAGCACCAGCCATGTCCTGCCGTGCCCACATCCCAGGGGAGCAGGAGGAGCTGCCTGTGCTGCCCTAGGGACACCCTCCCTAGGGACGCTCCCGCTGGGTGTGCTGGTGCCCAGACAGGCTCTGGGAGCACCGGGGGGCCCCGAGGGGTGGCACCTGGAGGTGAGCTGTGAGCTCCCGGTACTTCTTGATGGTCTGCTGGTAGTCAGCCACGGTCTCCTGCGCCGCCTCCACGCGCTTCTCGGCCTCGCGCACGCGGCCCGTGGCCATGTCCAGCTGCTCCCGCAGCTCCAGCTCCGTCTCCCGCGCGTTCTCCTGCAGCTCGTCGTTCATCTCGTTCATGGCCTCCTGCAGGGACGGGGCACCGGACACGTCACACGGGGGAGCAGGGCAGGGACACCCCTGGGCTGGGGCCCTGAGCCGGTGGGGGTCCCACTGGTGCTGGGACAGCCCCCCACCCTCCCATCATTCCAGCACCCATTCTGACCCCCATCCTGACCCCCCATCATTCCAGTCCCCATCCTGACCCCCCATCATTCCAGCACCCATTCTGACCCCCCGTCACTCCAGCCCCTATCCTGACTCCCATCCTGACCCCCCCATCATTCCAGTCCCCATCCTGACCCCCCGTC
>JAWMRC010000126.1:71777521-71799224 GCA_035584755.1 Thripadectes ignobilis | reverse complement strand
CCCATCTTGACCCCTCCATCATTCCCGCCCGCATCCTGACCCCCCATCATTCCAGCTCCCCACCCTGGCTTCCGGAGCCGCCCCATTCCCAAGGGAATCCGCCTCACCAGGTCCCCGACGGTCTCACGCAGCTCCCGGACCTTCTCCTCCAGGTCTAGGTTTCTCTCTGTCAGAGTCTCCACCATCTCCTCAGCTCCCAGAGCTGCATCCACCTGCAATCCAATCCACATCCCAATCTATTCCCTTGCAATCCAATCTAATCCAAATCCACATCCCAAACCATCCACCTGCCGGGACACATGTCCCACTCCATTCTGGAGCTCAGCACCACAGCCACCAGCTCCCAAATCCTGTCACATTAAGGTGGGATCCCTCTGCCAGGCTGTGGGATGCAGCTGAGGAATCCCTCACTCCATCCTGGGCTGAGGGTGGAGCAGACAGTGCTCAGCTCCTTCCTAGGAGCGGGGAATAGCATCCCTCAGGAGAGCAAACCCATCCAGACCAGCTGGCAGCTCCAGGAGGAAGGTGCCCATGGGAAGAGCCTTGGCTTTGGCTCCTGGAGCTGCTCCTGACTCCTGAGCTGTGGCTCAGGGCATAAGGCTGGAGCTCCAGCTCAGTTAAATGAAAGTGACCTTTGGGATGAGTTCCCAGCCTTGTGACATCTTCTTAAGCTCCTGTGCCCCTGACAACCTGGCAGGAGGTGACACAGACAGTTTTGGTGGAGAAATAGGAGTTTTGGGATCTGCTGGAACCATCAGCTGTGCTGAGGGCCCACCTAAGCCACCATCAGACTGGGGAGGAGCTGTGACCCAGCTTGGAGGGATTACAGGGAATATGGAGCCTTCCTGGGGCCTTCCCAAGGAAGGATCATCTCATGAAGATCACCCAGCAGGAAGGTGGGATTTGTGGGCATGGAGCAGCCCTGGGAACACAGAGCATCTCCATGCCCTGTGCTCAGGAGCCACCCACATCCAGGCAAAGCCCAGCACTGCCCCACTGCTGCAATAGGGCTTGGAATGAGGGAATACAGAACCAGCAGTGTATCACCATGGCATCACTGCACGTGGCTCTCCAGTGAGTGACCCAGCAACTGCTCAACACCCCAAATGGCCCCAAATCTCCCTTCCAACCTCCCTCCATGGACTGACCTGCTCCTTCAGCTCATCCACCGTCTTCTCTGCCTGCTTCACCTCCTCCTGCAGCTTCTCCCGCTGCTGCCGCAGTGACTCCAGCTCTGTGTTCTTCTTCTCCATCTGCTTCTGGAGCTTCACGTGCTCCTGCTTCTCCGAGGCTGATAGGTCCCTCATCCTGGGACAGCCACAGCTCCCATCAGGGCCCAGCCCAAGGAAGGGCCCTGTTTCCTCCCCAGACACTGCCCATCAGCAGGAATTCCAAGGGCTGCTCCGGGGAGGGACTGGAATCTGTGCTATCAGACAAGAGGAGCACGAGGGGCCTGGGAAGGAACTCTGGGAAGGACAGGTGGGCTCTTACCTGACCAGAGCCTCCTTGAGCCTGGCATTCTGCTCCTCCAGCTGCTTGACCTGGTAGCTGGATGCTGCTCCGTCAGAGCCTGCACAGGAAGAGAAAAATCATGGAATCACAGAATCCCGGACTGGTCTGGGTGGGAAGGGACCTTAATTCCCACCCAGTGCCTCCCCCTGCCACGGGCAGGGACACCTTCCACTAGACCAGGTTGCTCCAAGCCCCACCCAGCTTGGCTCTGGACACTTCCAGGGGTGGGACAGCCACAGCTGCTCTGGAAAAATCCATTGTAGTGCCTCACCACCCTCACAGGGAGGAATTCCTCACCAATATCCCACCTACATCTGCCCTCTGTCAGTGGGAAGCCAATCCCCATTGTCCTGTCCCTCCAGACCCCTTCCCAAAGCCCCACTCCCATCCCACCTTTCTCCTCGATCTCGTGCTTGAGGATCTCCAGGTCCATGGTGAGATATTCCACCTTCTCCTTGAGGGAGTCCACCTCCTGCTGCAGGGACTCTGCCCGTTCCTCAGCCATCTCCTTGTCCAGCGTGGCCATCTCGATGGCGTCGGCCGTGTCTGCCATCTCCTCCATGTACCGCTCCTTGGCCTCCAGGGCATCCTTGGCCTCCTGCAGGGGGGCACAGCAGGTGAGGGGACCCCCAGGTCCCCAGAACACCCCACAGCAGGCCCCAGGATATCAGTGTCCCTTGAGGCTCTCCCAAATGACGCCAGATCCAATGAACACCCGTTTATCTGGGATGAGAGGGGATGGCCCATGGGCAGCGCTCCAGGGTGTCCCACTCCCCTCTTTCCTGCTCCACCCTAACCCTAACCCTAACCCCCATCCACAGAGAGAGGCAGGAAAACCACCTCCAAGTGAGGACAAAGGTATGGAGATAGGCAATACTGGAGCAGACAAATCCCTGGGGAAACAAACCAGGAATCCACCCTGGAAAAACAGGACAGTGAGAAGGAAACGCTCCTTGTCTGCTTGGATGGAGTCCTGGAACCTGCAGGCACAGGTGTCAGGAGGACACCTGTCCATGGGGAGAGAGGGAATAGGGGAAGCAACAGCCCACCTTGCCTCAGCCTGACTCCCAAACACACCTGAAGCTGAGTAGGAACACAGGAAATAGCCTCAGGGTATATGAGGGGAAGTTTGAGTTCGATATTGGGAAAATTTCTTCATGGACAGGTGGTCAAGGCAGGAATTCCCCCTGGAGTCACCTCTCCCAGGGACACTCTCTCACCTTCTTGGCCTCCTTCAGGCGCTTCTGGAGTTCGGCCTGTTGCTCCTGCATTTTGCTCTTCCATTCCTGCACCTGTTCCAGCTGGATCTTGTACTTCTCCAGCTCTTTGAGTTTTGCCTTGTCCTCATTCCGTTTGATCTTCAGTGTTTCCAGCTTCTCCTCCAGGTCCCTGACCTGGGCACGGAGATTCTCCTCCTCCTACAGCAGCAAGCCAAGAGTTAGGAAAGGAGCAGGGACATTCCCTGGAGAGAGTTCTGGGGACATTACTGGAACCTCACGGAACCTGGCATCAATGCTGGAGCCCTTGGAGAAGAGAGGGACAAGAGCCTGGAGTGCCAGCACAAGGGGGACTGGCTTCCCACTACCAGAGGGCAGGGTTGGATGGGATATTGGGAAGGAATTCCTCTCTATGAGGATGGTGAGGCACTGGAAAGGATTTCTCCAGAGCAGCTGTGCCTGCTGTATCCCCGGCACTGATGCCTTGGGCTCCCCCACAGATGACCCTGCACTCTCCATCAGTGCCTGCTCCATCCCACTGCAGCATCCACATCATTCCCAGGTGATGTCCCCCCCAGGGAAAACTGATCCGTGTCCTTTACCAGCAGCTCAGCTCCCGGGGCAGGGAAGGGCTGAGCCAGCACAGCAGCAACCAGGGCAGGGCTGTGGGGACAAGGGGACATGACCCTGCTCCCTGGTAGCAGCCTCATGGATAAAGCTTCCAATCCCAAAGCTGGCTGACAGCAAGGAACAGCTCTTGGGAAAACCCTACACAGTATGGGAAACCCCATGGATTTCTCCTCTCCTGCTTTCCCAGCCCTGGACATGCCAATGGCACTGGCACCACCATTGCAACTATTTGTACTCCCAGTTACAGAAAACAGTTCCCAGAGAGCTCAGGGAACTGGGGACGAGTGGAGACATCCCCTCTTCCCATCCCCTGGTGCCTTCTCCAGACCCCTCCCCTCTACATCCAGCCCCAGAACCAGCTCCTTGTCTTCTCCCACTATTCCATCCTTGCCATCGTACCCCAAATCTCTCCCAAGCTCTAATTCATTCATCAAAGCAGGATTGAAGTGATGAAGAACTCCTTTAAAAGATCAAAACAGGAATAACTCTGCTGATGTAATAACTGGAAACCCCCAAGTTTGGGAAATGCTGGACCTCTCCAGGTGGGCTTTGCATCCCAAGGCAGGAGGGTCCCCCAGGAGAGCCCTCAGCCCACCTGGACACACTCACCTTGGTGGGCGAGAGCATGGGGGGTGCCCCCGGGGAGCCAAGGGCAGGCGTGGGGATCACGGGGGCCACCAGTGGGGTCTGGGCGGGGGTCCCGGGCTCACTGCTGCTCATCTCCCCCCCCGAGGCCGAGGCCGATCCCGAGGGTCCGGCTGTGCCGCTGGACGCCGCCGACGTGGGGGTCCGGGTGGGCTGGAACACAGCACAGGTGAGGGGGTCAGGGGGCACAGCCCAGGGATGCCGATCCCTCCACTTTCACCTCCCCGGGCATTGCTCCAGGTGGCTCCCAGACTCCCATTTCCAGCAGGGGAAACCCACAGTGTGGGGACAGTGGAGACATCCAGACCTGCCTCTGCCTTGTAACACCTGGGAAGGCTGGGAGCTCACGCTGCTCAGCCAGAATTCATGGATAATCCATTGTGGAAGGGAAGCTCCACAGGATGCCCAGAGAAGCTGTGGCTGCCCCATCCCTGAAGGGTCCAAGGCCAGGTTGGATGGGGCTTGGAGCGACCTGAGATAAGGGAAGGTGTCCCTGCCCATGGCAGGGAGTGGGACTGGATGATGTCCAAGGTCTTTCCCAACCCAAACCATCCCAGGATTCCATGATTAAAGGTTCCAGAGGGTGAGACAGCAAAACCTTGGAGTCCACCAAGACAGGAGCCCAGTTTTAGAAGAACAAAGACAAAATGAACAAGGAGTGAGTTCCTAGAGTCCAGGAAGCACCAGCAGGGCCTGGAGGGGTCAGAGCTGCTTCATTAGTGCTTATGAGGCTGTTAATTAATCATTGGGACCCAGCTCGGAGGCCGAACCCAGGAACAGGAAAAGAGGAGCTGGTGCCTGAGGGAAGCACCAGGAGCCCCAGGCCCTGCTGGCCTCCTCATGGACCCTATTTCTGCAGCACTCACCTCTGGCTGTGTAAATTAAATTTCAACTTCATTTTACTCCTGGAAATTGGATTTGTTGAGGTTTCACCAGGGGTGTGGTTTCACCCACGGCCAGGCATGGGCAGAGCCAGGCAGGAGCAGCGCCCACCCTCTTCCCTTATTTTCCCAAAATTGAGGCAAATCTGAGCTGACTCAACTGCAGCAGGTCCAGAACCCCTCAGACAAGCCCAGCCTGCCCTTCCAGGGCGATCCCAGCTCTCCCAGGGATGGAGAACAGGGAACATCTTGGCAGCACCGAGTCCTACATGCCTTCTCCCAAAGACAACTCAAACCAAGGATATTTGTGTTCCTGGTGCTTTAGGGTACACAAACCCCTCACAGAGGGCAGGGCTAGGTGGGATATTGGGAAGAAATTCCTCCCTGTGAGAGTGGGGAGGCACTGCAATGGATTTCCGGAGAAGCTGTGGCCATACCATCCCTGGAAGTGTCCAAGGCCAGGTTGGATGGGGCTTGCAGCAACCTGGGCTGGGGGAAAGTGTCCCTGGGTGGAACTGGATGGGCTTTAGGTCCCTTCCAAACCAATCCACTCCATGATTATGGATCCTAACTCCATCTAATCCCTGCCTCGTGCAGGTGTGAGGACAAAGGATCAGAAGGTCCCACAGGACATCCCATCACAGCTCCACCCAGCACAGACCAGGAACAAGAACCATTCAAACCAGGAATGGGATGGGATCCCAGTGCCCTGGGGCTGAGAGAATCTCCCTCTGCCTAGGACAAGGCTGTGGAAGCAGTTGGGAAGGATAGAGCCCTTTCTGCAGCCCCCCCAACACAGAGGAGACAGAATATTCTCCATTCCCAAACCCAAACTTGGCTATTACAGACCTTTTTGAGGATTTCTATCCAAGTTTCCTCTCCTCCAGCCATGAGCCCCTTCCCAAGGTGAATCCTGCTGGTCCTGAGCAGGAGTTGGGACCACACAGCCCTGCAGGACACCTTGGGCTCTCCCCTCTCTCCTCTGACAGCAAAACTCAAGATCCCACTGAAAAGCACCCCACACAATCCAGGACAGTCAGGGATCAGCAACCCCTGCAGGGACCCCTAGCAGAGCCTGGGCACTGCCACACAGATTCCACGCTCCGCTCCCTCAGCCGAGCTCTCCCACGGCCAAATTTAACCCAGGGAAGGGATCCCCAGGGATCTGGACCCACTTCAGAGGAGCCCACCACCCCTGTGAGCTCCTCTGGGCTCTGCACAACAAGGTGGAAGGACAACAGGGAACGTGCTGTGGGATTGGCACCCAGTGGGCTGTGTCTGTGTGGGGTTGGCACCCAACGGGTCCTGTTCATTTGTGTGGGGTCGGCACCCAAATGGCCATGTCTGGGTGGGGGTGGCATCCCCCAAACTGCTGGTGTCAGGTGCCCCCCACGCTCGGTGGCCCCAGCTGCTCACCTTGGGCCGGCGGGCGCTGGTCTGGAGGGCAGCGGGAGCGGAAGCAGAGAGGACAGACAGTCACAGGACAGAGGAGCAGAGAACAGCCGGAGCACAGAAGAGCCGGCGGCAGCAGAGCAGGAAAGGAGACAAAACACAGCACGGCATCGTTAGTGCCCGGCATCGTTAGTGTCCCTGGCGGCACCAGCTGTGCCCGGCATCGTTAGTGGCTGGGGCATCAGGTGGGAGCTCGTTAACCCACTCCCGAGGCCAATCCAGGTGGGACCCCCAGGCACAGATCCCATGGACACCCCGGCACAGTTCCCGTGGGTCCTGCAGGCACAGTTTCCATGGGACCCTCTGGCATAGCTCCCATGGGAGCAGGGCAGCAGAGCCCAGAGCCAGCACAGACCCTGCTCTCCCCATTCCAGCCCCTGCTCCCCCCAGCCCAGCCCCACGTGGAGACAGAGCCAGGGACAGCGGGAACCATCTGAACCCCCACCCCAATCCCACAGACACCTTAGGTACATCCACCTTTATTACCAAGGAATTTATACCTTCAGAGGCAAAGCCTGGTTCAGGTTGGCAGGGCACTCCAGGCTCCATGGGCATGGGGGGTTTGACCCCCTCACCTTTCCCAGAGCCCCCCAGAATGCGAGGCTAAACAGACTCACTTTAAACAGGATCATTCCCTCCCTTTGCCCCTCTGTTTTCTAAAGGGCCTGGAGCCCCTGGGACTCTGCTCTCTTTAACCATAAATCCCAGGGACATCACGGAGCTGCTCCCATACTTCCAAATTTTCCATTCATGGCTGGCATTAAATCATCCATGACTCTGGAGCAGGACTCCCCCACATGCCACCATGCACCCGCACATGCAGCAGCGCCCAGCAGCAGCTCGGAGCGGGGGAGGCCACGGGGAGGCAAATATTAAATTAATTAGCATTTCTTCCATTAAAAACAATCCCTAACTGATGGAAAAGAGGGAGTGGCAAGGCTGGTCCAGGGAGCACTGGATGGGCAGGAGCTCCTGACATGGGCAGGGGGAACATTTGTCCAGTTGCAGCCCTGGCGCAGGTGTCAAACCTTCCACGTTGTCCCTCATTTCTGATTCCATGACCTAATCCCAGCTGGGAATAACCAGAAACAGAACAGATGGATAATGGTGCTGGCACACGATCCCAGCCTGGGATGCAGCTGGGACATGGGGCACAGGGAGCCCCTCAAGGATCGATCTCCAACATGGCCATGCTCCCCCCGAGGCCTCGGAACACTTCGGAACTGGATTGTCCTTTCTTCAGCACAAGCCTGGATGTGTTTTCGCTTCCAAATGTCCTCTGGCATTCCTTTGGCTAAACCCTTCCCAGCTCACTTCCAGCCTTTTCCCAAAGGCTGCACTCCATGGGATGCCCATTTCAATCCCAAGGGAGACATTCCCATCCTCCACAACATCTCTGTGGCCAAATTTGCCAGGAAAATGGAATGAGAGCAGTGAAAGCTCCAAGCCCTCAGGTAAAACCAGGGCTGGCTCAGGGTGCCCTTCAGGAGCACTTGGGCATATTCCCAAAGTCCAACTAAGCACTGATTACATGGAGCAGCACCAAAAATCTGAGAAACACTTGGAAAACTGAAAACCACTTGGGGATTCCATATGTGAACATGTCCCCATGCCCTGCCACACACACCAGGCATGGTGCTGCTGGTGTCCTGCCCTGTGCCATTGGCACAGGAGCCCCTGGAGTGGGGCAGGGCAGGGGGTCCCACATGGACCCTGGACACAGGGAAATGTCACCAGAGACCACTAAGCCTTGTCCTGGGCCACAGGATGGGGGATCATGAGGGGTACACCAAGCCTTTTCCTCAGAGACACTGAGTCCTGTCCTGGGGGACACCACGGGTGGACACTGAGCCCTGTCTGGGTGGGGGGACACCATTGCAAATCCCAACTCAAACCACACTGAACCCTAAAACCAGGGAGAAACCTCCTGGCAACCATCCCTAAACCCATGTGGAATAGCAGGGAATATTCCTGCTCTGCGCCTCCTCCAGGGCTTTGGTCCCCTCCATGTGACGTCACGTGCAGGCCACCAAAAGCTGAAGCTCTGAGACCACTGGGATCCCTGGAGAGGGGAACAGAGGGATGCTCTGAGATGCTCTGCCTGCTCTCTCCATCAAGGCTGGTGGGTGGCCAGGCTCCTCTCCATGCGGGCTGTCCCTGGCCATCCGTCTGTCCCCATGGCACGGCTGGCACCAGCCAGTCACCCCTGGGCTCTGGGAAGCCCTCAGCAGGATAGTGATCAGGAGGGGACGTGCATTCTCTGGATTACGGCATCACACCAGTGCTGGGAGCAGATGCTCCACCCCGACCTGGCCCTCCCTGGATGCAGGATGCTCTGAGCACCCCGCTGGGAATGCTATTCCACTCGGAGGTTCCAGGCTCTGCTGTGTAATGCTGTTGCATCAATATTTGATGCCATTATAAAACCTCTGATCCCTGGGAACTGTCAGGGGCTCCGAACCGGCGTGCTCCAAGATGGACTTGGCTCCTGGCAGCAGCAACTCTGGAAAAATCCTCCTGGACACCAAGGACTGCCTGTGGCAGGGCCAGCATCGCCCACTGAATGGTGGGTGCAGGTCACAGGTCTCACAGATCCCTCCTGACTTGGTTCTGCTCTCAGCTGTGTGAATGTCACCTTCCAGCAGGACAGGGGAGGAGTCATTGAATGCTTCTCCTAGACGAGGCTTGAGAGTTCCTGATGTGGAAAAGCCGAACTTCCCCGACTGTGGCTGCTGCTGCCAAGGACTCCCCAGAGCTTCCAGAGGTGTTCCTTCTGGCTGCAGCTCCCAAGCAGGGTAGACAGAGCTGGAGGTGATGCCTGGCAAGTGACCCTCTGCAGACCCACACTGCCCACCTGAGCAGGCAAAATGCCATCCTGCTCGCCTCCCAGGAATTTCGGACCAGCCCTCTCCAGACACAATCTGCAGCAGGATGAGCCCCTCAAGGGTGTGGCTACCTGGGCAGTTCCTGGGAATTCTGCATTTTAAACAACCACCTGGCAGGTGCCCAGTCTCACAGGTGTGATCCCGTGTGCAGGGGCAGGAACAATGGGAAAAGCAGGATGAAATCCAGGAGTGGTGCTGAGCACCAGCAGCCCCTGCTCCCCCTCCACTGGGGAACAGGGAAACCAGCACCCATAAAACTTTCCATTTGGAAGCAGATTAGCAGTGACACGTGACGAGGTGTGTCAGTGTCTTAGCTCGGGAGGTGCAGGTGTAAACCAGGAGCATTTACTGCCGGATACAGGCACAGCCAGCCCAGCTCGGGTCTATTCCCCAGGATCAGCCAGAATTTCCAAGGATTTCTCTTTAAGCCGAGCAGTGCCATCCTTGTTATGCTAAAAATAAACATATAGGCCAGTGCCCGCGCTGTCACCTGCAGGAATGGCAGCCTGGCAAGGACCAGGGCACCGTCAGCCTCTGGGAATGCCAGGGGCTGATCCCCACGGCAGGAAAAACGGGATTGTGGACATGCAGCTTCCCCAGGGTGGGCACCTGGAAGCAGGGATGGCAACGGCACCCCCAGGCAGCAAGGCAGTGGGGTGGTCCCGGCAGCGGGGACAGGGATGCCATCGGCAGCGGGGACAGGGATGCCATCGGCAGCGGGGACAGGGATGGCCCCGGCGCCGGCAGAGCCGCAGCATTCGCCAGGAGACGCGGAGAGGGGACCCGGGAGCTCGGGAGGCAAAGCCAGCCATGGCCCGATGGTGCTGCTGCTGCTCCCCCACCGCCCCCCCGAGCCCGTCACGCTCCCAATTACAGCCCGGCAGCATCAACACGGGGAAAACGGGGAAACGGGGGAGGAGGCGGGCTGGGAAGCCGGGATGCGATGCCGAGGGAGCGGTGCCGGGGATGTCATGCCGGGGATGCGATGACGAGGGAGCGGTGCCGGGGATGGGATGCCGGGGATGGGATGACGAGGGAGCGGTGCCGGGGATGGGATGCCGGGGATGCGGTGGTCCCCGGGGTCCGGGGGCTGCGGGCACGGACGGTACCTTGCGGGTGGCCGGGGCCTGTCTCATGGTGGCGGAGGAGCGGCCGGAGCGGGAGCAGACGGAGCAGCGGGTCAGCACGGCCGGACACGGCAAATGGCCGCGGCCGGCGGCGGCTCCGACCGGGGCGGTCGGGGGGGCTCGGCGGGGGCTCCGGGGGTCCGGCGCAGCCCCCCCGGCCGCGGCCGCTCGTCCCCGCTCGGCGGCGGCTCCAACCACCGCCCCGCGGATCGTGACATCACCGGGAAGGGGCCGCACCGGCGGGCGCCGCTGGAGCGGGGACGGCGGTGGGATGGATGCGGGATGGCGAGGGGAGCGCAGGGATGGCGAGGGGGGCGCAGGGATGGCCAGGGGGGCGCAGGGATGGCCAGGGGGGCGCAGGGATGAGGATGCTGCAGCGGCACGGGGGTCCGCAGCGCTCAGCACCCCCGCCCCGGGCACGGCACAGCGACACACGGGCGGCACGGAGCTGATGGGAGGGCGGATGGACACACGGACATCTACCGGGCCGGGTCCGTCTTGTCCCACTCCCATCCAGCGCCTCCTGCCAACACGGGGGGTTCCCAGGAGCTCAGGCTGTGCAGAGCACACCAGGGCTTCGGACAGTCCCTGCCCTAAGGAGCCCGCATGGAGAGCACTGGGCACGTCAGCCAGACACGGTGTCCCCAAACCTCACCGCCCTGTCCCCAAAACCTCACTGTCCTGCCCCAAAACCTCACCGCCCTGTCCCCAAACCTCACCGCCCTCTCCCCAAACCTCACCGCTCTGTCCCCAAAACCTCACCACCCTGTCCCCAAAACCTCACTGCCCTGTCCCCAAACCTCACCGCCCTGCCCCCAAACCTCACCGCCCTGCCAAGCCCAGCCCTGGAATTCCTGCCTGGGACCTGCAGTACCACCGTCCCCTTCCAACAGCACCTACACACCCAACCCTCCACACACAGAGGGAATTTTACCTCCAGTAATTCCAGACCCTCAGCACAATCCTTCCCATCTCCTGCAAAAACGCTTTAAAAACCTCCATCTCCAGCAGGCTGGCATTCCCTGGAGGCAGCCCCACAGTTTGGTGTGGCATGGGGACACCCTGTGCCCAGCTGATCTGTGGTGGGGTCTCATTCCTGAAAAACCCCTGGATCAGGGAATCAAACAGCTGTGGGGGCTGGTACAGATCCCTGAAAGTGTCCAAGGCCAGGCTGGATGGGGCTTGGAGCAACCTGGTCAGTGGAAGGTGTCCCTGCCATAGCAGGGGGGTGGAATCAATGGGATTTACAATACCTTCCAAGCCAAACCATTCCATGAGTCTGGAGTCCCTCAGCCCTGGAGCCAGGCTGGGAGAGCTGGGAGTGTCCAACCTGGAGAAGAGAAGGCTCCAGGGACACCTGAGAGCCCCTTGCAGGGCCAAAAGGGGCTCCAGGAGAGCTGGAGAGGGACTGGGGACAAGGCCTGGAGGGACAGGACACAGGGAATGGCTTCCCACTGCCAGAGGGCAGGGCTGGATGGGATATTGGGAAGGAATTGGTGGCTGGGAGGGTGGGCAGGCCCTGGCCCAGGTTGGGCAGAGAAGCTGTGGCTGCCCCTGGATCCCTGGAAATGTCCAAGGCCAGGTTGGACAGGGCTTGGAGCAGCACTGGACAGTGGAAAGTGTCTGAAACCACAGGGAAAAGGAACCACTTATTGAGCTTTTCCAGACAAATGCACCCTGGATCCATGGCTGTAAGCCTGTGTTATCCAAGTGCTGTGTCCATCCCTGGAGGAACCACGTGCAGACTCATCCGGATTTAACTTTAAGATAATTAAGGATATTAGAGCTGCTCTAATGAACCAGCTCCTCTCCTCACACACAGCTCCACTCCCTAAATCCAGACTATACAAGCTCTTCCCACATCCAAGATCCAATAAATGCTGCAGCAGTGAGGAAATGCAATTTACCAGTGGGAAAATGGTGTCAGATGCTTTGGGCTCCCCCTGAGACCCCTCAGAGACAGGTAAGGGAGGTTATTTATCCTAAACTCACAAGGAGGGAGAAGGAGCTTTTGGCATCATTACAGCTGAGAGGATTCCTGGCTCTTGGGGAGTTTGGAGAGGAGCTGACAGGGTTAATTCCAGCTCCTTTCCATGGAGCCACCAGCCTGTGGTGCCAGATGCTGCTCAGCTCCCGACTCCACAGGGTCACAGGCCCTTCCCTCAAAACCAAAATATTCACCCTGGATCTCACCCCAAGCTGCCCTGGGGACACAAAGAGCTGCCACAGGGGTGTCACCCAGCCTGAAGAACAGCAGCACCTGGAAAACCGGGTTCATCCAGGCCCTGCCACGCCATCAGACACAGTTTGGGCAGCTGGGATGAGGTGGGTTTTCAGAGCTGATCGGATTAGTCGTTCCTTTAAAGGATTAACAGAGCTTGGGGTGGCCCCTCTGCGTTAAACAGACCATCTGGGACCTGCTCCAGGCTGGAAGGGGCCATCTGCTCCCACAGAGACCTGGATAACGACCTGGCCACCAACTGGTCACCCCAGGATGCGACCAGAGCAGGATCAGGTGCCCAGCAGAGAGGGAGATCCAGCCCCAACCCATATCACTGGGAATCCAGCCCTGGCACATGGAATAGTGCTGGGAGGATGAAAGGAACAGGGATGTCAGTGTGGCAGGACAAACCTGCTCCACCAGGGGGGAAACCCCAGGGATCAAACTGGCTGCAGGGGACAGGTGACTTGAGGGGACAGGACTGGAGTCACCCCCAGGGCCACGGGGCTGGGCACATGCCACATGCAGATGTGGCACTTGGGGAGGTGCTCAGCAGGGAAGGGTTGGACTCAGTGGGCTCAGAGAGCTTTCCCAACCAAAATATTCCATGATTCCAGAGTTATCAAACCCCAGGAGCCCACCCTGACATCCCCTGTGCGAGGCAGGAGCCAGGGGCCAGCCTTTCCCAGCACACACAGGGTGACCCAGGTGCCACCACAGCCCTGCCACCTCTGTGTTCCTGGGAGGTGTCATCTGTGACCCAGTGTCACCCAGCCCTGCAGCAAGAGCAGGGACTGGCCTGTCACTGCCACAGACACATCTTGGGTCACACAGAGGGATGAAGAAGACAAAAACCATTTCATCCCAAAAATTAATTGGTAATTACTCTCTTCCTATTCCTTAAACCGACTTTGGGGTCCCTTTGGGATCCCTTTAGGATCCCTCTCAGACAGCCTGGCCCAGGACAGAGACCAGAACCTTCCAGGACAGCCTGGACAACCAGCTCCTGCCTCGACACACTGCTGCAAGAACATCCTGACTGTCCTGATATCCCAACACTTTGTCACAGCCAAGGGACAGGACCCCACTGTGCTGCAGTCCCAGAGGTGCCCCTGGAGCTGCCCCCCTGCTCCAAGCCCTGGGAGAGCCCTGGAAGGAGCCCCAGTGCCAGCCTGGGAACAGCCCAGCCCAAAGGCCATGACCTCAGTGACACGAGCCCCCTTGCACTGGTCCCACCTGCTCACCAGCACTCCCAAATCCCTGGAGAACAGGGAAGGAGCACAGCGGGGGGGGAAGGCCCATCTGGCACACCAAAGCCAGTGGCAGCAGCTCTGGGTACGATTAAAGTCTATATTTGACAGGCAGGAGCGCCGTAATCCCTAGAATGAGGATTTACCTGCTAATTACGCTCATTATCCCCTGGCTGGGACAGCCTTGTGTGGGGAGGGGCTGCAGGAGTGCGGGGGGGTCATGGGGTCCTCAATGGCCGAAAATGTTCAGTTCTGAGGGGACAGCAGAGCCTGGCACTGGGCTGTCCCACAGGGGATGGCCCTGTGAGAGGGGCCAGGACAGCAACAGTCACAGATCCAGATCTACAGGCCAGTGACACCCCCCACCCCAATCCCCAGGACAGTGACAGATCCATGATGCCCAGGGCAGTGACAGTCACACCCCAGGGATCCTAATCCCACCCCCAGCCCCAGCCCTGAGCAGACAGCAGGGATATGCAGCAGCTGCAAACCCGCCAGAACAGGAGGGGAAGAATCCAAATGGGAGTTTCATTCCACAGAGAGCCCTGACAGCCAGGCACACCCTGGAGCAGCCAGGACTGGGATGAGTGTGGACCCACACGCTCCTGAAGCCTTGGGGACATGCAGAGCCCTGGACCTGGGGGGACAAGAGGAGGAGACACTTGGGGGCAGGTGCTCCCAGTCCCCCTCCAGAGGCTCCTGGCACCTTTGCCATCTGCTTCCACATTGCTCCTCACCTCCGGATTTCCCATGGACAAACAGAACTCTTTGGACCATTTCTCCACCCAAAAATCGACACGGAAGTGGCTGGAAAGCAAAGCTGGACCAAAGAGACGCCAAGGGCTCCAGGTACCGTCTCCCTCCCTCTCTCCCTCCCTCCCTCTGCTGGTGCCAGGTCCCTTCCATGCCTCCAGTGCCCACCTTGGCTCTTCTCTTGGCAAAATTCCCATGGGAAAACAATAATATCCAAAGACCCTGCACGAAATAGTGATTTGGTGCTCCTGCCATGGCACGGGGTGGAAAGAGATGGGCTTTACCATCCCTCCCAACCGAAATCATTCCGGGACTCTTCTGGGATTCTTTTCCAAGACCTTTGGAGTTTTGGCTCATTCTGGTACAAAACATTTTTGGCTTCACGAATTATCATGAACCAGCTGGTTTTGGGAGTCCTGGGAGGAGCTGGAGCCCAGGGACAGGACCGGACAGCCCTGAGAAGGTGCCACTTGTCCCTGAGTCACCAGAGGGTTTGTAAAAATATCTGTGAGGGAACAGCCTCAGCTTTTGCCAGGGGAGGTTCAGGTTGGACACTGGGAAAACTCCTTCATGGAAAAGGTTGTAAAGCATCGGAAGAGGCTGCCCAGGGCAGGGGGCAGTCCCCATCCCTGAGGGGATTTACCAGCCCTGTGGACATGGCACTTGGGGACACGGTCGGGGTAGCCTTGGCAGTGCCAGGGGAATTCGGGGGTCTCAGGAGGCTTTTCCCACCCAAACATTCCATGTCGATGCAAGCCCAGGTTCTGCCCCGGGGCGGGAGCACATGCAGGGAGCAGCCATGCAGGGCTGGGATGGCCGGGGTGGGGCAGTGAGGATGGCGATGGCCCCGACATGCGGCCGCGCACGGAGAAGGGTCACACAGCACCTTTTTGGGCTTCGCTCCGCGCTGCGTGAGGAGGAACAGAAGGAAGGTTAGAGAGGGCACAGAGAACAGCCCCCAGGAACCCCCCCAGCTGCAGGACAGGCAGGAAGGGGAACATATCCAGGGAAAGTTAAATAAACTAAGGTGAAAATTCCAACAGGGCTCGCTGGCAGCCTTGGAGTCACCCCCTCGATCCGGTGTCACAGATCCACCCCCCAGCACAGGGAGTTTTGGGGAGCCAGGACAAATCCAAGGGGAAATAAATCATTTCATGGTGCACAGAAGGATCACCCAACAAAGGAATTGGGGTGCCAGGATCTCCCAGGATGCAGGAGGGAGTGCCAAGGGGGCCAGGACAAGGGGGAATGGCTTCCCACTGCCAGAGGGCAGAAAATGAGATAGTGGGAAGGAATTCCTCCCTGTGAGGGTGGGCAGGCCGTGGCACAGGTTGCCCAGAGAAGCTGTGGCTGCCCCATCCCTGGAAGTGTCCAAGGCCAGGTTGGAAGGGGTTTGGAGCACCCTGGGATAGTGGAAGGTGTCCCTGGGTGGGACTGATGGGATTTTAGGTCCCTCCCAACCTAAACCATTCCCTGGTTCCACGCCAAACCAGCGGGAATGGCCCAGAGCAAAGCAGTGCATTGAGCAGCACCTCCTGTCCTGATCCCTTCTCCACATCAGCAGCATAAAACATTCCAAGAACAAACCCCATTTCAGCATCCTGAGTTCAGAAACACTGAGATTTTGCTGACTACATATTCTCTTCATCTTTTAATTAATTCTGGAGTATAATTAAAGCAGGAGCCTCAGTGTTATGGATCAAGCAGGGAACACACAGGGCAGAGGCTCCAGCAGTGCCAGGGGCTGACGAGACCTGACAGTCCAGAGAGATCATACCCCACACAGCAGGAAAAGCCAAAAACCCTCCCAAATCCCTTTAGTACAGGGCAGGGAATCCTTCTCCATCTGTTCCATCTCCCCTGGGATCTGAGCCCAAGGAACTCCTGGAGCACCCCACGGTGCTGCTCCATCCCCACTCCAGCTGTGCCCAGATGCTGACCCTGACCCAGCACCCAGCTCCACAGCAGGGTGGGGAGGAGAATTCCTATTCCTGGGAATTATCTGGAATGGCAGCACAGCAGGCTGGGCTTCAACATGCCCAGACCCAGCCCTGCAGGTGCCACACGTAGGAGAAGCCCCTCATCCCCAGAGGAGCCAGCTCCTTTCCCACAGCTCCCACACTCCAGGTGGACCAGTTTATCCCCGAGAAAAATGCAGTTTCTACCCCAAACACACACTGTGTCTCCAGGATCACCCTGTGCCACAGGACTGATGGCCTGGACAGTGGGGAACGCGATCTCAGAGGCCCTTTCCAAACTCAATATTCCATGATTCCTCACTATCCCACACTTGAGTGGCCATTTGGGTGGATCTCAGCAGTACCTGAAGACTTGCTCCAGTTTCCTGTTCCATTGGAAATGCCCATCACAGATGGATACAACATGTCCCTATCCATGTCCCAGGAGCCACTGGGGCTCCTGGATAAAGACACTCAGAGGTGTCCACTGCTTCTGTGGAAGCCAGAGAGAGCCAATGTCACTTTTTCCAAGGAATTCATTCTTTTTGTGGCATGGGAAGGTACTTGGAGCTGCCCAATCCCTGGAAGTGTGCAAGGTCAGGTGGGATGGGGCTTGGAGCAACCTGGGATAGTTGGAAGGTGTGTCCCTGTCCATGGCAGGGGGTGGAATTAATGGGATTTAAGGTCCCTTCCAACCCAAACCACTCCACCATTCCAGGAGGGTCAGAGTTTGAAGGAAGCAGCCAAGGAATGCTGCAGTATCAACTGGACTCAGATCAAAACATGGAACACCAGGAACTGCACTGGGTGCTCCCTCAGGAACTGACTGATTCCTGGCCAGTGGCAGAAAATTACATTTTCACACCTTGTTTCCCATGCATTTTGGAAGAAATTCACTTTTCCAGGGGCATTTTATCCCAGAGCACTGAGCTGAAAGTGTGTGTCCACATGCCCCTCCCACACAGATGGAACTGGTGCTCTCAGAGGTGCCAAAGTGCCGGGGTCACTCACCAGTTTGCTGGTCTTGGCGGCATCCACGGAGTCTGTGGAAAGAGCACAGACAGAGCCATGAGCCCCAGGGACACCCCTGTCCCCATCCCAGTGTCCCTGCAGCCAGCAGGTGCCAGGAGCATTTTGGGAAGCAGGAGCAAAGCAGAATCAGTATCCACCAGGAAATGGTGGCACAACAAGGAGTGGTTTGGGGAAACAGGGAATTCCTTGTTGGAGCTGCTGGCTGAGGAAGGCAAACACTTGGACACGCCTCAGAACTGGGGCAGGTTCTGCTGCTCTCCTTGGGCTGAATCCCTGAAATTCAGGGATCCCTGAGGCACCGACACTGGCACAGCTGCCCTGGGAGTGGTGGAGTCCCCATCCCTGGGGTGGGACGTAAGCCTGTGTGGATGTGGCACTTAGGGACACAATCATGGAATCATGGACTGGTTTGGGTGGGGAAGGACCTTAAATCCAACCTTAAGTATCACCCAGGGACACCTTTCACTCTCCCCCGTTGCTCCAAGCCCTGTCCAACCTTGGACACTTCCAGGGATGGGGCAGCCACAGCTTCTCTGGGCACCCTGTGCCAGGGCCTGCCCACCCTCACAGGGAAGGGTTTCTTCCATATATCCCATCCAAACCTTCCCTTTTTCTGTGGGAAGTCATTCCCCTGTGCCCCATCCCTCCCAGGGAAGGCATGGCTGGGTTCCCCACTTTTCCCAGGTGTCTGGGGGGCACCCCCAGTTCTCCCCACATGCCCCTTCCTGTGCCAGCTGGGAGGGGCCAGAGCTGGATCCATGGCAGAGCCGTGCCTGCATCTCCCACTGCAGTCCCACTGCAGCAGCTGCTGTTTCCATGGAAACCCTTGGCAGGCAGCCACATTCTAGCCCTGCATCCCTGACAGCATCATCCCACTCCCAACCTGCAGCCCAGGCTCCCCCTGCTCCAGCTCTGGGACCTGGCCAGTGTCCGTCTGTCCCAACCCGGCACAGCCCCTTCGGTCACCACGTCCATCCCAGGACAGGGAAGGAGCTGGGAAGGGGCTGAAGCAGCAGGAGGGGCTGAGGGAGCTGGGGGGGCTCAGCCTGGAGAAAAGGAGGCTCAGGGGGGACCTTCTGGCTCTGCAAGTCCTTGCCAGGAGGGGTGAGCTGGGCGGGTCGGGCTCTGCTCCCAGAGAACAGGGACAGAGATAAGGGGAAACGGGCTCAGGATGGGGCAGGGAACAGTCAGGTGGGATACTGGGAAAATTCCTTCCTGGAAAGGGCTTTCCAGCCCTGGCACAGCTGCCCAGGGCAGAGGGAGAGTCCCCATCCCTGGGGGATTCAACAGTTCTCTGGATGTGGCACTTGGGGACATGGTCAGTGGTGGTCTTGGCAGTGCTGAGGGGGCTCAATGGGCTCAGAGGCTTTTCCCAATCTCAATGATTCCATGATTCTGTGCTGACTGCAGGATCCAAACAGAGAGGAATGCAGGGTCCACTTTCCCAAGGAAAAGGGAAATATTTTATTACGGAATATAAGGGAGAATTTTTGTTTCTACTGCCTGAGAGAGGGGAAAATCCACCCACAGCCACCCCCACCCCGCAGCCCATCCCGATCCATCCATTCTGTGTCCCACAAACACTCCCCTTGGCAGCAGCACTGAAGGAGCAGCCAAGCCAGGAAGTTGGCAGAGCCCCTTCCGCAGCTCCCGGGATCCCGCAGGGTGCTGAGGAACATTCCCAACAAAGCACAGCCCAGGGGAGGGGGGGCTGCCTGGGCCCGCAGCCAGCGCCAGCGGAGGTGGGAACGGAGAAGGAATCATCACTGGAGAGCAGGAAGGCATCACTGCCCAGGGGTGGGAATGGGGCTGGAGACATGGACACTGCAATTCCAGAGCCTCAGAGTGGGTCAGGGCTGCATGTCATGTGTCTATCCCTCTGGGAAGGGTTTGTAACTCTTCATGAAGGATTCCCACCAGAAAGAGTTCCCCTCTCTCCAGAAGGATTTCCCATTCCATCTGGAAAGGACTCCTCATCTCTTCAGGAGGGATTTCCTGTCTCTCCAGGGATGATTCCCCATCCCCTTCAGTAATAATTTCCCATCCTCTCCAATATGAATTTCCCACCCCTTTAAGAAGGATTTCCCACTCAGGCCATACCTCTCTTGGGGACCTTCATGGCAGCAGATTCCGGGGTTTCTGGGGACGTTGTGTCGGCTCCATCCTCAAACACCTGGATCTGGAAAAAGCACAACAACCATTATTACCAAAAATTCCCAAAGAGGGAGTCCAGGGAACGGGTCCCTCTGGAAGTGGGTTGAGTAGGGCAGATCCCATGTTTTTGGCATGGATTTTTAATTTCATCATTCCAGCTTTGCCATCAACCATCCTCCTTCCACAGGTTCCCTGAAAACAGCCACAGGCTTTTTATTCCCATCAGAAGTAAGGAATATTCACACAAGCAATAAGCAAAGTCAAAGGTCTGGATTTGACAGCTCTGAATCAGATTCAGGGATTTCTCTTTGTGAACTATTTTTGGACACATTTTTGCTGGATAAACATGGAAAACCAGGCTGCAAGGGATTAGATCCCTGCGGGAAAACCACCCTTGTGCCTCAGATCAGCACCTCCCAAACTGTCCCTGCAGGAATTTGCCCAATCCATGACCACCTCTCACCTGGGAATTCAGCTTAAAAATTAAAATCACCTGGGAAGCTGTCAGACAGGGATTCCATTTGGAGAAGGTTCCCAACATGAGGAATGATTAAAAGCCACAAGGAGACTGGGAAAAATGACAGCACGGATCCCATGACACCTGCAGGAACCCAGGGTGGGAATTCCGAGTGCTCTGGGGGTTTCCCAGCAGGCACGGCCCAGGTGGGAATCTCAGAGCTGCCAGAGAGGCCGAGGACAGGGATGGAGCAGGGCTGGCTCTGGGTGACACTGGAAAATGCCCCTCTGACTGGACAGACCATGGCCAACTAACTCCTGTGCAGGGCAGGAGTGGAAAGGCATCTCCAGGTGATGCCAAAATCAGGGATAATGGTCCCACACACCAAAAAGGAACAGTCCTGTTTGGAGCTGCCAGCCCAGGTAGAATCAGGGAACCCTGGAATGGTTTGGGTTGCAGAGGACTTTAAAACCCACCCAGTGCCACCCCCTGCATGGGCAGGGACACCTTCCACCAGCCCAGGGTGCTCCAAGCATCACCCAGCCTGGCCTTGGACACTTCCAGGAACAGGTGTAGTGTTTTGGTTTAGCAGCCACAGCTGCTCTGGGAAATACATTCCAGTGCCTTACTACCCTCACAGCCAAGAATTCCTTCCCAATATCCCATCTATCCCTGCCCTCTGACACTGGGAAGCCATTCTCTGTGTCCTGTCCCTCCAGGCCTTGGCCCCAGTCCCTCTCCAGCTCTCCTGGAGCCCCTTCAGGCCCTGCAAGGGGCTCTCAGGTGTCCCTGGAGCCTTCTCTTCTCCAGGTTGGACACTCCCAGCTCTCTCAGCCTGGCTCTACAGCAAAAAACCTCCAGAATCCCAGACTGATTTGGGTTGGGAAGAACCTCAAAGCACACCCATTGCCATGGCAGGGACACCTTTCACTACCAGGCTGCTCCAAGCCCCATCCAGCCCTGCCCTGTGATGAAATCCATGGGATGAACTGGGCAGCAGCATCCCAGGGGATGTGGATCACATCCAGGCCATTCCTGAGCCTTGTGCTCAGCAGCCCCTGACCCCTCTGCCCCCCTGCTCCTGCTGGGGGGGTGCCAGGTGTGGGGTCCCCCCACTCTGTGCCCACCAGGTGGGAGCTGCGGGACATCAGAGACCCATCCCAGTGCCCCAGGGGCTGAGGATCAGCTCTGGACCTCTTGAGACCTCTTTCCATCCCAGTCCTTGCTCTGGGACAGAGGGTTTGGGGGATTTGGGTCTGTTTATTCATCCTGCTTCTTGTTTTTGCCCCAGCTGGTCCCTCTCCATCCCCCCAGCTCTGTAATATGGGATAAGGATGAGCATTCCTCACTGCCCTCCTGGTCCAGAGGCCAAGGTGACCCTCTCCTGGGGACAGGACACGGGGGAATGGATTCCCACCACCAGAGGGCAGGGTTGGGTGGGATATTGGGAAAGAATTCCTGGCTGGGAGGGTGGGCAGGCCCTGGCACAGGGTGCCCAGAGAAGCTGTGGCTGCCCCTGGATCCCTGGA
>JAWMRC010000126.1:71741812-71754184 GCA_035584755.1 Thripadectes ignobilis | reverse complement strand
CCTGGACACGCCCCCCGGCCCGCCCCGCCCCGCGCGCGGACAAAGGAGCGCCGCCAGGGGGCGCCGCGCGCCACGTGACGGCACCGGCCTGGCCACGCCCACCGGGAGGACCAGCCCACAAAGGGGCGTGGTCAGTGCACACACCCCATCATAAGCCACGCCCACACGGAGGCCGGGACCGGCGACACCAGTGGCACCAGTGACACCAGTGACACCAGTGGCACCAGTGAGAGCAGTAACACCAGCGACACCAGTGACAGCAGTAACACCAGCGACACCAGCGGCACCAGTGACAACGGTGACACCAGCGACACCAGTGACACCAGTTACACCTGGGACACGAATTACACCACTGAAACCAGTGGCACCAGTAACACCAGTGAAACCAGTGACAAATATAATCATTTACACCACTGAAACCAGTGGCACCAGTAACACCAGTGAAACCAGTGACAAATATAATCATTTACACCAGTGAAACCAGTGGCACCACTGAAACCAGTGAAACCAGTGACAAATAAAATAATTTACACCAGTGAAACCAGTGGCACCAGTAACACCGGTGAAACCAGTGACGAGTAAAACCATTTACACCAGTGGTACCGGTGACAGCAGCGACATCAGTGACTCCAGCGACAAGTAACACCAGTGACACCAGTGACAGCACTAATACCTATGATACCAGTAACACCAGTAAGACCAGTAACATTAGTGAGACCTGCAGCACCAGTGACACCAGTAATGCCAGTAACGTCAGTAACACCAGTGACACCAGTAAAGACATTAGGACAGGAGGTGAGACGGTGGGCCAGGCACTGGGCTGAGGGCGTCCCTGGGGCCAAGATCCCGTTTTCCGGCATTTTTTCCCTCCCTAGGGGTTTGGGATTTTCCAGTCGTGGTGCCCAAATAAGGGAATGGCGGGAGAGGCTCCGAGACAGGGAGCGGGGACTGGGCGGGCCAGACACTGGACTGGGGGTGTCCCCAGGGCCATGTTCATGGTCGGGGGGGGAACCAGGAGGGACGCCTGCCCCCCAAAATCCCTGCTTTAATAAGGGAACAGTGGGAGAGGCTTCAGGAACAGGGAGAATGGACACGGGGCAAGGGGTGCGATGAGAATGGGGCCCCTCCCTTGGCACGGTGCTGAATCCTGGCCCAGCACCCACATTCCAGTATGAAACCCCTGGGAACTGCACCAACATCCCAGTCTGGGACCCTTATCCTCGTGCGGGATCCTGGCACCGCATCCACACTCCAGTGCTGGACCCGGGCACGGCACCCACAGACCAGTGCGGGATCCTGGGACCTGCCCCCGTGTCCCAGAGTGGGAATCTGGCACAGCACCTTCGTTCCCGTGCAGGACCCTCATCCCAGTGCAGGACCCTCACCCCAGTCCGGGACTCTGTCCCAGTGTTGGACCCCATCCCAGTGCGGGGCCTGGCCCAGCACCCGCGTCCCAGCGCTCCCAAAGCTCCCAGCGCAGCCTGTCCCGTCCCGTCCCGGTCCCTCCCGGCCGGTGCCGCCCCCGCCCCGCCCGGTGCCGCCCGTGGGCGGTGGAAGGTGCCGGGGGGGCGGCGGGGGAGGGAGGGAGGGAGGCGCGGGCGCAGGGCGGCGGCGGTGCCGGCCCCAGGTTCGGGATCGGCCCCGGGATCGGGATGGCGGGGCCGGGGCTGGAGCGGTACCGGCTGGCGCTGCTGGCGGCGCGGGAGGACGTGGGGAATCCCCGGGCTGGGACCGACTGGTGAGACTGGGCGGCGGGGAGGGCCGGGAATGGGCACCGGGAACGGGAGTGGGGAATCGGCACCGGGAACAGGGAATGGGGACGGGGCGGGGGACGGAAGAGGGGACTGGGACCGGGCACCGGGACTGGAACCGGGACCCGGACCGGGAACCGGGAGCAGGAACGGGCACCGGGAGCAGGAACGGGCACCGGCATAGATCGGGGCGGCGTGGGCGGCCCGAGAGGCACCGTTACCGGCACCGGGACGGGGGGCCGGGGCGCACCGGGGTCCCAGCCAGGGGGTACAGGCCCGGGGGGTGGTTCCGGGCCTGAGCCCTGCCCGCCGCCACGGTGGGAATCGGGAGACCCGCCCGGTCCCGTCCCGTCCCGTCCCGCCCGGTCCCTCCCGGTGCCGCCGGGCTGGGAGCGGCGCCGGCGCCCAGGGAGGGGGCAGGGCGGGCACGGGGGGGCTACGAAGCCGAGGAGGCACCCCGGGATGCCGGAGGGGTCCTGCCCGGCTGCACGGGGTGGGGGCGCGGGTCCCGGGACAGTCCCGGGATGGCGGTCCCGGGATGGTCCCACACCGGTGCCGGTGCCGCGGGGCTGAAGCCGGTGCCCCCCAAAACCACCATCCCGGGGTGGGGGGCCACGGCACCGGGGCTGCGCCGGCCCTGCAGTCCCCCCGGCGTCACGGGGCCGGCCGCCCGTCACCGGGGCCACCGGCCACCCGGGCAGTGCCCTCTGCCCCGGGAGCGCGGCTGGACCCGCTCCAGCGCCGGCTCCTCCCGGCGCCCGCCCGGCCGCGTGCCGGGCCCTGTCCCGCCATGTGACGCCACAGCCTGTCGCGACATGCCGTGACACGCGTGACATGCCGTGCCGTGCTCCACGCGTGCTCCCGGGGCCGTGCCGAGCCGTGTCCCGCGTGCGCGCGGAACCGTAGCCTCGCGGAGACAAAGGCGGGCAGAGCCTTGGGAATGCCTTCCCGGGGGGAAGGGTCCCTCCGGGATGGGGCCCCCGAAGCCCCCCCAGCGCCGGGCGGGGGGGCTTCGGGGGGACCGTGCCGCTCCGGCGCTTCCCACATTCCCATTTGTCCCGGGGGCGGATGCTGCCGGCGGCACTTCCATGAATTCATCCTGGGCTGGTGGCATGGGGGAACACAGAAGGTGTCCCAGCTTGGCAGGTCCCCTACTTTGTAGGACCCCCACCCTGACCCCCCCACCCTGACCTCCCCCTCGCCCCCCGCAGGGCCATCTTCGGCTATGAGAAGCACCATGACCTCAAGCTCCTGGATTCCGGAGGTACCGGGAGCGATGCTTCTGGGGTGATACTGGGGATCCCTCAAGTGTCCCCATGTCCCCCCTGACGCCCCCTCCTTGCAGCCGGGGGGCCGGATGAGCTCGCTGGAAAATTCTCCGTCGGCAGCGTCATGTACGGGCTGTGCCGGGTCCCCGATCCCGGCTCCGGCGCCCCCCGGGTCGTTCTCATCAGCTGGGTGAGTGCGGGGGGCAAGGCTTGGGGGGACCCCCGGATGGGACCCCCTGTGCTGAGCGGTGTGTGCGGTGCCAGGTCGGGGAAAACGTGCCGGAACCCCAGCGGGCGGCGTGTGCCGGGCACCTGCCGGCCATCCGGAGCTTCTTCAGGGTGAGCGGGGGCCCCGGAGCCCCCTGGAGGGGTAGGGGGGTCTTCACCCCCCGTGTCTCCCATCTCTGCCCACCCCGTCCCCCCCATCCCGCCGCCCCGACCTTTGCCTGTGCCCGGGCGCATTCCTGGCGCTGCTGACTCAGCCGCCGCGTTCCCAGTGCTCCCAGTCTTGGCTGCGGCGCCGGAGCTGTGGTTGGGATCCCTGCCCCCCCCATCCCGTCCTGACCGGGGGGGTTCTGCCCTCCCCATCCTCCCAGCCCGGCTTCCGGAGATCCGCCTGGGTCTGGGATCTGGGTCCGGCCCCACATCTGGATCCGGCCCCACATCTGGATCCACTCCCACATCTGACACATCCGAGGGAATGGCGCCGGGATTCCCCGGGAGGCTGTGGATCCACGCGGGGCGTGGGGGTGCAGGGGGGTCTGTGGGTGCGGGGGTGGTGACGCGGTCCCTAAATGGCAGGAGGCCACGGCCCTGGTCAGCGCACGCCGCCCCGAGGAGGTGACGCTGGAGGGGCTGCGCCGGGCGCTGGCACAGCTGGAGCCCCCCGCCTCCCGCCCTCCCCGGAGGGGGACCCTGCCGGACATCCCGGAGCTGGTGGTGAGTGGGGGTCTCAGGGGGGATGACGTCCCTGTGGGGTGGGGAGGGCGCCCGGTGGGCGATGGGTACTTGCCCACCCTTCCCGGGGGTCCCTGGGCGGGGGGTGCAGGGGGGTGTTGGGGGTGCTGGGGTCCTGCCCTGACCCCCCGTTCTCCTCAGGGAACCAACTACCGCAAGACCAACCCGGCACTGGAGATCCAGCGCACCCAGCGCCATTCCTTCTGGGAGCAGGCTGAGGTGGGGGCTGCGGGGGGCTGGCGAGGGGCTGGGGGGCTCCCCACGGCCGCCCGGAGACGGGATCATGGCTGATGCCTCGAGCCAGGGGCCTGAGCCCAGGGATTCCAGCGCCGAGCTCGGCGGGGGTTCCAGTCCCGGGGTGGAGTGCAGTGGGGTCCCGGTGCCAGCGCTGAGGCTGCGGACCCCCGTGCGGGCTTTGGGGGGCGTCCCAGTGCCAAGACTGGTGGGGTCCCCGTGGTGAGACCGACGGGCGCTCCGGGGTCAGTGCTGGTGCTGAGGTCGATGGGGTTCTGGTGCTGGTCCTGGTGCCGAAGTTGGGACGGTCCCCCTGTGGAGTGCTGAGGGGTCCCACTCCCGGTGCCACTTCCCTGTGCCGATGTCAGTGGCAGTGGGGTCCCGGTGCCGGTGCCGGTGCCGGTGCCGGTGCCGGTGCCGGTGCCGGTGCCGGTGCCGGTGCCGGCGGGTTCCCGGCCCCGCGGGGTGTCCCGGTGCCGGTGCCGACTGCGGTGCCTGCGCAGCGAGAGGAGCAGCAGCGGAAGGAGGAGGAGCGGCGGCGGGAGCGGGAGCAGCGGCGGCGCTGGGAGCGGGAGCGCCTGGAGGAGGAGCGGCGGGAGGCGGCGGAGCGGGAGCGGCGCCTGCAGGAGCGGGAGCGGCTCATCGAGGAGCGGCGGTGAGAGGCAGCGTGGGGCCCCAGCCGTGCCCCATCCCCGTGCCCCATCCCCGTGCCCCATCCATGTCCCCATCCCCGTGTCCCATCCCCATGTCCCCATCCCCGTGCCCCATCCCCATGTCCCATCCCCGTGTCCCCATCCCCGTGTCCCATCCCCGTGTCCCCATCCCCGTGTCCCATCCCCATGACCCCATCCCCGTGCCCCAGCCGTGTCCCCTCACCATGCCCCTTCCCTGTGCCCTATACCTATGTCCCCATCCCCGTGTCCCACACCCATAGCCCCATCCCGGTGGCCCATCCCCATGTCCCCATTCCCGTGTCTCATCTGCCATCCACGTGTCGCGTCCCTGTGTCCCATCTCTGTGTTCCACGCCCTTGTCCCGTCCCTGTGTCCCATCCCCGTGTCCCAAGCAGGGAGTCCCCAGCCGGCCGCCCCTGACCACCCTCTCGGCCCCGCAGGCAGGAGCAGGCGCGGCTGGATGCAGAGGAGCGGAGGAAGGAGCAGGAGCGATGGGTGAGCGCGGAGGGGCCCGGGATGGGAGGTCCTGGGGGAATCAGGGAGGATCCAGGGCCGCCATCCCAGCAGGGTCCAGGGTACCTATCCCAGGGGATCCCAAGGGATCAAGTGGGTCCATCCCGGAGGCAGATAGGCAGTCCATCCCACGAGGAATCTGGGGTGTCCATCCTGAGGGGATCCAGGGGGTCCATCCCAGGGGGATCTGGGAGATGCCATCCCAGGGGGTTCCAGGGGTTCATCCTGGGGGATCTGACGGGTCCATCATTCAGGATCCAGCGGGAATACAGGGGGTCTGTTTCGGGGGGATTCGGGGGGATCCGTGATTGCCATTGTCGCCGTGTCCCACAGGAGCAGCAGCAGCGGGAGCACGAGGCGGCCGAGCGGGAGCGCAGGGGGAGCAGAGCGGGCAGCGGGACGGCGGCCGTGAGTGCTGGGACGGGTCCCACCCTGTCCCCGCGTCCCGGGGACACTCAGTGCCCTGTCCCCGAGCCTTGTCCCCGCTGACCCCACGATCCCGCAGGAAGCCGCCATCCTGGTCTCCCAGCGCACGCAGAACCCCCGGGAATTCTTCCGGCAGCGGGAGCGCTCGGGGTCCACGTCCGGCCCCGCCGTGCCCGGCGGGCCCCCCGGTAGGTGCCCCCGCGGGGGGGTTGGGGGTTGCGGGGCGTGCCGGGGCTCCCTGCTGACCCCGCTCCCCGCAGGTGCCCGCCGGCCGTTCCTGCGGTACCAGCGCAGCCTGACGGAATCCGCCTTCATCTTCCGCCGCCCGGAGCCCCCCCAGACCCCCCCGCCCGGCACCTCGCGGGGGGCACCGCCCCCCAGCCCCCGCCGGCCCCCGCCGCCCCCCAGCCCCGCCGGGACAGAGACCCCCCGATGTGCCGCCCTGGGGACCCCCCCGAGCCCCGAGGGGACAGGGACACCCCAGTGTGCCACCGCCGGGACTGCCACCAGCCCCGTGGGGAGGGGGACCCCTTCCTCTGCCACTCTGGGGACCCCCCCGAGCCCAGCCCAAGCAGGGTCCCCCCCTGCCACCAGTCCTGTGGGGACGGGGACCCCCCAATATGCTACCACAGGGACGCCCCCCAGCCCCATGGGAAGAGGGACTCCTCCCTCTGTCACCCCAAGGAGCCCCCCTCGCCCTGTGGTGATGGGGACTCCCAAATGTGCCACCACTGGGACCCCTCCAAGCCCCGTGGGAAGAGGGACTCCTCACTCCATCACCCTGGGGACCCCCAATTTTGCCACCACCAGGTCAGAATCCCCTCCTGCCATGTCTGGGCCCCTCCCCAGCCCCCCCAGGATGGAGGCCCCCCCTGGGTCGGGATCCCCTGACAGCACTTATGGGGTAGAGCCCTTGCCCCTCTCCAGCACTCCTGGTTTGGGGTCCCCACCTAGACCCCTGAAGGATGAGGAGGGGCCTCCCCCCAACACTCCTCCCCTCCCTAGCCCCCCTGCCATCCCCCAGGATGAGGAGGGCCCCCCACCAGACACTCTCCCCCTCCCCAGCCCCCCTGGCACCCCCCGAGATGAGGAGGGGACCTTCCTGAACACTCAACCCCTCCCCAGCCCCCCGGCATGGGGGCCTCTGGGGCCGCTGTGTGAGGGGGTCCCCAGCCCACCAGGGGAGTCCCCGATACCCCCGGCCAGGCCCCCCCTGCCTAGCTCCATCCCCTCCTGCCCCGTGCAGGACCCCCAGAACTTGGGGCGCAATGGAATTGGGGGGCACGAGTGGGGGGGCTGGGAGGCCCCCTGGGAGCCAGGACCTCTCCTGGGACAGGTATGGGGAAGGAGGAATAGAAGCTGGGAGGGTGGGAAGGGACTGGGGGTGATGGGGGCTGGGGGAATGTGGGAATGGGGCTGATGGAGGGCTGTGGGCAATGAGGGGCTGGGGGTGATGATGGAGTCAGGACTGGTGGGCCTGCAGGAGGGGTCAGCCGGTTTTGGGGCTGGGGGGCTCTGACTGGAGAGGGAAGAGGTGGAATACACAACCCCGGGGGCTGGTTCTGAGGGTCAGGGTGGGACTGGGGAGGGCGAGAACGGGGTCGGGGAGATGGGATGGGGTCCCCTGGGGAGGTGAGTGGGCACAGCTGAGGGTTGTGAGACCCTCTCAGGGCCTCCGCCAATCTTTGCAGGGGGACCAGCCCAGCGAGAGCCTCGTCCTGCACAAAGCCACACCAGGTACTGCAAACCCTCCAGCACCCCCCAAACCTCCCATAAACCCCTCAGGCCTCCCGGCTCACCCCACTGTCCCTCCAGGCTTCGCTCTCCTGCTGGCCCGTGACGCCCCCCACCCGCCGCTGTTGGGGGGTCCCAGCCCCCCCACGGAGGATGAGGACCTCTCCCCCCACACCGTGTAACTTGGGGGGCCCAACACCCCCTCCTGGGGGAGAGTCCCCCCTATGGCACTACAGCTCCCTCCCCACACATAACTCCCCCCACCACAGCCCCCCACCCTCCACTTGCACCCCCATAAGCAGCCTGGGGAGGGGGCAGCACCCCCAGCGGTGGCAGCACAGGGGGGGGGCCACGGACCCCCCTCGCAGGCACAGGGACCCCTCCAAATCACACACAGCAGCTGTTAAATAAATTTTAATGCAAATTATTAATGCATGTTATTAATGGGGGGGTAGGGGTCCTGCTGGGGGGGGGCTGCCCCCACCCCAGGTTAGAGGTGAGGGAAAGCAGAGCTTGGGGGGAGGTCCCTGTGTAACCCCCCGGGTTAGACCCTGAGCACCCACCCTGGGGGGATCCCTGCATCCACCCTGCAGTGTGGGGGTCCCCAGCACCCACCCTGGGGGGAGAAGGGAACACCCCCCGCCCCCTTTTTGGAGTTTAGCTCTGGCCCCCCTCCCCAACACGAGGGGGGCAGAAATTCCAGTTTCTCCCCAAAAAAAGGAGCTGGAAGCCCCCAGCCGCCCCAAGCCCACCTGTACGGTCAACCCATTCCAGCCCCGCTGGGGGATGGTGGAGGGGGTCCATCTCCTGCACCCCCCCCAGGTGCTGGGGGTCAGACCCTGGACTGGAGGGGTCTGCAGGGGTCGCGCTTGGGGGGTCCCGGGCTGCTGCTGCTGCTGCTGGAGGAGCTGGAGTGGGGGGACTTGGGGGGCCCGCCCCGGCCCTTGAGGGTGCTGAGCCGGGCATCGAGGGACAGGGTGCGGGGTCGGCCCCGGCGGGGGGGGCTGGGGCTGCGCGGGGGGGGCCCCTCGAACAGCGACAGCCACGGGGGGGGTCCCGGCGAGCGGGGGCAGCCCCGGTGCCGCGTCAGGATGTCGGTCACTGCCGCGATGTCGTCGGAGGGGTCAATAGCTGGGAGGGGGAAGAAGGCAGGGAAAGGGGGTCAGCGGCACCCTCAGGCCCCCCCGCACTGCTGTGCTGTGGAGTGGGGCTGTGATTGCTCCCCCATAATGCCCAGTTCCCCATAAGTGGCCCATGGCCCCTGCAGGCATGGGGGGGCTCAGAAGTCCCCCCACTGCCCCACATTCCAGCCCCCGTGGTCCCCACAGGTGGGGAGGGTTGTCAAGGGTCCCACAGCCACCCCACTCGGCCCCCCAGCACTGCCCCACAGCCCCCACGGGTAGGGGGGGTTCTCAGGGCCCCCCATTGCTCCCTCCAGTGCTGCCCCAAGACCCTCGTGGGCTCTGGGAGGGGAGTCTCGGGGGCCCCTTTGCTGCCCCCCCCCAGCCCCCAGGGGTGCCATGGTTGGGGGGGTCTCGGGCCCCCCCGTGCCCCCCCCATCACCTGTCGCTGTAGTAGGAGCTCAGCAGCGCCCGGATCTCGGCAGAGACGTTCTCCTGCAGCAGGAGCCCCTCGCCCGGGGCGGGCCCAGGGGGGCCCGGAGGGGCTGGGGGCATCGGGGGGGTGGCCGAGCAGCAGAGGGGGGAGCACAGAAAGGGGGGGACAGAGGGGGAGAACAGAGAGGGGGGCACAGCAAGGAGAGAACAGCAGCGTTAGGGAGCGAGCAAAGAGCAGAGAGGGGGAGACAGAGCAGAGCCCCCCCAGCCCGACCCCCCCAACCCCCCCTGGCCCTGCTCACCCGTCTGGTGGTAGAGGGAGCCCTGGGGGGGCAGTGGGGCTGGGGGACGGCGTGGTGGGGGCTCCTCGATCCGCATCAGCTCCTCACAGCACTGCTTCCACTGGCCTGCAGGACAGGGGTCCAGGGGGGGCACAGGAGGTCATGGGATTAAGCTTACACTGGGATGTGGGTCCTCCTGAAATGGGGGTCCCACGGAATGGGGGTCCCACAGGGCTGCGGGTCCCATGGGATAGTCATCCCAGAATGGGGATCTCAGTGGGATAAGGTTCCATGGGACGGGGGTCCCACTAGGAAGGGGATCCACAAAGATGGGGGGGTTCTGCAGAGAAGGGGGGTGTCCCATTGGGATGATGGTGGTCTCGAAAGGCTGATGGGGGTGAGGGGATCAGGTCCTACCAGGATGGGGTCCCACCAGGATGATGAGGGTCCCACTGGGTTGGAAGTCCTGAAGGGATGGAAGGATCCCACCAGGATGGGGTACCACTGGGATGGGCGTCTCTCAAGGCTGGGGGTTCCCACCCAGCTAAGGGGGGGGTTCTGCATGGCTTGGGGGGATCCCATAGGGCTTGAGGGTCCTGTAATGATGGGGATCCCACTGGGACAGGGTGCCACAAGGATGGAGGATCACACAGGGATGGGATGTCCCATAGGGATGACGGGAGTTCCCACAGGGCTGGAGGGTCCCTCAGGGGTTGGGGGGTCCCGCAGGGCTGGGGGGTCCTGGGGGTCTCTGCTCACCCAAGTCGTAGAGGTGCTGCTCGAAGGCCTCGAGCCAGCGCTGGGCTTCAGCCACGCTCTCGGCCACCAGTGTGTGGGTCACCTCCTCGCCCCCCAGGCGGTTGGTGACTGCCACCCCGGGGGGCTGCCCACGGCCCCCCGGCTCTGCCCGAACCCGCGTGTCCTGCAGTGGGCACAGCACTTGGACCCCACAGTCCCTGTGCCCCTCAAAGCCCCCCAAGACCCCCAGCTCTGCCACAGCCACACGTCCTGCGGCACGGGGAGACCTTGGACCCCAGAGCCCCCCACGGACCTCAAAGTCCCCAGTCCCCCCCAGCCCTCCATAGCCCACCCAAATTCCTGTATACCCCATGCCGCCCATGCTCCCCATACCCTCACAGCCCCCTGTGCCCCCCAGACCCTCCCACCCACCATACACCTTGTGCCCCCACAGGCTCCCTGCGCCCCTGTCTCCCCATCCCCTTCTCGCCCCGTACCTTGGTGACAGCGATGGTGAGGGTGGGCTCCTGCCCAGCCTCAGCCTCGTGGGCGCTGCTGTAGCAAAGCAGGCCAGGGCCACGCAGGACACAGAACAGGGGAGGTCCGCTCGGCCCCTCAGCCCCCGGCGCCTGCCCAGGACCCCCAGCACCATCAGCACCTGCAGGTGCCCACTGTGCCCCCCCGGCACCCACTGTGCCCCCCCCGGCACCCACCACACCACCCCAGCACCCTGGGATCAGTCCCAGCCCCCCTCAACCCGCAGTCCCACTCCCCAGCACAGGGATCCCCCCGACCCAGTCCAGAGCCACTGGTGGGCATGGACGACCCAGCGGGCTCATGCCCCCACCCATCCTGTCCCCATCCGTGATCCCATCCTCACCCCGTTCCCATTCTCATCCCACCCCAGCCTCCACTCATATTCCCATTCTTATCCCTGTTCTCATCCCTATTTCATCTCTGTCCCACCCTCGTTCCCATCCCTGTCACTGTTCCCATTCCCATCCTGCTACTCCGACCCCAGCCTATCCCATGCCCATCTTTGTCCCTGTCCCGTTCCCAACTCTGTCTCCATCCTTGTCCCCATCCCGTCCTTACCTGTGGCCCCATCTCCATCCTTATCCCAGTCCCCATCACTGTCCTTGTTCCTGCGCACATTCCTGTCTTCATCCTTATCCCACCTTTGTCAGTGTCCCATCCTTGTCCTCATCCCCACTCCCACCTTTGTCCCTGTCCCTATTCTGTCCCCATTTTTGTCCCTCTCCCATCTTTATCCCCATCTCTGTCCCTGTCTCCATTTCCATTCCTGCCCCCAGCCCTGTCACATCCCATCCCTTATCTCACCCCATCCCTACATCTCAATCCCGAATCCCCCTCACTTGCAGTCGCAGGGTTTCAGAAACTGCAGGTGTGTCAATGCAGTTCATCCCTATATCCTATTCCTCTGTACCATATCCCATTCCTGATCCCTCCCTCACCTGCAGCCAGAGGACATGGTGGCTGCAAATGTATCTGTGCAGCCCATCCCTATATTCCATTTCTACATCCCATCCTATATCCCTTTCCCGATCCTGTTCTGCATACTGTTCCAGTCCCATTCCAGATCCTGTTCTCTCACCTGTAGCCACAGCGTTCCTGTCACCATGGGGGTGTCTATGCAGCCCATCCCTATATTCCATCCTTATATCCCACCCTATATCCCATTCCAGATCCTGTTTCCAGTCCCGTTCCCGATCCCATTCCCATTCCCGGTCCCATTCCCATTCCCTCACCTGCAGCCGCAGCGCTCCCGTCACCGCGGGGGTGTCCACACACCTCGGTCTGGCTGCCAGACGGCAGCACATGCGGCCATACAGGGGCACCCAGCAGGGGCTCTGCTCTGGGGGGCAAACGGGGGTCCTGGGGGCACCACCACACCCCACACCGACCCCAAACACACCCAGCAGGGGCTCTGCTCTGGGGGGCAAACAGGAGGGTCTTCGAGGGCTGGGAGGGACCCCCAAGCTCTGACGGGAGCCAAGATCCACTTCCTCACCTTGCCAGGACATCAAGACTCACCTGCCCCCCACCCTCCAGGACCCCAGACCCAACCCACACCCTGCCAGGATGCCCATACCCCCTCCCCATCAGTCCCACCCCACTGTGGGTGCTGTGGGGCGATGGGGGTACCCTGGGGGATGTTATGGGAGTGCTGTGGGCTAATGGGGGTATCATGGGGGATGTTATGGGAGTACTGTGGGGTG
>JAWMRC010000126.1:71693797-71721796 GCA_035584755.1 Thripadectes ignobilis | reverse complement strand
CATCCCCAGCCCATCCCCTCCCCATCCCCAATCCCATCCCCAATCCCATCCCCATCCCCAATCCCATCCCCATCCCCACGCTCGCCCACTCTCACAGCAGCGCCGGAGGCCACCCCATGCTCGGGGGTGACCCCCACGCCCCCCGGGCTGCTGCAGGAGGCAGCGCACGGCCGTGTCCGTGTGGCGGAACACGCACAGCGCCCGCAGCGCCTGCCGGGCCTCGGGGGCCAGCCCGGAGCGCTCCGAGCACAGCAGCTCCCGCACCGCCTCGAAGTCCTGCCGCAGCTGCAGGGCCCCCTGCAGACTGGGACACAGGGTCAGCGTGGGTGTGGGACCCCGGGACCCCCTCCAGGACCCACCGAGACCCCTCCACACCACCACCACACCCTGGGACCCCAACTGTGCCTCCCACTGTGGTCCTGGTACTGCCCCAGATCCCCAGAACAGCCCACCAGGACCCCTTGGGACTGCTCTGAGACCCCTGGCACTACCACAGAGAACCCCAGCACTTGGATCCCCAGCCCTAACACTTTGACCCCTGCTCTGCCACCAGGACCTCAGGACCACCACGGGACCCCTGGAAATGCCACTGGAAGCCCTGGCACTGCCCCTTGGCTGTGAGACTGGGTGTGGACCATTGTCCCCAGTACCTGAACTTGATCCTGCGAGTCAGAATGTGATCCATCCATGCTTCCAGGAAGGCTGTGGTGACCCGTGCCAGGGTGGGCACCTGGGCATCACGGGGCAGGGCCTGGGCCCCCTGCAGCACCTGTCCCAGCACTGCCTGCACCGCAGCTGCCGCGTATGCACTGGGAGTGCTGGGCAGCTCTGGGGGTACACAGGGACATTGCTCAGTGCACATCCACCCTCTGAGCACCCCAACATCCCCCCACAGCCCCGCAGCCCCCATACCCACCAGCACGTGGCCCAAGCCGCCAGTGGCGGCCCAGTGGCATTGTCTGGTCGAAGATCTCGGCCGAGATCCGCTTGCAGCTGGTAGAGAACATCCGGAGCACGTCTCCGGAGAAGAGCTGGGACGCAGGGAGACATGGGGGGACACAGGTTGACACAAGCACCCAAGGCACGCCTCTGCTCCAGACCCCCCACCCGGGTCCCCCCATACCTGGATGTTGTTGGCCACTTCATGGATCTGCCGGCACAGCTGGAGCTCCCACAGGGACACGGGGGGTGGCGCTGGGCTGGTGTCCCCATGGGTGTCCCCCAGCTCTGGGAAGGTCCTGCTCACCTGCAGCACCAGCTGCTCTGTCTCTGCCTTCAGCACCTGGAGGGGAGCAGGAGGGGTGAATGCGGCCTCCAGCCCCTCCTGTGCCCGCCAGCCCCCCATGCCCCTCATACCTGCAGGTCTCCCTGGGTGAGCAGCAGGAACTGGGGCAGTGCCCAGGCTGCCAGGTACCGCCCAGCCCTGCCCGTCAGCCACGCGTGAGCGGCCGCCGCCACCGCCAGACACCTGCTCAGCACCTGCAGCCGCAGGCAGGGACCCCCGCGGGGGGCTAGGGGTGGGGGTCAGCACAGAGGGGATCCCCGGAGCCCCCCGTTCACCCCCAAACCCCGCTCACCGTGTGGGTGGGCAGGCAGTGTGCGCAGGCAGCGCAGGGCCAGCGCCAATGCCGGGAAGAGGCGCTGGAGCTGCTGTGCCGTGCGGCTGCACCCCGGCCCTGAGGGCCTCGCCGGGACCCCTGAGCACTTGTCTGACAACCCTGAGCCCAGGGCACGGGTGAAATCTGCGGGGGGAAATGGTCAGAAGCCCCCAACACTCCCCACATCTCACATTGTACCCCATACCTGCACCTTGGACCTCAAACCCTGCACCTCACACCCCACATTTTACCCCACAGATTACCACCCCATACCCGCCATATATCTCACAGTCTCCACCCCACACTGTACACTACACCTGCATGCCAGACCTCCCACACCCCGACGCCTCACCCTGCCCTCCCTATACCCCACCCCATTCCCACCCCAGCCCCCTATACCCATGTCCCAGCTGCAGAGGACGCTCCGACAGATCAGGCGCAGGCAGAGCACCCCCAGCTCATCCCGGCACTCGGGGGGCACACGAGCTGTGGGGGGATACAGGGGGTCAGAGCAGGGACCCCATGGCACCCCCCAGCGCCCCATGGCCCCACATACCCATGGTAAGCGCGCGGCTCAGCTCCTGTGCCACGGTGACAGTGGCACTGGGGGTGGCGAGGGGGGTGCCCAAGCTGTGCCCCAGCGTGGTGCCCGTGGCCCCCCAGAGCAGCGGGCGGTACCGGGCCCGCAGTGCAGCAGCTGCAGGGCCGCGGGCAGTGTCCAGCCACCGCACCGTCTTCCAGCCACCCGCGCTGCCCGGGCGCGGCCCCATGGGCTCAGGGCTCTCCGACAGCACTGGCTGCCACAGGCTGTCAGCTGAGGCCACCAGTGCCCCAAAAATGTGTCCCGTCAGCTCCTTGTCCTCCAGGCACAGTGCCTGCAGCTCGGCCACCAGCCCTGGCAGCGCCTCTGCTCTGGAACGTTCTGTGTCTGTCACTGTGTCCGTCCCCACAGCATTGCACCCTGGTGGCCATGGAACTGCCACATTCTCCCAGCACACGTGTCCATCCCTGATGTTCCCATCCTGGGGCCTCAGGAGGAGCTGCAGCCTCTTGGCCACAGCCCGGCCGCGCTCAGCCGCCAGTACCCGCAGAACCCCGTCCGCCGTAAAGGGAGCGGGGAGATCCCCAGGATGCGCCTCGGGGCCCAGCTCCTCCGCCAGCCCCTGCACCACGCGGTTGTAGATCTCCAACCCCTGGAAGAGGTCACCCAGGTGCTCCAGGGCTGGGAAGGGGGTCGCAGGGCGGCCGAGCAGCTGCAGGTGCCCCTCAGCGTGTTGCCAGGCCAGACGTGTGGCCATGAGTGCGGGCAGCAGCAGCGCCCGCCGCATGTGCGCCACGGCCTCGCGCCGGCGCCGCAGCAGCTCCCGCAGCCACACGTCCCCACGCAGCCGCCGCCGCAGCGCAGCCCAGTGCCCCGCGTGCACCCGCAGCTCCAGGCACAGCTCCCGCAGCGCCGGCCCCGACGAGGCCCCGGGCTCCCCGGGCACCGGCAGCACCAGCAGGCGCCGCACGAAGTCGGAGGAGGCCTTGAGGCGCCGGGTGTAGTCGCGGGCCAGGCGGAGCAGGTGGCGGTGGCGCAGCAGCGCATGCAGGGCCGCCCCCCGTGCCGCCACGCGCTGCCGCAGCGCGTCCTCGGAGAAGTCACCGGCACCGGCGCTGCCGGGATGGGGCCGCACGTGCCCCTGGAAGGTCTCAGTGCGAGGGTCCTCCCAGACGCGGAGGCAGCGGCGCAGCCCCACGAAGCTCTGCTCCAGCGGGGTCACGATGGACGCTGCCTCATCCTCATCCTCATCATCCTCATCATCAGTGTCGCCATCGTCGCGCCGGCGGGGCCGTGGGGGCAGCAGGCGCCGCAGCCCCGGGGTGACACAGCTGCGCAGCATCGCCTCCGCACGCTGCAGGGAGCGTGCCAGGGGCCCCCGTGGCCCGCCTGGGGGCACAGGACCCTCAGCGTGGAGCAGGGACCGCGATGTAGGGTAGGACCCTCAGGGTGGGGCAGGGACCACGATGTGGGGCAGGGACCGCGATGTGGGGCAGGACCCTCAGGGTTCGGCAGGGACCGTGATGTGGGCAGGACCCTCAGGGTGGGGCAGGGACCGCGATGTGGGGCAGGACCCTCAGGGTGGGGCAAAATCCCCAGGGTGGAGCAGGGGTCTCAGTATGGGGCACGGACATCGGTGCAGGGTACAGACCCGCAGGACGGGCAGCCCCTGCCCACACCCCCACCACTTCTGCCACCCCAGCCCTGAGCCCCCCTGCCCTCGGGGTGCCCAGGAATCCGAGGACCCCCTTAGGGTTCCCACAGCGCCCCCCAGGATCCCATACCCTGTTAGTCTCCCACACTACATGCAACGACCCCGTGCCCACTGGGTTTCTCGCAGCTGCCCAAGTACCCCACACCCCATTAGGGTCCCCCACGCTTCCCCCAGGACCCCACACACCCTCAGGGCTTCTGCGGCCCCCCAGGTGTCTCACCGGGCTCGGGAGGCTCCCCAGGGGCGGCTCCATCTCCCGGGGCCGGCCGTGCCGACAGCAGCAGCAGGATGAGGCCGCCCAGGCCAGCGTCGCCCACCTGGGGGTTTCGGGGGGCTCAGGACCCCCGGGCTAGGGCGAGGGGCGGGGCCACGGCGCGGGGGGCGGGGCTAAGCGCTGGCCCCGCCCTCGTACCGCCTCCCGCCGTGGCCAAGGCCCCGCCACGTGCAAGCCCCGCCCAGTTGTCATGACCACGCCTCCGTTGTCATGGTCACGCCCCCTCGCGGCCGACTCGGCCACGCCTCCATTAGGCCCCGTCCACCTTGGCCACGCCCCGTCCGCCGGGCCACGCCCCCGCCCCGGGGCCGTTGCCATGGAGACGCCGCGCTGCTTGGGCCCGGTGCCCCCTGCCCACCCCGGGGCTGCTCCGGCCCCGCCGCAGCCCCGTGAGGGCTGCCTGGCCCTCCCCGCTCCGCGCAGCCTCACCTGCAGGCAGAGCTCCCCGCCGCGCCAGTCAGCGCCGCCGGCCTCCATGCCGGGCCATCCCGGGGGCGGCGGCAGCAAAGAGGCTTAGGCCGTGCCCGAGATAATCCGGGAGGTTGGGCAGGGCTGGCGGCTGGGAGGAGCCCGGCGCTGGGGGCGGGACTAGCGGCGGGGGGCGGCCGGGCCCGCGGCCTCGGGGCAGGCGGGGTCGTCGGGAGGGGACGCCGAACGCGCGTCCCGCTCGGGGCGGGCCTTGCGGGCCGCCGTCCTGCCCGCACCCAGCATGGCGGCCGAGCGGCCTCGTCCGCGCCGCGACCCACTTCCTGTGGGCGCCGTGACGCACTTCCGGCGCGCGGCGGCTCGTGGGCATGCGGGGCGTGGGCGAGACACGGTCCCGGGACGGGCCCGGCACGGGCGGCTCTGGGTTCGGAGCTACCCCCGCCGCCTGCCCCTGGGGCTGCACGCCCGGCCCCGGCGGCTGGAGCGGCGGTACGGCCCGGGGGGCGCCGGTGGGGAGCCCGCGGCAGGGTCGGGGAGCGGGGCCCGGGGCGGCCCGGTTTCGGTGCCGCCTCCGCGGGCTCATGGCTGCCTCCGCTCCCCGCAGCACCCTTCTGCCCCCGGCATCGCCTGTCCGGCCTCGGCGAACTCCCGGTGCTGCCGCAGGGCCCCTCCCAGACGGTGATCCAGTGCCGGGGAGGGGAGGTGTGCCTGCTTTGGGACGACGGTGAGTCGGGCGGGGGATACCGGGGGTCCCGGTGCCCGGAGGCTGCCCCTCACTCCGCCCGTTCTGCCGCCAGGCCCCAGCCTGGAGGATTTCTGCCGTCTGGGGTATGACGACGAGGACGAGTCCGACACGGATTACGAGGACCGCGATGAGTTTTGGGACGTTCCCCTCCCGGAGCAGCCCCGCCCCTACAGCTATTGCGGCTTCCGCAAGTCCTTCTTGTGTGCGGAGCCGCCGCAGCAGCCCCCCCGGCCCGCCCCGAGTGCCCTGGATGCGCGGCTGGACCGCCTGCCCACCCCGCGCCGGGCCCGGCTCACGGCAGAGGTGGGCAAACCCCACCAACCCGCCTCCCGCTCTCCGGGGCCTGGGCGGCCCTGCAGTGACATCGCGAGAGGGGCCATCACGGTGTCCCCCCCACTGCAGGAGGCAGAGAGGAACGCGCAGGAGCTCGTGGCGGAGGAAGAGCGGGTGAAGAGAAAAGCAGAGAAGAAGAAGCTGAAGAAGAAGGTGGGTGAGCCCTGGAGGGTCACTGCCAGTTCCTGAGGTGGAGGCTGTGGGGGGCTGAATTGCTCTGCTCCTACTTATGGCTGCATCTTTTCTCTTTCCAGAAGCAAAAAGACCGGAAGAAACGGGAGAAACTGGGTCAAGAGCAGAAGAACAAGGAGAACACTGACCCAGTGAGTGACTGTCTGGCCTTATTGTGCTGTACTGGGGTTCCCTGGAGATGGGACCAGCTCCCCAGCCACCCTCCCTCTGCTTGCAGAGCCCCCCTGCCGTGAGTGGCCCCGCAGACACTGGGCCCTCTCAGGATGGTGATGAGGGAGGGGGGAGCTGCACAGACCCCTCTCCACACCGTATGAACTCCACAGCCCCCCCGGGGGAGCCAGAGCCAGAGAACACAGAGGGAGGAGAGGTGAGTGAGGGTCCCACCAGGGGGCTGTCTGTGCCTAGGGCATCTCTGGGGTCTGCCTGCCTACCCTCTGCACCCCCAGGAGGAGCTGGACCTGAGCTGCACCTTTGTCTGCAAAGCACGGGAGAAGGCAGGGGTGCGGCTGCCCCCCCCGGGCAGGGACCGGCCCCCCGGCACGGGAGATGTGGAACTAGGCAGGAAGGCACTGGAGAAGGGCACTGGGGACACTGGGGAGGGACCTGCCCCACCCCGTCCTCTCCAGCCCGAGTCCCCTGGCCCCAGCGCCGTGGAGCAGAGCCTGGTGCTTGCAGGTCAGTGCAGAGACCCCTGGGGACGTGGGGGTGGGCATGAGGGGCTCTCCCTGCTGCTCCTCAGCTCCAGGGGGAGTCCTGCACTGCAGCGCTCTGCCAGAGCTCCTGGCTGGCACAGCTCCAGGCTCTCTCTAGGCCAGGGGACCCTGTCACCTCTGTGTGTCCCCCAGGCCATGGGATTGCTGCAGCCCAGCGGGGCCAGCATGCTGAGGCTGTTTGGGCCTTCACTGCCGCCCTGGAGCTGAACCCCCGCGAACACCGGTGAGCAGGGGGGTCCTGGGAGGGCTCGCAGAGTGGGGGGAGTGGGCAGCAGTGACCCCCAGCCCCATCCCTGCAGGCTTCTGGGGAACCGCTCGTACTGCCTGGAGAAGCTGGGTCGGTATGAGGAGGCCCTGGGGGACGCAGAGGCAGCGCTGGAGCTGCAGCCAGGCTGGCTCAAGGGCTCCTTCCGTAAGGGCAAGGCCCTGCGGGGGCTGCAGGTATGCGGGGTGTGGTGGGAGGGACTCCAGGGACCACCAGAGGGGCTGGAGTTGAGTGGGAGTGGGACTGGAGTGGGGCCCAGGAGGGTGCCATGGTGGTGTGAGGCGCTGCAGAGTGCCAGGAGTGGGAGGGGGCTTTCAGGGAGGCTGCAAGGTGCTGTGGGGTGCCAGTGGGGATGAATGGGCACTCTGGGGAACTGGTAGGGCTCTGGGGTGCTGTGGCTATGTAGGGAGGGCGGAGGGTTGCTGGGGTTGAGGCAAGGCTGAAGATGGTAGGCATGAGTTGGGGTCTAGGGGGTGCCTGGGCTGGGAGGACTGGGCCCAGGGTTGTGAGGGTTGTGGGGTGTTAGTGGTGCGTAGTCTAGGGGGAGGGCTCCAAGATGCCAGTGGGGCTGCAGGGTGCCCTGGGGTGCCATTTGGGCTGTGGTGGGGCCACGGGGCCGGGCGGGGGGCTGCAGGTACACCCCTGCCCCCAGCGCTACGCCGAGGCCGCACGCACCTTCGAGGAGCTGCTGCTCCAGGACGGGGCTGATGCTGAGACAGCTGCACAGCTGAAGGCCTGTCGGGCCCTGCTGCAGGTGAGACCCCCTTCCCCTGCTCCCCATTCTGCTGTGCTGCCCACACCTCATCCCTGTTCCCCCACAGCAGCGCAGCCACTTCACGGGGGTCCCCGTGACCCCATTTTTGCCTGAGGCCAAGGAACTGCCGCTTCTCCCTGGTAAGGGACTGGGGCTGGGGGGCCAGGGGTATCCTGGCGATGTCTCCATGTCCCCAGTGGGTGCTGAGTCCCCCTGACCCCTTGGCAGGAGGGTGGGCGAGTGAGAACTGCCAGGACACGGGTGACAGGAGTGTGATGGGGGGGAGTGCCGGGGTGCCCGCGAGAGGCCCAGGACGGGGACCTGTCATGGCCACCAGCCACCTGACACTGCCACCAAGCCACCCTGCCAGGTATGGGGGTCTGGGAGCTGAGGGGGCCCAGAGCCCCTGTGGGGCAGCACTAGCTCTGATGACACCGAAGTGGCTCTCAACAGGGACTGCTTCCCACTCTGGGTGGGCAACGTCACCCCTCAGATCACTGAGAAGGTGCTGCGCTGCACCTTTGGTCGGTGAGTGACCTCCAGGACCCCCAGTCCCCCAGCACAGCCCTGCTGCCACCTAGCCTTCTCCCTATCCCCGTTGCCTGGTGGTTCTGACCTGCAAAGCAAGGCTTACGGGGTGATCTCTGACTCACCTCCCCAGGTTTGGGGGTTTCTAAGCTTCCTCCAGCTTTGAGGTCTGTACCCCACATCTTTGGGGTATTTTTGACTGTATCTGCTGTCTCTGATCTCGCATTCTGCAGGTTTGAGGGTGTCTAGCACTTTTTCTCCATCTCTGAGGGTGTTTCATCCTTCCCTGCCATGCACATTTGGGGGTCTCTGACCCTCCCTGCCATATTTGAGGGTTTCTGACCCCCCACTGTGAGGTTTGGGTGTTTCTAACCCTTGCCCCCTCCACGTTCGGGGGTCTGTGTCCCCCAGGTTTGGGGAGATCCACTCTGTACGGATGCTCCCGCGCCGCCACTGTGCCTTCATCAACTTCTGCGGGAAGGTGGCGGCAGAGGCGGCCTACAGGGCCATGCAGGTGAGCTGGGGGGCACACGGGACCCCCATCCCTGGGGCTGCCCTGGGACACATCCTGCATCAGGGAGGCTGTCCAGGTGCCAGCTCCTCACTGTCCCCAGGGTGCCACCGTGGAGGGCAGCGAGATCGTGCTGCAGCTCAAGCACCCGGCCCATGCCACGCCGGCCCCCCTGCCCCGTGCCAAGGCGGGGACTCCCCCCGTGGGGCTGCTCAGATGACCCTGCTCTGGCGGGGGTCTGCCAGGGCCCCCCCACACCTGCCTGTACCTGCCTGTGCCTTGTCCCCAGCACTGGAGGTGGAAGTGTCCCTCCCCGCCTTGGGGGTGCCAGGGATCGGGGCACCCCTGCAACCCCTCGTGCCATGGGGTGGGTTGGCCTGGACTGTTCCCCGCGGCCCCTCAGGGGTTTGTGCCAATTTGGGGGTTTTTTAATAAAACTGAGAACATTGCTCTTCTCTCTGGCTTTTCCCTTCCTTGGACTGGTGCCTCCCCGACCCCCCAAGCCCTCTCTGTCCCTCTACCCCAGTCCTGGACCCCACTGCTCCAGATCCCTATGTCCCTGTCCACCCCGCTCTGTCACTTCCCCATGTCCCCCCTCACTCTCCTGTGTCCCTCCAGCCCCGGGGGGCAACAGTGGGGTCCCCACCCCCCATGGAATCTCACTTGCTGGTGACAGGAGCTTGGGGGGGCTGACAGGCAGGACATCAAATACAATTTGATTAATATGCAAATTAAGGGGGGGAGGGTTTGCCGCAGCCGGTAATTAATCACCGGTTAAAACAAATTAATGCCCGCAGCGGGAGGTGCTCGCCTGGAAAATGGGGGGTACAAAGTGGTCCTCGGGGAGGGGTCAGGGCTCCATAATAAGGTGTCGTCTTTATTGCAAATATTTACACCGCGGCTGATACAAAATAAAATTAAAAAAAAAAAAAAAAGAAACGAAACAAAACAATGGAAAGACGAACAAAAAAAATACCCAGAAAAGGGTGTCCCGAGGGGGCGGGGCCGGTCTGGGCTCGGCTCCGTTCGGAACCGGGACGAGCGGAGCCGAACGGAGCAGTCTCGCCCCCAGCGGTGCCGAGCAGGACGGAGTGTGGCCGTCGGTCCGAACGTGTCTCGTGGGCCGGCTCAGTCCGCCACGTCGATCTCCTCCTCCGAGAGCTCGGCGGGCGCCGCGGTGCCGGTGCCAGTGCCGGTGCCGGTGCCGGTGCCGGGAGCCCCCGGGGGCTCGGGCAGCCCCGCGAGCTGCTGCAGAGCGGCGGGAGGCAGCGCCTGCAGCGAGGCCACGTCCGCCCGCAGCTCCTCCAGGTCCCGCTTGAGCTTGGCGCGGCGGTTCTGGAACCAGGTGATGACCTGGGCGGCGGAGAGCGCCAGCCGCGCCGCCAGCGCGTCCCGGTCCACCGGGGAGAGGTAGCGCTGCCGCCGGAACCGCTGCTCCAGCTCCCGCAGCTGCTGCGCCGTGAACGCGGTCCGCGACTTGCGACGCTTCCTGCAGGGAGGGCGCGGGCCCGGGGCGCCCGGCGGGGACGGACCTGCGGGGATAGCGGGGTCAGGGCACCGGCACCGGGCACCAGGAACGGCCCCGGAACCCGCGCCGGCACTGGGGGACGGCCCCGGGGACAGCGGGGTTAAGGCCCCGGCCCCGGGAACGGCCCCGGGGCGCCCGGTGTGGAAGGACCTAAGAGGACCGAGGGGTCAGGGCACCGGCACCGGGACCCACAACGCACCGGCACCGCTGGCCCGCGCAGAGCACTGCGGGTCCCGACCTGAGGGGACAGCGGTGTCGGGGCAAAGGCAGCACCGAGTAGCGGGCAGCAGCACGGGCACCCGCACCGGACCCGCCCCGAGCACTGCGGGTCCCGACCTGTGGGCACAGCGTTGTCGGGGCACCGGTAACAGCGCCCGAACAAGCCCGGCCGAGCCGCGCCGAGCACCGAGCGTGGGGCCCGGTCCCGCCGATTCCCTGCTCGAACGGAGACAAACCGGCTCTCGTCGAGCCCAGCGCAGAAGAGCCGTGCCGTGCCGTGCCGTGCCGTGCCGAACGGAGCAGAGCCTAACCGAGCCGAGCAAACCAAACCGCGCCCGGTGCCGGGAGGCGGGAGTCGCAGTGCCACAGCGGCCCCGGTCATGTCGTGTCGACACCCGTACCCCGCCGGCGGCTGGTTCGGGAACGAGGAACGAAACCAGGAACAGAGCCGGGAGCGGCGAACAGAGCAGGGAGGGAGCGGAGCGGGAAGCCGGGAGCGGGAGCCGGGAGCCTCCGACGGAAACCGGGATCCTCCTTTCCACGATTCCAGGAGACCCGGGGCCATGCTGGTCCCCGGATTCGGTTCCGTCGCGGTTCTCGGCTCCGATGCGGCCGCTGCTGCTGATAGCGATGTAGGGAACGGTGAGACGCGGATCGCGGCCCCGGCCCCGGCCCCGGCCCCACGGCGCCGGCGGGGTCCCGGTCGAGGCTCGGGTCCCTTTCGTGCTCCTGCTCCCGGTCCCGTTCCACCCCTCCTCTTCCGGCGGGACCAACCCACTTCTCGGTAACGCTACTCCCGGGACCACGGGGCCCGCACGGTCCATGAGTCTCCCGGTAACGGCGGTGGCCCCCGCGGCCGCCCGCAGACGGGGTGGCGCTCCTCGGGACCCCCGGCCGCTCGGTACGGGAGCTACGGGCGGTCTCGGCCGAGTGCCTGGGTCCGTCCCATTAACGGGGCTTTACCGCGGTCACGAAACCCCGATGCCTGTCCGTCCGTCCATCAGCCCAGTAACAGATCTTCCCTCCGCTCTCGGAGCCCCGATCGGCCCCGTTTCTGCCCGTCCGTACCAGTAACGGGAATTTACCGCCTCTTCAAGAGCCCTGATCTCTCCCGTGTCTGTCCATCCTTCTGTGGTGGCAAAGAGGGATTTTTGCTCCTCACGGAAGCCCCGGACGGTTCCGGCAGTGTCTGTGGGTCCGTCCCAGTAACGAGGTTTTACCTGAGTTACCGGCACCTCCCTGTCTGTCGGTCCCAGCTTGTTCCGCCGTTGACCGCGGCCGGTTCGCCATCGGGTTTTGTTAATTCCGAGGTCCCCGCTCAGCCGTGTCCGTCTGTCCGGCCGGTACTGGGGCTTCGCTCCCGCTCCTGGAGGCCCGATCTCTCCCTACTCTGTCAGTCTGTCCAGCCGACAACGGGGTTTTTTTCTTTCCTTTCCGTTCTTTCTTTCTTTTTTTTTTTTTTTTTCCCCTCATTCCCGCGTCTGTCCGTCTGCCCGGCCGGTAAAGGGGCTTTGTTTCCGCCCCGGAGCCGCGATCGCTCCTGTTTCGGTCCATCTGTACGCCCGAGAACTGGATTTTTTCGTTAATTTGTTTCGATCCCGGCCGTCACCGTCTGTCAGTCCGGTAACGGGTGTTTTTACCTTAATTCCGGGAGCTCCGATCGGCCCCTTTTCTGTTCGTCTGTCTGTCCCGACAACGGGGATTTTTTTTTTTTTCGCCCCCGTTTCTGTCCGTCTGTCTGCTCGGTAACGGGACTTTTTCGTGCATTTATTTCGTTCCCGCCCGTGTCTGTCCATTTGGTAAGGGGGAATTTTACCTTAATTCCGGGCGCCCCGAGCTGTCCCCGTTCTCTCCGTCTCTTCACATGGTAACGGGTTGGTTTATTCGTTAATCGTGGAACGCGCTCTGTCTGTCTGCCCTGTACGACGGTTCATTAATTACTGGAGCGACCTCCGTAATTAGAGAATTTCTTTCCTTTATTTACTGTAGCCCAGAGCTTCCCGTGTCCCTCTGTCCAGCCGGTAACGGGGGTTCGGTTAGACACGGGAGTGCAGCTCTGTCGATCCGTGTCCGTCTGTCCGAAGGATTTTTCGTGACCAGCGGGACCAGCGGTGTGCCCACCCGTGTCCATTAATTACCGGAACGCTGGTCTGCCGTGACTGTCCGTCTGTCCGTCCCGGTAACGTTTTTTCCCGTTAATCACGGAGACCCTCTCTATCGGTCTCAGTAAGGGCTTGTTTGTTCCCGTTAATTACTGGAGCCCGTCTCGATCTGTCCGTGTCGGTCTGTCTGTCCCGGTAACTGTATTATTCATTCCCAGCGTCGTCCCGCTCTTCCTGTTCGTGTGCCCGTTCATGTGAGGGATTTTCCGTTAATCCCGGAGCCCCGATCGATCCGTCCATGTTCGTCCCGGTAAGGGCTTCGCTTTTCTCGTCAGTCCCAGAGTCCCGATTGGTCCGTCCGTGTCCGTTTGTCCATCCCCGTATCGGGTTTTGTTCGTTCCCGGCGGCGCCGCTCTCTGTCTGTCGGTGTCCGTCCGTTCTCCCGGTTGGCCCGAGCCCGGGAGCTGCGGAGCTGGTTCGTCTCCGTCCGTAAGCGGCGGTCGGACCCCGCCGGTACCGGGCCACGGCGGGAGGCCGAACCCCGGCCGGAGCCGCCGTCCCCGCCGGGGATCGGGGCCCATACCGGTTTTCCGTGGCCGCCGGGCCCGATCCGCTGCTCGGCCCCCGCGCTCGGTCACGGTCACGGTCACGGCCCGGCGGGGCTCATCCACCGCCCTGTCCCGTGGCTGCCGGTAAAGCTGCCGGAGCCGACTCGGACGGTGCTCCTGGAGCACCGGTGCCTCGGTGACGGGGGCGGCTCACCGGGGCCGGGACTCGCTCTGGCTCTCGGTCTCCGGTCCCAGGGCTCTTCCCTCCCTTCGGGCAGAGGCTGCCGTGTGTCCCCGCCGCCCCGGGCGAGCATCGGCCGCTCCCCGGCCCTCCCGGCCACGCTCGCCCCTCTGGGACACGGAGGAAACTTCCCGGGACCGGCAACGAGGGGCATACCCGGGCTCGCCACGGCCTCCCCCGCCGCCCGCCGGCCACGCCACCTGCCCTGTGCCCACTACCCGGTTCCCGGTGCTCGCCCAGGTCCCGACGGAGCCCCCCCACCCCGGTAGCCCCTCGGTCCCGGTACCTCCGGCCGCCTGCAGCATTCCAAGCTCCAGCCCCTGGAAGGTTTTACTGGCGAGTTCCTCCAGCGCCCAGAGCGGCGAGGCCGGGGCGCAGCCGCCGCCGCGGGGCCCCGCCGGGACGGGGGGGGCGGCGGGACCGGTCCCAGTCCCGGGGAGGCTCCCGCCTCGGGGACGCCCAAGGATGTCCTCGATGCCGAACGGGGTCAGCGGTTTGGTGGTGTTGGCGGGGGGTGGGAGCCGGTCCAGGGGGCTCCGCCGATGGCCGCCGACCGCGGCGGGCAGCGGGGGGGAACCGGCCGCCTCCCCCGCCGAGGTCATGCCGGGACCGGGACCCGCGCCCGGACCGGCCCCCCCCGGCCGCGTCCCCGCGGGGCTCGGGCCCCGCGCCGGGCCCGCCCCCCGCCGCCCCCCACCCCCCCCAGCCCCGCGATCCCCGTTCCACCGCCTTAAAGGCCCGGGATACCGGGAGGAGGAGGAGGAGGAGCCACCGACGCCCCCCCCGTCGGGGGGGGGGACTGACCCCTCTCCGCCACTACCGGGGCGCAGCCCCGCGCCTCCCCCTTGTTGTCTCCCCCATTTTAAGCCACACCGGTGGGTCCCCCCCGTCCCCCTTGCTCCCTCCTCATCTTCGCCATGGCTCTTACCCTCACCCAAAAATTTATTGGCTCTTTTGCTCTAAAATGCCCCATAAAAGCGCCGGGGCAGCGGCTGGGAGTGATTAAGCCCTTTCGGGTGGGTTTTGGGTTTCAGAGCCATAAATCCCCCCTCCCTTCCCACATTCCCGCTGCCCTTTCCCGGTACAAATAGCTCCGGGATTTCAGCCGCTCGTAAAAATCCCGGGATGCCGCACACGCAGGTGAGGCCCGGCTGGCGACGCCGCGTCCGGATTATCCGGCGGGATTGGGGCTGGGCGATGCCGAATCGCCCCTTCAGAGGGGCGATTCGGCATCGCCCAGCCCCAATCCCGCCGGGTGTCCCCGTGGATCCGTGGCTTAGATTGGGGACACGGCGAGGTCACGGGGGTCAGTGCGGTAATGAACCTGCGGACGACGAGGGGGGGCCCGGTGGGAGCACACGGAGCCGGGTTGGGGGAGCAGGTGCAGGGGGATCCGGCAGCGCCGAGGCCGGGATTATGGAAGTGGGGAAGGGGGGGTTGTGGATTTTTCCAATCTTGCTGACAAAGGCAGAACGCGATCTCCCGGCTGGAAATCGGAGTTTGACAAATTCAACCTTGAAATTTCCCAGCAGCCGGAGCAATTAAAGGCCGGCGGGGGAGGTGGGGAGGGGGCTCGGTTTGGGAGAGGGACACGGGGCCCCTCGCACGGCGGCGTGCCGGGCACGGTGGCGTTTGCACGGATTCCTCGCACGCGGCTTTTGTCCTCTCCGCAGGGTGCGGGGAGATGGCGGAGCTGCCGTGGCTGCACGTGCCGCCAGCTCTCGCCGGGGGACGGAGACCGTCCCGGGGTGCAGGGGAGCTGTGACCCCCACTCCCACCCCCCACGGGAGCTGCCGATGGTCCCGGGCTCAGCTGGGCCCCTGCGAGCCCAATCCCTTCCTGCAGCACTGCTGGAACGAGGCCGCTGTGCCGGCCGCAAGGCCCCGGGCTCCGGGGGTGCAGGGAATAGGGGTCCCAGCACTTCCTGGGGTTCCCAGCCCCATGGGGAGGCCCTAGGCTTTAACGCTCTGAGACACACGCGGAAAAATCGCTGCCCAGGGTGATGCCAAGCTCTTGTGACCATCGGGAAGCGCAGCCGCCCACCCGCTGAGCAAATCCCCCTCCCGCCCCGCGAAACGCTCCGGCTCCTCTGGGGCCGACTGGACCTCGGCGGACAAGTCCTGGGCTGGGAATGTGGGAGTGCTCCCACCGGGCTGGGACACGGGAATCTGCAGGGACCTGGCAGATTTCTTGCAGTGGTGCTCACCCTGATGCGTAGGATGCCACCCCCACCCCGTCGTTTCCCCATCACTATTCCCCCATGGCACCCACCCACAGCATTTGGGGCGAATCCTTGCACTCAGGAATGTTTCCTGACCGTCGTGCCTGCCGGCCCCCCTTCCCTCCTTGACTCCCCACTTGTGTCCCTAGAGGTATTCCCCGAGGTGTTACCGAGGTGGGCTGAGCCCTCCGCACCTTGCCCGACCTCCCCAGCCCCTCCCGCGGGGGAAGAGCCGGCTCCGGCTGTCGGGAACACAGGATGGGAAATACTTTTCACCCCAAACCAAGCCACAGGGTGGGAACAAAACGAGCCCTCGGGGGTTTTACAGGAACACGAGAGCTTCCTGCGGAGCCGGGTGAGTGCCCGCGCTGGCCGGGCGCCCGTGGTCAGAGGGGACGGTGACGGGCACGTCCTCAGGATGGGGTTGGAGGCACCCCAGAGTACTGCATCCCGTGTGGCACTGACGGCCTCCACCCCGAGGTGTCCCTGGGAATACCTACGGGTCTGGGACTTGGGGTCCCAGCCACCTCCCAGACTCTCACGCCGTGTCCCCAGCCGCTGTGCTGGGCCCTGTGCCCGCCATGAGCAACACTGGGGCACACGCCTGTGTGTGTTCATGTGTGTATGAGTTCATGTGCATTGTGTGCACGTGTGTGTGTGTGTTCGTGTGTGTGTTTGTGCTTGTGTTTGTGTGTGTGTGTATTCATCTGTGTGTTTATTCATATATGTGTGGGCGTGTGGGTGTGAGTTCAAGTGCGTGTGTGCATTCACGTGTGTGAATTCACGTGTCTGTGTGTGCACCCCGGTGGGAGAGCTGCGTGCAGAAGGATGGGATGTGCATGTGAGGGGGCGCTGAGGGGGTGTCCATGCCGTGGCCGGGGCTGCCGTGTCCACACACAGCACCCCTCAGGGGCTCCGGTGCCTCCTGGCGCCAGCAGTTCCAGGTACCCCTGTTCTTGGGGGGCCCCCGGGCCTCCGCACCCCTGTGTGCTGCCAGGAGCGGGGTGCTGGAGTGCCGGGAGCAGGGTGCCAGGGTGCCGGTGCGGTGCCGGAGTAAAGCGATTAGGGGTGCGGTGCCCCCGTAAGGCGCCTCCCCCGCCCCGCGCCGCTCTGATCCATTATTTATCGGCTCCATCCCAATATCGCGCCGCAGCGCTCCGTAACACGATTAGGGCCGCGGCCCCGCGCGGCCCCGGCACATGGAAATCGCTGGCAAATGAATTTTCCTTTAATGAGGGAACAGCTCGGTGCGGAATTAAAGCGTCAGGAGCGGCGGCAGCGCCGGGAGGGCGCCGGGAGCCCCCCCGCGCCGGGGGACGAGACCCCGGCAATTACTGGCAATAAATCCTGACCCCGCGGTGGGCCTGGGCCGCGGCGGAGCCGGGAATAATGGGATTACACCTGGCTCCGGTGAACGGGGATGGATATGCCGGGAGCCGGGGGAGCCGGGGATCCCCCCCCGGGGCTGTTGGCAAATCATCGATTCATTAACACAAGCGGCTCCGGGCGGGGCTGAGCTCGGCTGCCGCACGGGGGGAGCGCAGGGGATGGGATGGGATAGACATGGGGATGGGGTGGTGATGGAAATGGAATGGGAATGGAGTAGGAATGAGATGGGGTGGCGATGGGATGGGGTGGGACAGAGATGGGGATGAGGTGGGAATGGGATGCGGATGGAGACATGGACAGAACAGCCCAGGGCTGGGGACACGTGGAGCTCAGTACACACCTCAGCTGCTCCCAGACATGTGCCCGTGTGGGCACAACCACCCCCAGTAGACTCCCCTCAGCCGTGGGCAGGTGTGTGCAGGTGTGCAGGGAGGGCTCATGGAGCATGAACACGCTGGCTCACATACAGAGACACTACACGTGTGTGCAGGCACACACATGTGAAGCCACACATGCCAGTGCCAGGGACTGGCCGGGCTGAGGGCAGGAGCAGGGCACGGCCCCAGGAGGGGCACCCAGGATGAGGGTGGGTGCTGTGGGACCCCTACCCAGCACCATACCGGGGTCAGGGTGTCTCACCAGACCCAACTCCAGCTGCCACCGCCCCCCGCCCCAGGGGCCTCCTCCCCGCTCCGGGGCCTCCATTTGTGCCTGGGCCAAACTCCAGCCAAATGGGCTGGGGCGGGGGGTTGCATTTCAAAGGCTCCAGCTGGAGCAAACACTGCTGCCCCCCGCCGGGCTGTCACCCGCCCACGCCCCCTGACCCCACACTGCACGGCTGGGATGGTGGGGACCCCCATCCCTTGTCCCAGAGAGGGATCTATGCCAGGACCCCCATGGAGTCCGAGTCCCTCCCAAGTTATCTGTGGCTGTAGCGGGGCAGGTTGGGGTGTTGGGGTGTGGGACCCCCCTCCCGCCGTGGGGCAGAGCTGTGGTGGGGCATCAAGACCCCTGGGTGACCTGCCACGGGCAGTGGGACAGTGGCGGGTGCCATGGCGGGGCCAAGGTGGCGGCAGAGCCATGAGGATTCAATTAGGGCCGAGTGCGGGGGGCTCGGCTCGGAAATGGCCCGTCTGGGCGCTGACAGCCCGGCCCCCGCCCAAGATGAACGACCCCCGGATTAAAGCATGGAGGGGTGACAGGGGCACCTGAGCTGGGAGGGGGCTGGGGGGGACAGGACCGTGGCTTTGACACAGCCATGGCAGGGACAGGATCTCCCTCCAGCGCTGCCACGGGGCCACTGAATGGCCAGGAGAGGGTCCCCAATGGCCCAGGGGTGGGGGAATGTAGTGTCAGGGGATTGCCCACTGTGGGCTCCTCTAAACTTGGCTGGGGACATCTGGAGCCATCTGTGTCCACTGGTCCCTTGCTGCCACACTGGTGGCACCGGGGTGGTGGCACCCTGGGGGTCCCACTGGGGTTCAGCCATGTGCCAGGTTGGGGGGGTACTCACGCTTGCCTCATCCCACAGGACCCCCGGGAGGGGCCCGTCCATCGCTGTGAGCACTGCACGGAGCTCGGGGATCGATGGCCGCGCGGGTCACCGCTGCCATTAACCCCGGCGAGGCAGCGCCCCGGGGTTAATTAAAAAGTGAAGTGCAACGAAACGCGTGGCAGCAGCAGGGGGAGTGACAGCAGCAGAGGGTGACAGTTGCGGGGGGTGACAGTGGCAGGGGGTGGTCGCAGTGGCAGTGATGCCTGCCGTGGGCATGGTGAGTGCCCCAGAGGACACCATGGAATGCAGCCCCTGGCACGGGCTGTCACACAGGTACGAGGGGGGGGCAGGATAGCGGGGAGGGGCAGGTGGCTTGGGGTGTCCCCATGTTACACGTGCCGCGTGGCAGGGCCGGGCGGGAGGAAGAAGAGGCGTCGCAGAGGAAGCCCCATCCTTCCTCCTCCTCCCACCCCAACGCTATTCTTAGCCGGTCTGTCCCGCATCCTCCCCGCCCGGCGGGGTCCAGCCCTGTGCCTCGTGGGACCCTCGGGGTGGAATCAGTGGGGAGACTCCAAGTGGGGACCCCGTCCCTCTCAGGGCTTCGCTCCCCGCCCCCAGCCACCACCGTAACTCTAGACCCGACAGCTGCTCCGGGCCAGCCGCCTGCGGGCCCCGCAGCCCTCAGGACACAGCACAGTCCCTGCAGCCTCCACAGCCCCCACGGCCTCGACAGCCCCCAGGACACAGCGCAGCCCCTACAGCCCCCACGGCTCCTGCAGCCCCCCCAGCATGGTCCCCATGATGCAGCAAGCATGACAACGCTCGTGTCCCCATTTTCTGGGGGCTGGAGTGCATTTCTGCTTCCCTGTGGCTGGTGCAAGAAGAGGGAGATGGAGCTCCTGGGGAGAGGAGAAGGAGCACGGTGCTCATCACGGAATGGGGACCTTGGTGACAGTGCCACCCCTGTCAAGGGGACACATGGGCTCTGCCTGTCCGTGGGCCCTAGGAATGTCTCTCTGGGCTTGGAGAGCTGGGGACAGAACCCCTCTGGGTTTGGGGACTGAGAGGTGTCCCCGGCTGGAGCGGTGGCTGTGCGGGTGTCCACGGTGGCCCAGCCCACGGTGACCCCGTGTGGTGGGACCCTCGCGGCGAGGCGGGCACGGCGGGGTCAGCGGCGCATTCCTGTTCCCGCGGGGCGATCCGGTTACCGGCCGGCCCGGCCCCGGCCCCGGCCCCGCCATTAATCTTCCCGGGTGCCCTTTGGAATTTGCCGCCCGAGGCCCCCGGGGGGTGTGGGGGTCCGGGTGGTGCAGGGAGAGCGGGGGGATGGATGGAGATGGGAATAGGGGTGGATGGGAATGGGGATGGATGGGAATGGGGGTGGGATGGGGACGAGGATGGAGATGGGAATGGGATGGAGCCAGCCCCAGCTGAATCCTCCGGGAGCACCCCCTTGTCCTGCCGAGCCTCCTCCTGCCCCCCCAGCCCCTGCCCCCCGGCGGGTGCCCTGTGCCGCCGGCAGAGCCGCGGGATGATGGCGGCACGTCCCCTCCCTGCCGGCATCAGAAGCAATTATCCGGCAGACGGAGACGCAGCGTTGCAATAACCCACCCAATTGATTTAGGGATCAGGGGACTGCGCGGGTGGCAGCCGTGGCAGAACGAGCCCCCCTGACTGGGAGGGTCTCTGGGACAACCCCCAGGCTGGAGAGGGGCTCTGGGGACACACTCCTGGATGGCGGGCGGCTCTGGGGACACCCCCAGGCTCTGCTCCACTGTGGGACCCCAGCATCGACGCTGGCACGACCGTGGCTAGGGGCTCAGATCAGCAGGGACCCCCCCCATGCCAGGGTCTGAGCAGGGTTGGGGAGATAGCGGCAGGGTCCCAGCAGCCTGTCCTGCCGGGTGGGCACCACTCTCGGGGGTGGGAGTGCTGGGGCACCAGCCATACCCCTGTCCATGGAGAGGGGACCGGGAGCACGGAGTCCTGCTGGTAATGGAGCCGCTGGCCCCGCGGGACCGAGGGCTTCCTGCGAGGAAGGTGGGACAGGGAGGGGAAGACAATAAACCCAAGGAAACGCTGGGAATAGCAGAGGGAACGGCCGCGCCGCCGGTGCTGGGTCCGGGCGGAAGCCTCAGGGCACGGGGGACAGCCGGGCTGGTGTGGGGAGACCCTCCTGAGTGCTGGCACATCGGCCGGACTGTCCGTGGGCATTTTCAATCTTGCCGGATTTGCCCCAAATCCTGACCCCTGGATTATCCATGCCTGGTTGTACTGCTGGAAGTCAGTGGGGACTGGGAGGCTGTGGGGAAGGGGACACCAGTGACGCCCATCCCGGGAACACCACAGGGGTCTGGTGGGTCCTTGCCCTGCCCCGGCAGGTCCCAGGTGAAGGGAGGTTCAGCAGGAGCCCTTCACTGGGCCATGGCCGTGGGCACGGGGCAGCTGAGCCCCCGCGCCGGGTGATTTATGGCCAGGAAGCGCCGGCACAGACGGGCTGGGACAAACTCACCAGGAAACGCAGACTTCAAAGGGTGGAACAATGGCTGAGGAGCACCGCTGCCCCAGGACCCGCACCGGAACCCACACGGCACTGGGATTCCCGCGGTGGTGTAGCACCCACAATGGGGCACTGGAATACACATCATGGCACTGGCACTCACGTCGTGGCATGGGCACCATGCCGTGACACCCACACCGTGGCATCAGCCACCGTGGCACCCAAACCACAGCACTTGCACTAGCCTGGCACTACCCCCGAGAGCACCCACACCTGCCCTCTGTGCCCACCTGTTTCCCACATGTGCATTCCCTGTGCATTCCATGGCACATCCTACACCCTATCCTATGCGCATCCCATGTTCTTTCCATGTCCCATCCCATATCACATCCCATACTCATTTCATGTCCCATCACATGCCCCATCCCATGTTCGTTCCATGTTCCATCCATGAGCCTCCTCTCTGCCTTCCAATCCTGCCGATCCCATTGGGATGTGCCAGGGTAGCGGTCCCGCGGGGCATCCCCCCTCCCGAGCTGACATGCAGGAAGATGTGGGGGGCTCCAGGGGCCCGCAGCTGCCAGACAAAGGCTGGAAAATCCAGCGGCCAAAATAAACCGAGAGAGATGGGGGGGATGCCCTCAGCCCCCCTCCCGCAGCTTCACTGCCCCTTTTGCCCACGCCGAGACGGGCATGCCCAGTGACATCCCCCCATCTGTCCGGGGGTCTGGCGGGTCCGTGGGTACCATGGCCCCACATGGCCGGATGCCACAGCAGCTCCCATCGCCAGCCTGGGCTGCTCCGAGCTCTCCCGAGGGTCCTCCGGCTTGCTGGGGGACGTGCTGGGCTCCCGGGGGCGGCACTTTCCCAGGCTCCACCACGACCCCTTCGTCCGCAGGAAGGTGCCTGCCCGTCCCCCTTCCCACGCCGCCGGGCATCCCGGTGCCAATGCCGGTGCCCGCATCCGCGGGAAGCGGGCAGGAAGAGGGGGCTGGAGTGGCCCGGCGGGGGTCAGAAGGGGGGCCAGGGATGTCGGGGGGGCCCCGTGGGGGCCCGTCAGAACCCCCCGGCATCATTTAGAGCCGCTCAGGCGGTGACAGGAATTAAATTGCATTTGGATTTTCTCATCAGCCTCATCCTGGCGCCTTGTTACAGGGAATGTCCCTGCACCAGCGCGACAGCTCATTCCCGTCGTGACAGCCGAGTGCCGCGTGCCTGTGCCATGCACGGCTGGGCACAGGATGGGATGGGGTGGGGATGGGAACGGGACTGGGGATGAGGATGGGGTGGCATAGGAATAGGAAATAGGATGGGATGGGGTAAAATGGAATAGATGCAATGGAATGGGCACCACAGAGAAGGCCATGTGACAGCACAGACTCGGTGGGTACCCCAGGGTGGGCAGCAGGGTGGGAGGAGGTTAGGGTGTGGGGGGCAGTACTGTGTAACACATATCCACGGTGTCCACACAGCCCATCCCACCACCCCGGTGCTCTCCAGGGCCCTGGACATGTCCCCTCACCCAGCAATGGCATGTGAAGGCATTGGCAGCTCATCTGTCTCTGTCAGGGTCACGCAGAGCCGGTGTCACCAGAGCATAGTGGGGACGGTGCAGCCAGGATGGGCTCACACAACCAGGGGGCTCAGCAGCCCAGGATCTTGCCCCCGTGCCCATCCCCAGGATAGGGCAGAGGCTGAGTGGGACCCCCAGAGTGAGCGCCCGTGGGGCAGCTGGGTTATGTGGGGCCGTTGGAGGCGTCCAGGCATGAGCCCCAGCCAAGGGGGAGGGATGGAGGGTAGCACTTGGGGATGCTGGCATAGAAGGGAGGAATGATGCTGTGTCCCCCCTGGGTTGTGCTGTGCCCCCATTACCCCCCACCCTGGCACTCTGCAGTGGCCCTGGGGCACAACAGCTGAAGGGCTGTGGGTGTTGTGTGAGACCCCCCCAGTACTGCACCTGCAGCCCCTCAGCATGGCCAGAGCATTCTGGGGGCACCATCCCCCAGTCCAGACACTTGGATTCTCCAGGCTGAGGGTGCCACCACCCCCACTGTGAGCCCTGGGAGTTCTGCATGGCCAAGTAGCTCCTGGGGGTCCTGTCCCCCTGGTTGTGGGGGTCTATGATATGCCCAGGTCCTGCTGGGTGGCAGTTGTCCCCCTGCTGCCCCCCAGGGTTAAGGACAGGGGGACTCAGGTTTCCCTCTCTGCTGGGCTGAAGCCGTGGGCCATTAACCCCCGTGGAGCATGATGGGGTGTGGGGACATCAAAGGGCCTTTTGGCTTGACCACAGCTCGGGGGTGCAGGACCCTCCCCAGCACCTGCCCCTGCCCCACTGGACACCCCCACCTTCATCTCCTCCACTCCCCAGAGCGGCCCGTGGGCGCTGGGGCCAGGCCGTGGGCAGGGGGCTCATTTACCAACGTCAGCCCCACAGTTGGTTTGAATTAAGTTCCTCCAGGGCCAGTGCTGATAAGGGAGGGGTGCAGGGCTGGGAGGGTGTGGGGGGCTCCGAGGGGCTTCCTGCTCTGCCGCCTGTAACTGGTTGCCAGAGCTGCTGCTGACAGACATGGGGACAGCCCACTCCTCTCCCCCTCTGGCATCCATCTGTCTGTCCATCCATCCATCCATCCATCCACCGATCAAATAACTCCCCCACAGCCAGCCTTGGTTCAGACTCCCCTCGCTCCAGCCCTTTTTGGGACCCCCATCGTGCACCCCCACTTCTCTAGCCTCAGTTGGGATCCTAGTTTTGGACCCCAATCCCTATGGCTCTATTTAGGAGCCCCATCCTACTCCTCCATTTGGGACACCCATCCCACATCCCAACCCCTCTGCCCCTGGTTGGAACCTCCATTCCACACCCCCAGTCCTTCGTCCCAGCTGAGATCCCAGTCCTGCTGCCTCACCACTGCAGCCTCACTTGGGACCCCCGTCCCTTTGGGCGGAGGGGCCCAGCTGCCCCCCGCCCGCTGAGCGATGGCTGACAGCTGGGCCGGGCCGTAACCAGATCCCCCGGCAGTGGCGGCCGTGGGCACAACCAGTCCCAGCACGGGGTCCCAGCTCAGCCTTAGCCTCGGTGCAGGGCTGGGGGTGAGGGATGGGCCATGGCGCATCCCCAGGGTGGGCACAGGGCGCCACATGCCATGTCAGCTGAGGCTGGGGGGTCCCACCCCAGGATGGGATGGCCGGCTCGGCGGAGTGAGAGTGGGGGGTGACCTCTGACAGCTCTGGGCATGGCCTGGTACTGCCACCATGGTGCCAGGGGAATGGAGCAGGGTCAGGAGTGGTGGCTGCACCTCCGATGGTACCCATCACTCCTGCCCCAAGCCGCGTGCCACAGCCAGGGTCACTCCAGAGCTGTGCCCCCAGGAGCACCTGAATCACACGGATCTGGCAGCAATTCCTCCTGCAAGGCCGGGGCTTGCAGGCATGGGTCCCAGCCCCACCCAGGGACATCCCCACCCCCGGGATCCCCACACCCACAGCTGAGCCCATGGCTGCGGATCCAGATGGTGGAATATTGTCCCCAGCTAATTAGGGTCGCGAAGGGTGTGGCGGGGGGGTTTTGAGACACCTCGGCAATCAAAAGGCCGATGAGTTTATTATGGCTCATTATGTAGGGTGCGGTGGCCTGGGGGGCCAGACACGAACTAGGCAGCCGTGACAGGGATTGATCTGCCAAATGCCCGCAGGACTGTTTGGGGTGAGGGACTGCAAGGCCACGGCACCATGGGGGAACAGGGAAGAAGGGAACTGCACCTCTCCAGCCCCCAGCACAGCCCCACTGCCCATGGTGCACACCTCAGCCCATCTACTGTGCACCCCTGCTGGACACCTCCCCAGCTGCAGCCCACCCGGGGGGCACTGCCCCTCCCCGTGCAGACCCTCCACTCCTGAAGGTGCTGGTGCTGAAGGGATCCCCCAAAGACCCCCATAGCAACTCCCAGCCTCAGCCCAGCCCCCCTGGACAGAGCAGGGACATGGGGGAGCTTTTCCACAATTTTATTCCAAAAATAAACTCAAAGGGTGGTATAAGTTATGGGGGGTGGGGCCAGGAGCAGGGATGTGCTGGGGGGCAGTGCCCACCCCCTGCCCCTACCTTCTCTTGTCCTTGATGCTGTAGTGCAGCAGGAGGGGTGCAGGCTGTGGAGACAGTGGAGTCAGGGCTGGGGGACTCCAAGCAGAGACCTCCAACCCCAGCTCAGTGACCTCAAACCCCAGCCCAGGTTCCCCCCTCCCTGTGCAGGGACCACCAACCTCAGCCTAGCAATTTCAAACCCAGCCCAGGACCCCCTCCCTGGGGCAGAGACTCCCCTCTGGGACTGCGCCCTGAACTCAGCCAACCCCTTCACAGACCCCCAACCCCCTGAGGTGTGCAGGGACTGAGGACCCTGTGGGTCACCACTGTGGCCACTGACATCAATCACCCTCAATACCCTAATCCACCACTGCCCTGAGCCCTGCCCAGGGTCCCCCAGCCCCCCGCTCCCGACACCCACCTTGCCAAACCAGCGTGAGAGCCAGAGTTGCTTCATCGTCATATGGTCAGGGAGGGGCTCGCTGTCGAACAGGATCTGCACCTGCATGGGGGGCTGTGTCAGGGGAGCCAGGCCTCCCCTGGGGCCAGGACTGCCCCCCCCGAGTCTGTGAGCCCTCCAGACCCCCACTCACATGCTGTAGGGGCAGCCCGAGCCGGTGGCACAGGACCCTTCGCAGGTGCCGGATCTGTGCCCGCACTGAGCACCTCACGTACTTTTGCTGCAAGGGGAAGAGCAGGCTGGAGAGCTGAGGGGATCCCATGCACTCCCCAGGACCTCACACACCCCCTGGGCCCCCATGCACCCCATCAGGGCGAGGTCTGGGGGTCAGAGGTGGGGGCTGTGGGGATTCCCACTCACCTGCAGCACAGCCTTGCTCTTGTCCTTGCTGGAACTGCAGGGGGAAGGGAATGGAAGGGGACATGTGTCCAGAGTCTCAGGGCTGGGGGCCCAAGGCACTGTCATGCCCAATGCCCCCTGCCCAACCCACCGAGGGGCACAGCCCCCCCGCCCTCACCTCAGCTTCTCGAGGCAGAGTGAGACGTGTTCATCATAGCGGAAATAGTGGGCGCGGGAATGGTCGAAGGTGCTGTAGGGGAGCCCCATGGGGTCACCCCCCACCGTGTCTGGGGACACGGGGGGCAGAGTCAGCCCAGTGTGGCCCCAGCACCACAGCTGGCTGTCCCCTGTGCCCCGCTGTGCCCCCCCATGCCCCCCTGGCCCACCGTCACCGCTGGGCTGTGTCACCCTGTCGAGGCCACGGGACTGGTAGAACTCCCGGATCCGCTTCTCTTCACCTGGGGGTGAGAGGTGGCTCAGGGACACACCTGGGGCCTGTGTGCCCCCGAGGGGGGTCCCTGGCTGCCCTCACCCCTCCCTCACTGCTCCCACTGTACCGAACCCCTGCCACAGGTCGAGGATCCTGTCCCTCTTCCGATCACTGTCTCCATCCAGTACCATGTGCCCATCCCCATTCTCATCCCTGGCCCTGTTCCCATCCTCATCCCAATCCCTGTTCCCTCGCAGACGTGTCCCTGATCCCACCATCCCTCACTCCTGTCCCCATGTGCCCTCTCTGCCACAGAGTACCAGTACCCATGCCACGTGTTTCTCATGCCCTCCATCCTTCCTTCCTGTGCTCCTCATCCCTCTCCACTGCACCGCCAACTCTCCCTCCCACGACCCCCATTCCTCCCTTCCTCTGTTCCCCTCCATCTTCACAGCCCCCATGCCCTGGCACTTATCCCCCATTTCCCATAGGATCCCCCCTAGCCCCCCGTACTGTGTTGCAGGCCGGGCACCAGTTTGTAGACGATGTCCTGCATGACCCGGTCCAGTTTGAGGTTGAGCAGTGGCTGCGTTTCATGGATCTTGGTGTTGCACATGGGGCAGTACTTGCTGGTCTGCAGGTACTTCACAATACAGCTCTTGCAGACTGGGGACAAGGACAGGTGGGGGGGCCGGGACCACACCCCCATGTCACTCACAGGTGTGCAGCCTCCCCCCACCCCCCCAGGGACAGGTGAGGGCACTCACAGGTGTGCAGGCACTCGGTGATGGTGGTGGCATCGATGAAGTACCCAGCACACAGGAAACACACAATGTGCTCGTTCAGCTCCTTCATCTTCACCTTCACCTCCTCCTAAGGGGACACATCACCTGTCACCTGGAGCCCCCTGGAGATCCCCCTCACCTGTCATCAGGAACCCCTTGAGACCTTGTCACCTGGAAACGCCCGGCCCCACAGAGCCCCTCCTGCCATTCCTTATGATGTCAGAAAACGTGATTTTGAAAGGCTGGCCTGCCATGCTCCCTTGTTATTCCAGGAAACGGCATTTTAGGGGCCGAGGGGCCGGGGAGTCACCCCCACCCAGCGCCCGACCCGGCCCTTTGGCCACGCCCCATGTCATGATCACGCCCACTCAATGACCACGCCCACCCAACTACCACACCCAATGACCACGCCCCATCGCGGTCACACCCTTTCACGACCACGCCCCCTCTCATGGCCACGCCCACCCGCAGCCCCTCGGTCTAAGAGCGCCCCCCAGCGTTGCCGCAGCGGCACCGCCCGCCCCCGCCCCCGCCGGCCCCGGTGCTGCCGCCGCCGCCTCGTCCCGGCGCCTCCCGCCCGCCCGCTGCCGCCGCTCGCCTCGTTCCGCAGCGGGTCCATCTTGTAGACGGCCTGGAGCTGGTTCCGCAGCCGCATGGCGATAGCCATCGGGCCCCCCTGAGGAGGCGACGCCATCTTAGAGCCGCCTCCGCCTGTGGCCCCGCGCACTTCCGGGTTCGGGGCGGGGCCGCGGCGACCGGCAGCACTACAACTCCCGGCGTCCTCCGCGCGGCGCGGGCGGCGCGGGCTTGCCCCTGTGCTGACCCCTGCTTACGGCCCACCGGGAGCCCCCCGGGATCCCGGGACCAGCCCGACGCCGTCCGCGGCCGGGAGACCCACCGGGAGGCGCCGCCACCGCACTCGCCGTGTTTGGGGGAGGGCGTTCCCCGCTGTTGGCCAATAGCGGGGGGCGCTCACTTGACAGGCAGCAGGCGCCGCCAATCAGAGAGGGCGCTGCGTGCGCTTGGTGCTGCGGGCCGCCGGCAGGGGGCGGCAGAGAGCCGCGGGAGAG
>JAWMRC010000126.1:71672908-71693697 GCA_035584755.1 Thripadectes ignobilis | reverse complement strand
GGGGGATACAGGGGGGGATATGGTGGAGATATGGGGGGACACGGAGGGGGACATATGGGAGGAACATGGGGGGACCCGGGGGGGAGACATGGGGGGACACGGCATCCCAGGGGGATATGAGGGGACACGGGGTCCCGGAGGATGTGGGGGGACACGGGGGTGGTATGGGGGGAACACGGCGGGGGGGATATGGGGGGACACGGGGGGGGATATGGGGGGAACACGGGGGGGATATGGGGGGACACGGGGGGAGATATGGGGGGACACGGGTTCCCGGTGGACATGGGGAAGGCACGGCTGGGGCTCAGGAGTGAGCTGGGGTGGAGCGTTCAGGGCTGGGCCGCGGGTTGCAGGTGCTACAGGTGGGTTCGGCGTGCCAGAGTGCTGCCACTGGCACTGACACTGGTGGCGGGTGATGCGTGCTGTCAGAACTGGGGTGCCGGCGTGTTGTTAGCGTGCTGGCAGAGTTGGGGCATTGGTAGTTTGGGGTGTCGAGGTGCTGGGACGATCAGTTCGGGGTGCAGGCACTTTGGGGTGCCAGAGTGCTGGCAGTTCGGGATGCTGCTGTTCAGGCAGGTTTGGGGTGCTGGGGTGTTGCTGGGGCGCCGGGGTTCAGGCAGGATTGGGGTGCTGGGGTGTTGGGGTGCTGGGGTGTTGGAGTGCTGGGGTGCTGGCAGGGTTAAGTACTGGGGTGCTGGCAGCTCGAGGTGCCGGAGTTCAGACAGGACTGGGGATGGCACTGGCAGTTCGGGGTGCCAGGGTGCAGGAGGAGCCGCGGTGCTGGGGTATTGCTGGGGTGCTGCCACTTTGCGGTGCCGGGGTACTTGGGTGCTGATGTTTGGGGTGTCGGGTGCTGGGTGCTGGTAGGGTTCTGGATGACATTGTCAGTTCGGGGTGCAAGAGAAGCCGGGGTGCCGGTGCGCTGGCACGGGCATTTCGGGAGGCTGGAGGGGCAGCTGCGACCTGCCCCCCGCCCTCCGGTGCCGTCGGAGCAGTGCTAATGGGAGGTTGGCTCACGGGAAGCAGCGGCCGCGCTAATGCGGAGCCGAGCTGAGCCGAGACCGCCGCCGCGTTCCCACACGGCCCCTCAGTGCTCCCCACAGCTCCCCACGGCTCCTCACGGGCTGGGCACCCTCCCGGGACCAGAGCCCGGCGGGCGGGGGCGGGGGTCTGGTCCCCGCCATGGGGTGGGGACAGGCTGGGGGCCGCGGCGGGACCCCCATGTTCGGGCTGGCACCCAGCACTCCGGCACAGAGCTCCTTGCACACAGCCCCGCTGCCAGCCCTGCTCCGGCACCGGCTCTGCGCCAGCTGCCACGGCCAGGGGCAGTGCGGGTCCGGGGGCTTCGGGCACCGATCCCGGCCTCGGTCCCGGTCCTAATCCCGGTCCGGGTCCTGATCGTACTCCAGATCCCTATCCAGGTCAGAGCACGTGCCCCCATCACCTCAGCTCCCTCAGCTCGCCCAGTCAGCCCAGTGTGCCCAGTCCAGTCCCACTGGCGGAACTGGCTCGGCTACCCCCCGGTGCCAGCCCCCCGTCCCGGGCCGCGCGCGGTGTGTGGCCAGGACCCGACGCCCTGGGGACCCCACCGAGAGCACCACGAGCACCTCCCGGTGCCGGAGCGCCAGCGGGCAGAGGCTCAAGAAAAGCCCCCGCCCCGGGGGACCGCGGCCCCCGCCGCCCGCCCACCCCGTGCCCGCCCCTCCGGGGCAGCGGGAGTGCGGCGGGGGCCGGTGACCCTCGGCTGGGGAGGGTGCGGCCCCATCTGTACCTGCCAGGAGCCATCCGGGGAGGGGCGGGGAGCTGCGGGGGGACTGCGGGGATCACAGCGGGGCCAGCGCGGTCCCGCGGCGGGGCAGCATTGCTCTGTGCCGCCGCCGTGGTGAGCATCGCACCGGCACCGCACCTGGCACGGGCACTCGCAATGGCGCTGGCACCGGGAGCCACGGCCAGGCACGGAGTGGGCTCTGTGGGTGGCTCGGCACGGCGGCCCGGCAGCCGGTGCTCCCGGAGCTGCTCCACCAGCCGGGCACAAGCGAGGCCGCGGATCCATCTACCCGTTAATAATTGATGGCGGGAGCCGCCGGGGCTGCGCGGGGCTGCAGGACCGAGGCTTTTAGCTCATCCCTGCTCAGATATTCAGCTCCATTTCCGCGGCAGGGCCGGGGTGGCTCCTTCTGGGAAGCGCTGCTGGGGGCTTTCCTGGCCGGACGCCTTGCTGGGGCTGCGAGAGGCTGGGCTGAGGCCGGACGTGTTTGTGACCACAGTGGGAGCAGGGCTGGGGCTGAGCTAAGGCTGGACACGTTCATGGCCACAGTGGTGCAGGCCAGCAGTATTAGATCGGCCCGATCAGTCCTGCTGTACAACAGCCGGGGCCGAGATCGTGTCCTGGTGTCCCCATGGCTGGAAGCACTGTCCCATCCTGGTGATGGCCCCGTGGGGGCTCTGAAGATGGTGTAACTGTGGCAAGGCAGGCAGGCAACTGTGGCAGGGTGGGCATGGGTCCACCAAGGTGATCAGGCGTCCCTGTAAGGTGAGCAGGGATTCTTCAGGGAAGGTGAGGAATCCCCAGGGCAGACAGGATGGGCAAGGGTCCCAAGCAGTGCTGGTAGGGAGTGGGCAGGAGACTAACAGAGCAGGCAGGGGTCTTCCAGGGCAGACAGGAGCCCCACAGGGTGGGCAGAGGTCCCCCAGTGTTCCCTGTGAGGTGGGCAGGGATCCCTAGCAGGCTGGCAGGGGTCACCATAGGGTGGGTAGGGACCCCTGGCAGGCAGGCCACGTTGTGGTGGCGGGGGCTGGGTGCTCATGGACTGAGCTCCTGCCTAATGCACTGAGTCCATCTGCAGAATCCAATTAACCTTCGATAACGAGGCCCTGAGCGACGCGGCTGTCAGCAGCCACCGGCCACCAGCACACGGCTGTGAGCAGTGCAGCCACCGGCACACGGCTCTCAGAAGCCACCAGCACATGGCTGCGAGCCATGTGGCCACCAGCACACAGCTGTCAGTGGCCACTGGGCATCTGTCCACTGGGATGAGCAGCACCATCACTGCAGCCCCTGGGGAGGTGAGGATGGGGGTACACGGGTACCCCAAGGAGCACCCACTGTGGGAGAGGGTCCTGGTGTGCCTATCCATGGCTGCTGAGCATTGGCTCCACTGACCAGCAGGGCTGGAGCTGCCTCTCCTGGACCCCAGCGGGTGCCCTCCACTCCTGCGGCACCCCCTCCTGCCTCCCTCTCCATCCCTCTTCCTGCTGCCCTCCACCGAAGGCCTGGGGGCTCGGCTGCAGACCCGCTGGCACCGGAGCTGGCCATGGCGGGTGCTCCCGACCCTCAGGATTCACTGGGGCACACCCCAGACAGGGAGGTGCAACCACAGCACCCCTGCAACCCCTCCAGCCCAGGGTATGTCTCCCCAGCCCCTCTGACCCTGCTCCCAGCTCACGGATCAGCCGCAGCTGGTGCCAGCTGCACCCTCAGTCTGGGCTCCCAACACCCGCTGGGGCAGGGGCCGCCCGGCCCCCTGACCCCGCTGTCCCCCGCCCCAGGGGCTGCAGGCTGGGAGTGCCCGGAGGGAGCAGTCCCCCCGCAGCCGGGAGCTGGCGTCACCGTGCAGCCGCCCCCGCATCCATGTGGCACCGGCTCCTCCCCGAGGACACCGCGCAGACGCCGAGGGCCACCGTGACGTCCGGCCGGGGCACTCGGCCACTGGGGCCGCGGGAGCCCGCGGGGGCCGCGGGTGGCCACATCGATCCCGTCCCGGTCTCATGCCCGCCCTGTACCAACCCCGTCCCGGTCCCATCCTGACCCCATCCCGAATCCATCCCAGCCCCATCCTGGCCCCATCCATCCCCGTCCCAGTCCTCCCGGTGGGTCGGCCGGGTCGGGGTGGGCACTGTGCCCACCGGCTGCTGCCGCCTCACCCCGCGCACCCCGTCCGGGTGCCGGCGCCCGCGGCGGGCAGGCGGCGGGGGGCACCGGGAGTGTTTCATGCGGTTAAGAAGTGTCTGATTGAGGCAGGAGGCGCCAGCAGCTCCCCCGGGAGCCGCAAGCCAAGGACTGGAGGACCAAATGCAGGCTAAAGTAATCCAATCTGGGCTGGTTCATCTAATTAGCCCAGAATTAACCCAGCAGCCAGAGAGGAGCTGACTGTCCCTCCAGTTTGCCAGCGGGTTTGGGGGGAAGCGGGAGGAAGAAGGGGACGTCCAGCGGTAATGAGATTACGGGGGGGAGCGGGCGGGAGCGGGCTCTCGGCAGCCTCTGGCCGGTGGGAACGTGGGGCCCTGGCAGGTCCTGCCGCGCCATCCCCGCAGTGGCCGGGGCACCGGGGCGGCCGCCGGCGGCACCGGGGGCAAGCAGGGACCCGCCCCGGCGACACCAGCCCCGGCAGCAGCGCCCAAGCCCGCGGCTTCCCCGCGGGGGACGGGGCCACCAGCACGGCACCGGGGACGTGGCACCGCGAAGCCGCACAGCTGCACCGGCAGCTCCAGGGCCACGGTGGGGGACGGGGCGAGGGGTCCCGGCAGTTCCCGGGAGGGGCGAGCCGGCGCCAGACCCCTGTGTGACTCCCCCTGCTCCCCGTTCGGCTGTGCCAAGAGTAGGGTTGGCGCCGGGAGCCCGGGGTGGGAGAACATTGATGCAGCTATGGCGGTGTCAGGATCTGGTGCCGCGGTGGCCGAAGGTTGATTGTCTCCTGAAACTGGGCAAATGCCTTTTTCCACTGCGTCTCCTGCATCCGTCCCTGCCACCCAGATGCTAGGTCATGCTCCTGCCTGGCATGGGGACGCTTTCTCTGTGCCCAGTGAGGACCCCCAGGCCAGCCCCCTGGTGTGGGAGGGAGCACACACAGAGAACACGGAGTTCCCTGCTGTGGCTAAAGAACGAGGAAGGGTTTGTACTGGTGCAATGGGAAGTCCCGGGTGCCTGAACCCTGCCTGGCCTCACAGTGGTTCTAAGGACCCTGGGACAGGCACAGGGACACGGCCTCCATTCCGGTGGCCCGCGGGTCACTGGGTGGACAGGGCCAGCGGCACGAGGCGGTGACAGTGAGGGACACCCTGCATACACAGCCGCGGTGGGAGGGGGCTCACGACTCTGAGCAGCCTTTCCCTGCACCCTTCCGCGGCAGCCCCGACCGTGGTGCTGGAAGGTGCCAGGCAGGTGGGCTGCTCCATCTGGGAGTGCCGCCCTCAGACCCCGCGGGCGCGGGGCGGGTCCTGGCCCAGGCAGGCGCCGGGTGAGCCCGCGTCGCCCCCGGCCCCGTCACAGCCCCCCAATCCATCTCCCAGCCGGGCAGATTCCAGCCCCTGGGCACGGCAACATCTGCCTCCTGCTCCGCGTTCAATTAACCTGCTGCCGCCTCCTCCTCCGGCACTGGCCATTTCCTCCCACCGCCGTTGTCGCTGCCAACGCTGGCAATGCCACCGCTGTCATCACTGCCACCACCACCGGCTGCACCCCACGAGGTCATAGCGAGCCCCTTTGCCGGTGGGAAAGCCACAACGGGAGCACTGGATGTTTGTCCCGGCACCTGCCAGGCTAAGAGCAAAAAACGCCAGCAAGTCACCGCCCCGACAGGGCAGGGTCCTGGCGTTGCGTCCCCCTTCCCCTTCTGGGCACACGGGGACCCACACCCGCAGCACGGGGTTCCCCCGGTGCCCCCGGCATGGAAAAAGCAGCTCGGCCCTGCCTGGTGCCACGGTGGGAGCAGGCACGGCCGCTCGGCACAACACGAGGGTGGCACGACAGTGTGCCCGTGCAGCTCCAGTGCCCGGAGCCCCGGCGGGAGGGAGGCAGGGACGGGAGCCCCACACTGTGGAGAGTCTGAAACCACCCGGTGACCCGAGCCTGCCCCGTGCCCCTGGGATGTGGGGTGCGCCCGGGGTGTGCGGTGTTCCCGGTGCGGCAGCTGCAGCCCCCGGTGCCGCCGTGATTTACAGGCGCAGGCCCCGGTAATGTCATTTGCCCCAGACCGGTGGCGCCAGGGTGCCCGGGCGGCCGCCCCCTCCTCTCCCGCCAGATCCTGACCCGGGGCTGTGACCCGCCTGGGAGCCGCCGGGACCCACCCGCGGGGCTGCCGCGCTGCTGTCGCGATAGTCGTCGGACGACCCGACCCAGCCCGTGTCGCTCTCCTCTGCCGTTACCTCCCGTCGGCGGGGCCGAGTCGGCCTCCGTGACAGGGAAAAGCGGGGCGGGGGACCGGTGTTCATCACCGGGAACGGTGTTGGTGGAAGATGGGGTCCGGGCCACCGGGAACGGTGTATCCCGGGGATCCGGTATCCACTGCCTGGGAACTGCAAGTCGTCGCGGGGTCGGTGTCCCGGGAGCGATGGTTTCTTGGGAACCGGGATTCCTGCTACTGGCAACAGCGGCTCGAGGGGACCAGAATCCGTGTCCCCGGGATGGGTCGGTGTGGTGGGAATGGTGGGTTGGGGCAACTCCCGGGTACCCGTACCGGGCGCGGCGGCTCCGGGGCCGCCAGATTCGTTCACTCGGCTCTGGACGGGCTCGGCGGGACCAGGCTCGGTGAGAAACCTCCGTGCCCAGAAGGCGCCGGGCCCGGGGCCGCTCCGTGCGCCCCGGGAGGGCGGGAGTGGACCGGCTGGAAGCCCCGACGGGGCTGCGGGTGGAGCGGGAGCACGGAGAAGTGCCGCGCTGCTGCCCGGTGTGGGGGCGGCGACTCCGGTGGACCGGGGAGGTTTCAGCGGCCGCCCCGGCAGGACGAATGGGTACGGGGCACGTCGGGGCGCAGACGAGGTCCCGGGACCGGCCAGGGCGCGGGCGCTCGAGACTCGACGGGCCCATCCGCTTGGCCCGGAGCCGCGGTGGGGGCCCGGGGCGGCGGCGGCGGGGGGGTCCAGGGGCGGGGGCGGGGCCCCGGGCTGTCAATCACGGCGCGCGGCCGCCAATCAGGGAGCGGGCGGTGGGAGTTCGGCCGGTCCGGATGGAGAGGGGAAGAAAAGCGCGTCCCGCCGGGGCCCGCAGCCCACCCGCGCTCCCGCCCCGGGGCCGCCAGCGGCCGCGAGCCATGCCCCGCACCCTGCCCCGAGCCCGCACCCGCACCCGGCACCTGCCCCACAGCGGGCGCCTGCCCCGCACCCTGCCCCGGGCCCGCACCCGCACCCTGTACTGCGTCCTGCCCCGCAGCGGGTGCCCCGCGCCCGCCCACGCCGCCCCCCGGCGCCCCCCGGCCATGCCCGCACCCTGCCGGCTCTAAGCGCGGCCGGGATGGAGCGGGAGGGCGGCGGCCCGGGCCCCCCCGCGCCCCACGAGCCCATCAGCTTCGGCATCGACCAGATCCTGGGCGGCCCCGAGCCCGCGGGACCGCACAGGGCGGCCGCGGAGCCCGACTACGGGCTGTACGGCGGCGGGTATGGCCCGGCCGGTCCGCTCGGCTCCTACAACCTCAACATGAGCATGAACGTGAGCGTGAACGTGACCCCCGCTCCCGCCGCGCCGCCCGCCGGGGTCATCCGCGTCCCGGCGCACCGGCCCGCGCCCGCCCCGCCGCCCGCCGCCCCCGCCGCCCCACCGCCGGGACCCGCGCTGCCGGGGCTCACCTTCCCCTGGATGGAGACCACACGCCGCATCGCCAAGGACCGGCTCTCAGGTGAGCGGGCGGGACGGCTCCCGACGCCTGCGGACGGCTCCGGGGCTCACACGGCACCGGCGGCTCCCGGGGGCTCCGTCGGGGCGGTGCGGCGGGCGCGGCGCGGGTCCAGGCGGCCGCGGAGACCGGCGGGGCACGGTGCGGACCGCGATCTCCGCCGGTTCCCGCAGCGCCCGGCCCTCGCCCGCCGCCGTCGGGGCTGACGCGGCCACCGGCGGCTCCACCGCAGCACCGGGCAGGGTCCGGCGGCTCCGAGCTGCGCTCCGTGTCCGCTCCCTTCCCCAGCCCGGGTGTCACCGCGTGCCGACCCTATCCCACCAAAACGGGGGGACTGCCGGGGGCTCCGAGGAGCCGGGGGTGGAGTTGGGGCTCTGCGGGGTGCAGGGTGGGAGCTTTATCGGGGCGGGGAGCATGGTGGGGGCTCTGTGCGGTGGGAGGTGTGTGGGGAGTGGGATGTGATGTGGGGTCTCCGTGGGGACAGGGTGTGGAGTGAGGGGACCTGCCGTGGGGCTACAGGACAAAGCCTGTCTCTGCACAGAGCAGATGCCCCGGACCCATGGCCCCCAGGGGATGGAAGTGGTGGGTCTGTGGGATGTGTGGGGACAGGACCCCCAGATCCACGTGTGCAGGGGTTGCTGCAGAGCACAGGGTGCCCATGCTGTGGGGGAGCTCAGGGTGAGCGGGTGGCGACAGAGGTGTCGGGGAGGCGGTGAGGGGTCCCGGTAGGGCCAGGGGCTGAGCGTCATGGTGGCGGCTGAGTGCCTGTGCTGGGGAAAGGGTGCTGGTTGCTGCAGCCCCGAGGAGCACGAGCAGGTGCTGGGGTTGGGGTCCCAGGAACCAGAGCTGCATGTGGGTGCCCAAGACCCCCGGCCTGGCTCGGCTCGGCTCGGCTCGGCTCCTACCCAAGATGGCGGCGCTGCCACATCTGCAGAGTGCGGCTGCATGTGGAGATGGGGATGGGGGCTCTGGGGCTGTGGGGCTCTGGGGATGGGGGCTGTGGGGCTGTGGGATGTGGGGCTGTGGGGCTGTGGGGCTGTGGGCCGAGCACCAGCCATGGGGATGGTGGGACAGTGTGGGATGGGAGCCTGGGGACCATGGGTGGCCTGCTGGGCACCAGGAGAGCCCTGTTCGCCTCCCGGCCCACCCCGCCATCACAGCAGTGACGAAGCACCGTCCCCGCACAGGGTGGTGGGTGACGTCCTCGTCTCCTGCCTGGCGCCAGCGGTGGGTGACGGGGCAGCCCCTCCCCAGTACGGGGTCTCCCAGCCGCAGCCATCACTCAGCACTGGCCCTGGGGTGGGCTGCGGGCAGGCGGCATCTGGTCCCGGCAAGGGGCCGCCCTGCGCAGGGAGGGAACGTGGGGGCCTCCATCCCCCTGACTGCGCGGCTCCACCTGCGTCAACCATGTCTGGCCCCGCCGGCGGGCAGGCGGCCTCCTGGGCGTGGGTTGGAGGGAGGGTCTGTGGGCGCCAGGGGGTTCCCGGGGTGCTGTGGGCCGTGACCCTTGTCCCCCTGCCATGGCTGCCTGGGCCCCCATGGTCACCCTTGGTCCGAGCCTGTGCTGGCCCCGATGATGGCCATGGTGCCACAAAGTACCACAAGACCATGGCGCCACAGGGCCATGGTGTCATGGGGTGATGGCTTAGACATGGCTGCCACTGAAGCAGGGGGCAGTGGGTGGTGGGTGCTGATGCTGCCGAGCCCTCACCTTCCCCCACACCACTTCACTGGCCTGAAGCTTTCTGTGGCTTCAGCTTCGTTGAGGGCCAGTATGTGACACACTGGCCTAGCCAGTGCTGGCTTACACTGTGAGCAGGAAGGGACAGCCCCTTCCCCGGCTCCTGGCAGCTGCCAGTGGTGGTGAGCCCAGGCACTGCTGGCACATGGAGGCAGATGTCGGGACATGGAAGGAGACATTGTCTGCCTCCTGATACCTTCTGGGGTCCCATCCCCTCCCCAGGAGTGCTGGGTAGCCCCTGCAGCATCGTGGAGGCTCCTTGGGGGTTGCAGAGGGGCTCAGTGTGTGGTGGGGGTGGGTCTGTGCAGTCGGAGCCTGACGGTCCTGCAGCAGCCCTGCAACCAGAGCAGCCCATCCACCCCGTCCTGATGTCCACTGCCAGGCTGGGGAGCAATGATGCCATGGCCATGGGGTGGGAAAAGGTCCTCCCTCGAACCACCCCTTGAGCTGCCCCTGGGTCCCTGGGCCGGGGTAGCAGTTGGGGATGACCCAGAGTATCCCACTCCCCTCCTCTCCCGGGCAGCGCTGGTGGCCCCCTGGAGCACCCCATCCCCACAGGCCCACCGGAGGGCTCCTTCTCCATGGTCCTTCCAGCATCCCCCTGGGCTCCTGTTCTGCCCGGCTCTGCTGGGGCTCTCCTGAGTCCCCCCCTTATCCCACTCTCCCCACAGCTGCACTGTCGCCCTTCACGGCAACACGGCGCATCGGGCACCCATACCAGAACCGGACACCGCCCAAGCGCAAAAAGCCACGGACATCCTTCTCCCGGGTGCAGATCTGCGAGCTGGAAAAGCGCTTCCACCGGCAGAAGTACCTGGCCTCGGCTGAGCGTGCCACCCTGGCCAAGGCCCTCAAGATGACAGATGCCCAGGTCAAGACTTGGTTCCAGAACCGCCGCACCAAGTGGAGGTAACAGGGATGGCCTCAGGGCATCTGCCACAACCACGACCCCCACATCCCTCCAGCAGCTGAACCCCACATCCCTCCACCAGCCCAACCCCCACATCCCTCTGGCAGCCCTTCCCCTGGATCCCTCCAGCAGCTTCCTCTTACTGTGGCTGAGACCCCTATCCTGGGAGAAGCTGGACTGGGGAGGGATGGGATGCCCCTGACCTGTGCCCAGCTGAATGAGGTCTGGTGGTGTCATGGGATGTGCCACGCTGGCACACAGTGGTGCTGAGGGACAAGGGATAGGGCTGTGGGGCGGTGCTGGCAGTGTGAGCTGCAGTCTGTGCTGACGGTGGGTATCTGCAGGCGTCAGACGGCAGAGGAGCGTGAGGCAGAGAGGCAACAGGCCAACCGGCTGATGCTGCACCTGCAGCAGGAGGCTTTCCAGAAGAGCCTGGCTCAGCCGCTGCCACAGGACCCGCTCTGCATGCACAACTCCTCACTCTACGCCCTGCAGAACCTCCAGCCCTGGGCTGAGGACAACAAGGTGACATCGGTCTCGGGAGTGGCCTCCGTGGTGTGAGGGCCCCGGGTGCCACCAACATGCCAGGAGGTGGCAGTGGGAGCTCAACCTGCGGCAGGGAAGGGGCTGCAGCTTCCTGGTGTGCCACCATGGGCAGCCCCCTCCCTGCCACAGATAGTCCCCTTGGGCCCCCTGGCTGGACAGTCATACCCCTGCAATTGGACTCAAAGCTTTACCGAATCCCACCTGGAGCACTGCTGTGGACAGTCCCCTGTCCAGACACCTGGAACCCATGGACAGGCCTCTACACCCTGCAGGGCTCTGCAGATCCCCCACCCCAGGACCCCTGCTCCAGGACAGCTCCTCGCGGGGGTCCCTGCTCAGGACCTGCTGCCAATCCACCAGTGGCTCCATGGGTCAGACTGGGGCAGCCACAGTCCCTGGTCCACCTGGAGCAGGGCACAGTGTGGATGCCCCATTCCCAGTGCTGGGAGCTCCCCACTCTCACAGCAGGGTCTGCACCCACCACACCACTTGCCTTATCCCAGACAGAGTTTGCCACCTCTGACTTCGAGCTATGCCCATCAGGCTGGATGAAGAACTTGGCCACCCGAGTCCCCTTCCCAGTGGTGGAACAGACTGATGGACTGGGCCACTGGCCCTGCACCCACCAATCTGTCAGGTCCCTGAGCTTGGATGTGCTCCCACGGCCTCCTGTCGTGGACTCGGGATGCCCCCTATGCCAATGGATTGCACCAGCCCGTGACTCCCCCTGGGACCTCCATCACCTCCCACAGACTGAGCCTTCATGACCCACAGCACACTCAAGGGAGGGCTGAGGGGCTGAACCACCCCCTCCTCTGGCAAATCTCTGTGCTCACTCCCCAGTGACCCCCTAAGTGGGGGTCCCCTCCACTCCCAGAACCTTCCAGCCCCACTCTAGCCTCGATTGGTGACGATGGAGGGGAGGACAGGGTGGTGGGGGGGAACAGCGATGACCTTGACCCTGAACTCCTCCTTGCCCCCCACCTGACCGCTATCCACGATGGTGTGGCCCCTCGCCCCACTTTTTGGGGGGCGGACTGCTGCCGGCCCCCCGCCTCCGCTGCCACCGGGAGGAGTCGGGCAGCCGGTGCCGGCGGGATTGGCTGCTGTTCCGTGACGCGCCGGGCGGGTGGCACCGCATCAGCACCGGGATGAGCGCGGCCGAGGGCCGGGCACGGTGCCGGTGGGGCGGCAGCGGCGAGGCGGTGCTCCGTGCCCGTGCCGAGGCCGCCGGTTACCGGAGGCTGCTGCGAGCCCGAGCCGCGGAGGTGGAGGCGCTGCGGGGAGCCGTGGGCGCCTTGCACCGGCAGCTGGAGGGGCTGCGGGACCGGCGGAGCGGGGAGCTGGCCAAGTACCAGGTGCGGGGTGGGAGGGGGTCGGGGAGCGCCTGCGGGGCTGGGATGTGAGCAGGAGGCTGGATGTTTGGGGTGGGGGGCGGTGCCGGGGCTGGGTGCCTGCAGGGATGGGGCGGAGGCGGAGGGGGAAGATGGAGAGGGGCGGGGTAGGGGGGGTCTGGATGGGGCTGGGGGGCCCAGAGAGGCAACGGGGAGCGGAATGGGGGTGTTTAAGTGGGGCTCGAGAGTGGGGTCCGAGCTGGACGGGAGCTCGGGTGTCCGTGTGGGTGGGTGTCGGTGTGGTGCTGGGGGTCCCCGAGGTCCGTGCGGGGCGGGGGCTGGGCCAGGCATTCGGGACTCCGTGTCAGGCGGGGCTCGGGGCGGGGGTGGCGGTCCGTGCGGAGCGGGGGTCGGGCCGGGGGTCTCTGTGCGGAGGATGTCCGTCCGGGGGTCCCGGGGGTCGCCCCTTGGTCCCGGCGCTGCTGACGGCCCGGCTCAGGAGCGGGTGGCGGAGCTGGAGCGGGAGATCGGGGCGGCGGAGGCGGAGATGGCCCGGTGCCTGCGGGAGTACCCGGCGCTGCTGCGGCTGCGGATGGCGCTGGAGGCGGAGATCGCCGCGTACCGGTACGCGGGGGGGGCGCGGGGTTGGCGGCGGGCGAGGGGCTCAGCCCGGCCCTTCCCTTCCAGGGAGATGCTGGAGAGCGAGGAGCTGCGCCTGGGCGGTCTGGCCCCGCCGTGACCGGAGCCCTGCAGCCCTGGTCCCATCACCGGACCCGCCGTGACCACCGCACCCCTGGCACCGTGACCGGACCCTCAGCCCCGACACCGGACCCCCTGTCCCGCTGTGACCGGACCCCGGTCCCTCTGCCGGACCCCAGACCCTCGACTCCTGTCGACCCCAACCCCCGGGCCGTGGTACCCTCGGACCCTTTGGACCCCTCTGGACTGACAGAGTCCCGGTCCTTCTGCCACCCCGTGCCACGGGCTCCCCGGACTCCTATGCCCCCGCCTGACCCCTGCCCCAGGACCCCCGGGAGGGCAGCACCCGTGGGGCCACACACTCACCAGCCTCTCTGGGGTGAGGGTCCCGGAGGGGGTCCCAGCCCAGACCCCCGCGGAAGCACCTCAATAAAGCTCCGTGGCATCACCCGGAGCCAGCCTGTCTGGGGGTAGGAAGGGGTGGGCAGGGGGGCAGCACCCCCAGTCAGGAGCACCCTCTGTATTCCAGGGGTCTGTGGCAGAGCAGGAGCATGGCGAGGCTCTGTGGGGAGAGGGCTCATGGAAGGGTCTGGACTCCATTCCACCTGGCACAGCCCCTGGTCCCCAGGCTGGACACCCCACAGGAACACCAAAGGGGCACATTGTGGAGGCTCAGCCATAGCTCCAGTGGGAACTGAGCCCCCCCCACCCAGTACTGGTGGGTGGTCCCTGGCCTCCCCACTGTGGCTGTGGCCATGTCCTGCTCCTGGACTAGAGCTCCTGGGGTCAGGACAGGTTCCTGCTCCCTGGAATGTGGGGACAGGGTGCTGCCCCTGAGGCTGAGGATGTCACCTCACTGCAGCCTCCAGAAAGGAGGCAAATCTGGGGCAGGTGGTGAATATAAGGGGGGGTCCAGGGTGCCCAAGGGTAGCTGGACAGGGCTGTGGGGACCCTCCACCTGGGCTGTCCCCAAGCTGGGCTGGATGAACCTGTTCCAGCCATTCACAAGGACCCCAGGGCCAAGCCCCACCCTCTCCAGGAGCCCCTCAGGGAGCTGTGAGAGCCCAGCATACTCCTTCCCACACAGACACTGACCAGGGTTTGTGGCAGCAGAGCCAAGTCCAGTGCTTTAATAGGTAGAAAAAACCTGCTTTAACACGGGAAAAAAGCCATTTCTGAGCGGTACAAGGGACAGAGAGGTTGGTGCTGTTGTCTGTGGCTGCCCATGGGGTCCTCCCCAGCCCCAGGTGTTTCCCTGGAAGTCTGGGGTGGGAGGGAAAGGGTGCTGAGGAAAGGAGGTGTCTGTGCATGGGGTCAGTGCGCTCAGAGCTGGTGTCATTGGGGAGCATTGAGGTCCTGCCATGGGCTCCAGGGGCTCCAGGCGGGCGGGGTGTAGGGGTCCCGGCAGCTGATGCGCACCCGCTGTGCGTTCACCTGCACCTGTGTCTCCTCCGTGCCCTCCACGAACTGCTCAACCTGTAAAGGGGGGCAGGTCACGACCTGGGCAGATCCTTGGGGTGGGGGGAAGCTATTGCTGAGAAGTGGGAGGCACCAGCACCCTCCGTCCCAGGCAGTGCTTTGGGGAGCAGAGGTGACAGCCAGGGGTGACAATTCTTTGCCTCAAGGAGAGAAGCAGCGGAGAGGGGAGGGAGCCATGGCTGAGCCTTCGGAGGGTCCTTGTTCCCAATGGCCCACCCCAGGCATAGGGAAGAGCCCAGACTGGGGCAGGGTGGGCACATATGGAATCTGGCTGTGCAGAGCCCCCTGTTACCTGAGTGCCGTTGGGGAGCTCATACTGCAGATGGTAGAGCAGTGAAAAGTAGGACTTGGGGACTTGCCAGGAGGCTGGGGGGGCCCAGGCCAGGTGGAGCTGCTCCCCCCGCCACTGCAGAGTCAGGTCCTGGGGTGGGTCTGGACGCACTGTGGGCAGAGGGGGCTCAGTATAGGGGCTGAGCCCCCTCAGAGCCCCCAGTGTCCCTTGGACACACCCATCCCACTGCTGCTGTCCCAAGCTCACCAATGTCCCGGAGGAAGAAGTGCCTGGAGAGGCTGAGGTACGAGGTGTCCGAGAGCCCCTCCAGGTGCAGCTGCAGTGGATGCAGCTCCTCACCGAAGGGGCAGAATGAGGGGTCTGCCAGGCTGACGTTGAACTGTCCATGGTCCCCCGCTGCTGGCACCCACGGCCCCATGGAGCCATCACTGAGGGAAGGGAGGTGTGAGCAAGTGGGAGGCCTGTTGTCACACCCCACGGGGTTGGGGTGGGTTTGGGATGTCCCAGGGCACCCACCTGTGTGTGAGGCGGGCACGGAAGACAGCAGAGGGGGACCCGGGCCAGAAGCAGTGGAAGGAGCCGTAGTAGGACTCAGCCTGGCAGGACATGTCAATCTCCTCCTCACCTGGGGGGCCAAGTTTGGGGTCAGGGGCTATGTGGGGCTGGGAGCAGTGCCACCTCTCTGCACGGCACTGGTGAGGCTCCTCTAGCCCCAAAGTCACGCCCATGGACTGGGCACAAGAATTTCCAAATCCCCAGCCTGCCCTCCGTCCTTGCACTCCACCAGCCCCTCTGCCCAGGCTCCCTCAGCCATGCCCTCACATACGGGCATCGCTGACCACCACGTAGATGGTGTCCAGCAGGACAGGACCGGCCCAGCAGCTGTAGTTGCCCGTGGCTGGCAGGTCCAAGCCAAGGATGGTGAGGTTCTGGCCCTCAGCCACCAGTTCGGCCATGGGTTCCTCCTCCCCGTTCAGTGTCCAGCTGATGTGTGGCTCCAGGGTGTCACATTGCACCACCACGTCCTCGTTCAGCTTCCCCACCTGGACTGGAGGTGAGAGGCAGAGCCTGGGGTCAGAGGTGGGCTGTGGTGGGGGCAGCTTGTCCCTCACACCAACACAGGGCTGGGTACCCTTTGCCCATCCTACCCCACAGTCCCCACACCGCTCCTACACCCCAAATCCACTCCCACCTGTCCCATCACCCCAAATCTATCCCCACCTGCTCCATCCATCATCTCACGTCCATCCCCATCTGCCCCATCATGCCACATCCATCCCTCTTCTCCCTCACCCCATGTCCATGCCCCATCTCCCTCATACCCTCCCTCTAATCTCCCAGCAGGGCTGTCCCGACTTCTATCAGAAAGATGTGGGATGGGGGTGCTCTCTGCTCCCTCTGATCAGTGTGAGGTCCCTGCAGCCCACCCTCTGAACGGGAGATTCCCCCTCCAAGGCCTCCCCTGTGCCCAGGAGGCAGCACTCACACTTTGGGGGGAAGGCAGTCAGAGGGTCCACAGGCGTGAGGCACAGCACCAACCCCACCAGCACCAGCATCTGTGAGGGGAAGGGAAAGGGGAGGGAAGGACAAGGGAAGGGCAGCCCCAGAACAGAGGGCTGGACATACCCCGGAAGAGAGACACAGCCAGCAGAGCCAGCAAGGGCAGAGTCCCCCCGCCCTGAGAGCAGCACCCCAGAGCAGGACCCCCCCAGGACTCCCCCACCCTCCCGGGCTGTGCCTACCTCTGTGTCTGCCGCTCCAATGGGTGCGGTGGGGCTGGGGGCTGCGAGTTTATACAGGGCTGGACTCCACAGGCATGCCCCAGGGTGCAACCACAGCAGCATCACAATTCCAAGAAGTGGAGAGAGGCTGTGTGGGACCCACGCTCAGCCCCCCACCCACCCAGCCCTGGGACTCACCACCGGTACTTCCCGGGCAGGGGTCACCAGGCACCTGCTGCCCTGCCCCAGCCACTGGAGGACCGCGAACAGCCAGGAGAGGGGCAGCGCTGAGCAGCTGGGACAGTGCCAGGGTCCCGGGGGTCCCAACTCCTCGAGAGCGGTCCTGAGCCCCTGCACCACCCCGAGGGTCTGCACGTCACTAGGTGCCCCATGAAGCCCCCGTGGCGTCCAACTACAGGGAGGGACCACCAACATCTACCAGCACTGGCCCCAGGGGTCCAAAGAGGGGCTGCACGGGGCTGAGCCCTGCTGGGTGGGTTGCCACACAGGTTGTTTCACCCCTTGCCTCCCCTCCTTGGGCCACTGCCTGTCCCATGGGGTGCTGTGCAGGGATGGGGTCGTAGGGATAGATAGAGGCCACCGTGGCCACCAGCCACCCCTCTGCCATTGCAATGGTCCCAGCCCAGGGTGAGGGCACAGGGCAGCCCCCCGCCCTCACGGAGGGAGCCCTGTGCCTGTTTATGTACTTTCTGGGGTTCCTAGAAAGCAAAGGGGAAGTGGGGGCTGTGGAAGCCTTGGGGCAGCCCAGCCCTCACCTTTTGAGGCATTGTGGCCAGGACAGGGCAGTGGAGACTCCAGGCCCCTTCCAGAGCAGAGTGAAGCCCCCACGCATGGGCTGCGGGGAGGGAAAGCGGACTCCCCAACCCCCCAGGCAGATGCTCAGCCCTTGGCCATAGTGCCAGGGCCATAGGGAATCCTGATACCAGACCTTGAGGGAACCTTGAGACAGGACAAAGGCAGGGGGCACCTTGCCTGGGGTGCACCCTAACCCTAATCCTAACCCTAACCCTAACCCTGTCCCTTCTGGGAGGAGGAGGCATCGGCAGGAGGTATTGGGGGTTGCTCACCCCACCCTCGCTGACCACAGCTTCCCCTTGGCTTCTCCAGAAGAACCACAACCACGGAAGGGAAGCCCCGGTGCAAAGGTCAGGGCTGCCCTCAGACCTCGGCATGGCTGGGGCCCCAGCATGGCACTTGAAACAGAGGTGGGCGAGGAGTGAGCCCTCAGAGCCAGAAACTCCCCGGGGAGGGGAGGAGCAGGGACAGAGCCCACCCCAGTCAGATCCCTCCACGGAGATGCCTCTCAGAAGGACGGACCCCACCTCAGCTGGACCCCTCAGCTGCAGTCACAGACACAAGACCAGGAGCAAAGGTCATAAAAGTTTATACAGGAGGGACCTGTGCGTGGCCCCTCGGCCCCAGCTGTGGGGGGAGCAGGACAGGTGGTGCCTCCTGCCCCGTCAGAACCCCGGGGAAAGACAGGGTGAAGAAGCCCAGCGGGGAGGGCCTGCACAACTCCCCTGGCCAGGGCCAGCACTCCCCAATCCATGCTCTGAGGTGCCAGGGTGGTCCCACAGCCGCTGGCCCACGACTGATCACGGCACAGCCCTGAGGCCGTGTCTGCACCTCCCTGGGGCCCGGGACAGCCCCTGCAGCCACATGGCCCCCCAGGGACCCTCCAGGGCTCTCCCGTCTCCAGTGTCATGGCCAAGCCCAGGCAGCCCCTCCCCGGGGCTCTGGTGCTCTGAGTCACTGTAGGACACAGACATCCCCCTCCACAGCCTCATGTCCAGCAGCCTCTGCCAGTGGCTCTGGCCCCACTGGCACATCCTCCGTTGCCACCACCTTCTCCCGCAGCTCCATCAGCAGGTCCCGGCCCTCACTGGATGGCAGGTTGCTCAGGTAGTACTGGGGGGCCAGTTCCACCAGCCTGTGGGGACAGGGGTTCAGTCAGCTGTGGAGGCCCCCTGGAGGGCCCTGTCTCTCCCCACCCCTGAGCTCTCACATTTGGGGCTGGATCTCTGACACCACACGCAGGCAGTTGTCCTGGGAGATGGTGAACTCGTGGTAGAGCACCCAGGGGGGCAGGCGGCGTGGGGGTGGCCGCAGCAGGTACCCGCAGGCAGGGGCCAAGTGTGCCACGTGTTTGTGTGTCAGCATCACGTAGTTGCCAGAGCCGTCAATGTCGCGGGCGACCTGGGAGCAGAGTGGGAAGGAGTGGGGCAGCTGGCACAACCCCCTGCAGCCCTCTGCAGCCCCCCACAGCCCCCAGGCCCACCTTGAGGAAGTACCCAGAGATGAGGGCCCGCTGGATGTTGAGGGCGTTGGTGTCGGAGCCAAAGGTGGGCGGTGAGACCGGCAGCTCGATGCGCCGCATCACCTCCAGCAGCTCCGCACGCACGGTGCTCGCCAGGCGCAGCCTCTCCACATCCACCCCGTGCTTCCGGCACCAGCCCTCGTCCCCGGCATCTGTAGGACAGGAGGGTCAGTGGTGTGGGGACAGGAATGGGACAGCAATGTCAGTGACACAGGGACAGGACAGTGGGGCCAGTGACACAGCAATGGGGATGGGTATGCAGAGATCTCTCAGAGTCTCTGGGGCTCAGGGTCTACGGAAGCTGGCACAGATCCCACTGGTTACATCCCTTCCCTGCACCAGGGACAAGGACCGTGCAGAGGGTACAACCTACAGGTTGGGGCTGGGAGTCCCCCAGATCCCTGTGCAGCCAGGCTTGGCACTGGGATGTGGTCACGAACACAGCTGCAGTACTAGTTTACAAAGGAGCAGGGGACAGGTGAGGGGGTTGTGGGATGCTTGCTGGGGTGCAGGGGCCACGCAGGGGGGCTGCAGGACAGCCACAGGGGTGCAGGGGACACTGAGGGCTCTGTGGGATGCCTACAGGGGTGCAGCCCCCGCCCCCCCCAGCCCCTGCCCATGCTCACGCTGCTGGAAGGCATTGAAGATGTTGATGAGGGTGAAGTGGTCCCCGTTGGGGTGCAGCAGAGCCCGCCGGCGCAGGGCCACAGCCTCCTCCAGGTGTGCAGACAGGGCCATGAAGCAGGGGGATGCTGGGGGTGGGCAGGGGGGTCATGGTGTGCCCTCAGCACCCCTCTGCAGCACTGACTGCTCCCCCGCACAGTACCTGTGAGCATGGCAGCCAGGCTCACCATCTCCTCCACGCAGTCAAACTCGCAGGAGGCGATTAGAGCCTTGGCCAGCTGTGGGTCCAGCGGGAACTCCGACATGATGATCCCCACTTCTGACAGGTTCCCATCATCATCCAAAGCCGCGAGGTAGTCCAGGTCCTCCAGTGCTTGCATCAGCGACTCAGGGGCTGGGGTGGGACATCAGGCAGCTCTGCCCACCCTCCTCCTGCACCCACCAAGCTCCTCAGCCCCTCTCCAGAGACAGTCCATGCCACAGCGATAGCCACAGCCATGGCCAGCCCACAGCTCCTCCAGTACAGCCACCCACAGCATGCCTGGTCCCCTCCCACTCTACCTGGGCGGTCAAGGAAGTCACACTGGCCCATGTCAGCAATGTCCAGGCGCTTCAGCAGCAGCACGAGACGGCTCAGGCTGGTCTCACTGACATGGGGCGCGGGGCTGGGGGGCAGGTGCTGCTCGAAGGCCTCTGAGTACAGGCGCAGGCAGGTGCCTGCAGGAGAGGGGCCATGATGTGGGACAGAGCTGCCAGGGGCCTCAGGGGGTGGGACAACAGCCCCAAGGGGGGACACTGAAGCAGGAGTCTCACCTGGGGGACTGCCAGCTGCTCGCTGCATGCGCGACTCAGCCTGGCTCCAGCTGATGGGCCGCAGCACCTGGGACTCAGCACGGATGCGGGGGTTGTACACCTGCGGTGAGGCTGTGAGCGGGACACTGCAGGGGAGCCCCTGCCATCCCCCATGCCCTCTTGTCTGCCAGTGCAGGGCCATTGTGAGCCCCCGCCATCCCCCATGGCCCCCTTGCCTGCCAGTGCAGGGCCATTGTGAGCCCCTGCCATCCCCCATGCCCCCTCACCTGCCAGTGCAGGGCCACTGCTGCCACCTCCCCAGGGCAGACCCCTCATCCAAGGCTGGAACATCATGCCGGGGTCCCAGCTGAGCAGATCCTGCAGCCCACCCCGCACTGTGCCTGGAGCAGAGCCAACCCTCCCGCCTGGACTCCTCTGCCCTGTCTCCCGTCCCACTCACGCTGCGCAGCTCCAGCCCCGAGTCAATGACGAAGCGCACGGTGCCCAGCGAGAAGGACGAGTCCCCGAGCCAGTGAGTGACGATGACGCGCCGCTCTCGGCTCTCCTCAGGCGCCTCGTACAGTCGCTGTGCGGCCCTGCCCACCCCAGGGTGCAGTGGCAGCACCAGCAGCGGGCCCAGCACTGGGCTCAGTGCCACAGCCTCTGTCTGGATGGCAGCACAGCACTCGGAGATCTCCTGGGGAAG
>JAWMRC010000126.1:71658530-71672808 GCA_035584755.1 Thripadectes ignobilis | reverse complement strand
AGCGGGCCCAGCACTGGGCTCAGTGCCACAGCCTCTGTCTGGATGGCAGCACAGCACTCGGAGATCTCCTGGGGAAGGATAGAAGGGCATAGGTGACACCTGCTGACAGCTGGAGTGTTCCCATCCCCAGGTCAGAGTGCTGTTCTGTGCCCTGCGCCTGCCTCCTGCTGCCCACCAGTGCTCACAGCCCCTCTGCAGAGGAGCCCCAGCTCTCCTAGTTTAACTTCCAGCACCGCTTAACATCCTCAGGGCTCCCCACTGAAAGGGACCCTCCAAACCTCCTCTGCCTGGTTCCCCCCACAGCCCACCTGCTCACTGGCCAGGAAGATCAGGATGTGGCCAGGCTCCTGGCGCCGGTGGATGTCCAGCACGGCCTGGCAGGCAGCGGCCACGCGTCCGTGGGCTGGTGGCTCCCGGTAGAGTAGCTGTGGCAGGGGGCTGTGCCCCGGGACCCGCACCACGGGAGGGTCCCCGCAGAAGGCGCGCAGCCGCGGCTCTAGGGCAGGTGAGGTGACTACCACGAGCCGCAGTGCCGGGCGCTGGCGCAGCACATCCTTGAGCAGCCCCAGCAGCGCATCCGTGGGCACCGTGCGCTCCTGCACCTCGTCCAGCACCACCACCCCGTACTGCCGGAGCAGCGGGTCCGACGTCATCTCCCGCAGCAGCATCTCGTCTGAGCAGAACCTGCCACAGCCCGACCCCATCAGCGTGGACCCCCGGCTTGGGGGGAACGCCTCGCCCCCTCCCAGCAGCAGCCCCCACTGCAGCAGGCAGCCTCCACCAGCACTGCTCCCCAGAGAGCCCAGGCTGGATTAAGGGATTACAGGGAGCTCAGAGGGATTAGAGCACTGCACTCCCAGCACATCCGGGCCCTATCCCTCTGGTACCTGAGGATGGTCTCGGCGGTGCAGCAGTCCTCGTGGGGCACGCAGTAGCCCACCTCATGGCCCAGGTTCAGGTCCATTTCATCGGCTACACGCAGGGAGAGGCTGAGGGCAGCCAAGCTGTGGGGCTGAGTGCAGGCCACCAGCCCGTGGGCAAATTGCAGGGACAGAGCATACTCGGCGCACCACTGCGGGATCTGTGGGGACAGAGTCGGGGTTAGCACTGGCCCAGTATTGGCCCCTCCTTGCTGTGACCCTCCCAAAGCCACAGGAACCCTCTTCAGGGATCTGGCTGCAAGACCTCCGGGGCCGGGGTCCATCCAGTGGCACTCACAGCTCAGGCAGGACCCTCCCTACCTATTCTTGTCACCTCTGAGCAAAACAACCTATGACAAAAGCCGCACTGCCTCACACCTGCAGCTTCCTACCCTTGTACAGGATACTGCAGCACTGCTCTCACTAGGGATATAGGATAACGTCCTGGGAAAACCCTCAGAGAGTGACAGGGAAGGAAGGACCAGGGAGCAGTTGCTGGCCAAGTGCCTAGCTAGGCAGTGTGGGACAATGCCAGGGTCACACAGATGTCCCTTGGGCACTGGGGACCAGAGTCCTGCTTTGTCCTGTCCCGTGTGCCCCCCACAAGCTGTGCTTATGTCTCCTGGGTCCCAGGGCCCTGCAGGGACTGCAGGCAGGGTGCTGCACCCAAAAACATCAGCCCTGGGGCCCACACAAGGGAGTTATTCCCCAAATCCAGCAGGGTTGGCTAAGCACAGGAACTCGGCAGGTCACACCCAGGGAGGTGATTTTGGCAAGTGCCCTGAGCCCAGGGCCAACACCCCAATAGCCCAGGGCCAATGGTGCTGACCAAGCCCAGTCTGGCCCCACAGCAGATATGGCTGCTCCACTGATCCCTCCCTGGTCAAAGTCCCTGGCGCTGTCCCTGGGTGTTGCCAGTGGCTGCTTGGTGGGATCAGCTCTCTGGGGTCGGCAGGAGGGATCCGGCACCTCGGTCCTCCCACTGCCACTGCCCCTGCCCCAGGCCCAGCTCCGAGGAGGGGCCATTCCCTGCCCCCAGTGCCATCTCCGGCACCAGCTGCTCCCGTGGCAGCGCTTCCCGGCTCGTGCCAAGGCTTTGCCCGGGGCCCAGCACCGGCCCCGGCACGCCCTGGTCCCCAGCACGGGCTCATCGCAGCGGCCCCAGGGGCCGGCACTGTGTCCCAATGGCTCAGGTGCCTCCCTGGGGTCCGGGCAGACCCAGGCGCAGTCCCCGGCGAGCCCGCACACCCGCCCTGCTCCGGGACAGCCCCTTCCCCTCACCTGGGTGCTCTTGCCGGTGCCGGGCGGGCCGGACACCAGGACGATGCCGCTGCTGCCCTCCAGGTGCTCCATGAAGCTGTACTTGGTGGTCCACACCGGCAGCTCCCGGCGCTGCCGCAGCAGCTCGTAGTAGCGGGAGGAGAAGGGCAGCCCGTCGTAGGGATTCACCTCCAGGTCCCCGTCGCAGCCCAGGGACGGCTCTTCATCATCCTCCTCCTCCTCCTCCTCCTCCTCCTCCCCCAGCGCGGAGCCGGGCCCGCGGGGCGCGGGCAGGGGGCGCGGGGCCCCGCAGCCGGCCATGGCGGGGACGGCGGAGCTGCGGGGCGGGCGGGGGTGGAGCGGCACCGGCACCGACACACCCTGACCCCGTGCGGGAGGGAGCCGGGGCCGCGCACTGCCACGTCCCGACCCACGGGCAGGGGGCAGGCACAGGGGCCGGGGGTGGCACGGCTGGGGCCGCGGTGTGAGGGACCGGGGACACGGGCAGGGGACCGGGGAACACAGACAGGGGACCGGGGAACAAGGGCAGGGGGCCGGGGACACGGGCGGGTCACCGGGCAACACGGGCGGGTCACCGGGAGAGGCCGGTAGGACCGAGTGGGTGCGGCGACCGGGCCGGGCTATGCGTGGGGACCGGGCCGGGGCACGGGGGGTGCGGGACCGGGCGGACGCCTTGGGCGGCCCGGTCTCGAATGGCACGGGTCGAACCGGGCCGGCGGAGCACCTGTGCGGAGCGGACGGGACCAGGCACCCGAGCGCCGGCCCCGGGCCGGGTCTCACCGGAGCGGAGCGGAGCGGACGGGTCGGGAGCGGGTCCCCCGGGCCCCCCGCGCCCCCCGGTTCCGGTTCCGGTTCCGGCCCCGCCGCTCACCTGCGCGCGCCACCGCCCCGCGGGCCCGCCCGGGGCCCGGCCACGTGACCGCCGCGCGGGCAGCCAATCAGCGGCCGCGCCGCGCGGGGACCGGATGTGGCGGGGCCGGGAGCGCGCGGAAACCGCGGGATCCCCCCGGGGCCCCCCCGAGCTTCCCCGGACCCGTCGGGACCTTCCCGAGCATCTCCGGACCCCTCGGGACCCCCGGGACCCCCCCGGGACCCCCGAGCTCCCCCGGACCCCCCGGGCTCCCCCGGAGCCCCGGCAGCGCTCCCGGCATCCAGTACCGGGGCATCCTGTATCAGTGCAGGAAATCACCCGTGCGGCGCATCCCGTGCTGCCGCCGGCTGTACCGGAGCCGGACGGCCCGTGCTGGAGCATCCCGTGACGGTGCCGGCCATACCGGTGTCCTGCCCCAGCGCCGGGGATCCCGTACCGGCGCCGGGCACCCCCCGGTACGGGCAACCCCCCGGTACGGGCACCCCCCGGTACGGCCGCCCCAGCCTCGGCGGGTCCCGGCGGGGCCGGCAGGTGGAGCTCCCCGCCTGTGAGCGGGGCCGAGCTGTCCCTGCCGGTCCCGGGATGCAGGAACCGGGAGCCCCGGGGGCTGCGGGAACTCACCGTTCGGAGCCGCCCGCGTTTCGCACTCCCCGAGAGCCCCGGCAGCTCCCCGTGTCCGTGCCGGGGCTGTGGTTCTGTCCGCTCACCCCGGCGCCGCCAGCCCCGTGCGGAGCGGGGGTCGGGCTGCACATCCCGAGCTTTCCTGTGAGGGACGGCGGCTGATCCTGCAGCTCCTGCAGCCCCAGCAGCTCCAGCAGTTCCTGCAGCCCCAGCAGCTCCAGCAGCTCCTGCAGCCCCAGCAGCTCCAGCAGCCCCAGCAGTTCCTGCAGCCCCAGCTGCTCCTGCAGCTCCTGCAGCCCCAGCAGCTCCAGCAGCCCCAGCAGTTCCTGCAGCCCCAGCTGCTCCTGCAGCTCCTACAGCTCCTGCAGCCCCAGCTGCTCCTGCAGCCCCAGCAGTTCCTGCAGCCCCAGCAGTTCCTGCAGCCCCAGCTGCTCCAGCAGCCCCTGCAGCCCCAGCAGTTCCTGCAGCCCCTGCAGCTCCTGCAGCCCCTGCAGCCCCTGCAGCTCCTGCAGCCCCAGCTGCTCCTGCAGCTCCTGCTGCAGCTCCAGCAGGTCCCGTCCTTGCCCCTCGGCCTGGGTCGGGCACCAGAGCGCCGTGGTGGGGCCGGGGGTCCGCTCACACGCGGCTCCAGCCGCTCCCAGACCCACTCGTGCCCCTCTCCTGCGGGGCTCCCCGTGCCCCCAGCTCCTCCTCGGGCTGACGGGTCAAGTGCAGGCAGCCCAGAGACGGCTTTGGGCCGGGGGATCTCTGCTGGGTTGGCCCGTGGGGTGGGGTGAGCTGCAGCCGGGGGTGACCCCAGAGCAGGCGCAGGCTGATGGGGGAATTGGGGACCTGCAAAGGGCGTGGGGGGCACAGGGAACGAGCTGGGCGCTGGCTCCAAGGGGCCGATGGAGATGGTCCAACCTGTGGGAGCAGAAATGTAGTGGCAGCAGGACTCGGGGGGGCCAGGAGGTCCCAGGGCAGTGCTGCCATTCTGGGGGTAGGGGCCTGGCCAAGCCCCCGTCCCCGCAGAGCCAGAGGTGCTGGACAGCCAGCTGTGGCCATGGGAGGAAGGAAGCGGCTGGGGCACCGAGGGATGGAGACAGCGACAAGCCAGACCTGGCCACAATGGCAGTGGCTTTGTCCTGGCGGTGCCAGTTTGGAGCATCACAGCTGGCAGGGGCACGTGGCTCCATGTGGCTCCTCATGCCGTGGTGTGGCTGCAGCTGTGCTCGCTCCGTGCCCCTGGCTTTCAGCCCCATGTCCCCTTGGCTGGGGGCTCCACCATGGTGCTCAGCAGAGGGGATCACGGTGCTGCTGCACCCATGCCAGCAGCAGGCTCAGTGAGCCCCCAGACCAAGCCTTTGGGTGTGGTGGCACATGGTGGAGCACAGGGTAGGGGGGTGGGACGGGTGGGACCCCCCCCACCCGGCTGTGCAGTGAGGAAGTGGAGGTTTCACAAGAAGGGGGTACACGTGACGTGGGGAGCGCAGCAGGAGGAACCAGCAGTGTCCCTGCAGCACCCTGCTCCCCCGGCACAGCTCCAGTCCCCCGGCACGGTGGCCATGGCACCCTGGCTGCCCACCAAAAAGGAGAAATATGGCGTGGGTGAGTGGGGGCTGCAGGCACTGAGCCCTGTGGGGGTTCCTGCTCACCCGTGGGGTGCAGGGCTGGCTGGACAGGGTGCTCAGGGTGGGGTGACAGCAGCAGTCCCCCCCCAGCTACAGTGGCCCTGCAGCAGTGGCAGTTGATGGTGGCTGGGTGGTGGCACTGGTGGGGCTGGGTGGTGGCACTGTGAAGGTGATGTGGGGAGGGGGCCAGGTCCCAGCGGTGCTGGCGCTGGGTGGGCTGGTGGGTGCAGGAGTGAATGAGGGGTCGGTGGGGGCTGGAGGGCTGGTGATGGGTGGCCCGGGGGATGGGGCTGACCAGGGCAGGTGTCAGCAGGACCCATGTGCCCAGAGAGTGCAGGGCTGGTGCTGGTGGGGATGGAGAGCACTGGGGCACAGCACTGGGGTGGGGCTTGGCACAGGGTCCGGGTCTCCCCCCTGGGCTGTGAGTTTGGGCTCAGCTGGGCTGTTGAGGCTCTGGGGGAGCCCTGTAATTTGCCCCAGGTCCCAGCTGGGGCTTTGTTCTCACCTCAGTGTCTGTGAAGGCAAAGCCCCGAGCTTCCCCGTTCCCTGCAGCACCCACAGCTTGTGCTGGCCCTGGCAGCTCTGTGCCTCTTCCCGTTTCTACTGGGGGCTGTTTCCTGCACCCTCCCCTTGCAGTGCTGGCAGCGCCAGAGCGAGAGTTGAGTCCCACAGGGTTCTGGACAGCACCTGAATAAGGGCTGAGCTGCTGCCGATCTCGGTTGGATCACAGCCCTCGAGGGCAGGGTGGAGGCAGGGGTCCTGCAGGTCTCCCGGGTGCAGGGGACTGTCCTCCAGTCTGGGAGCCAAACCAGGGCTGCCTGAACCAGAGCTGTCCCCATCCCTGGGGCCAGAAATAGCAACAGGGACAACCACAGCCTGCCTGGGACAGGAAACAGTTGGCCACCGGTGAGCTCCTGTCCCCACTGCCTCCCTCCCCAGCCACCAGCTTTGCTGTCCCAACACTGACCTGTCCCTGGGCCACCAGCCTGGGCAAGCACTCAGCTGGCACTTGCCTCCCTGCACTGCTTGTGCCAGGAGCAGGACCACTGGCACCCAGGGTGTGGGTGGCAGGCAGGGGGATCCCATAGGGGACCCCTGAGTGCTGGAGGAGGGGGCTGGAGGCTCCTCTTGTGCCTTGTCCCATGTGGGCTGTGCCACAGCTGTCTTGGAGTGTGGGGCTGGGGTGCTCAGGGTCTCACACTGTTTGTGGGACTTGGGCTCTGCCCCATCTCTTGGGGCTGAGCAGTACCTGTTGTGGTGCTCTGCCCCCCGTGGGGGGCTTGCTGTGGGGTGCAGGTGCACGGGGCCCAGGGGGCTGTGCTGGTGGAAGGCTCTGGGCAGGGACCCTAACTCCTGGCTCGTGGCCCCTCTCCCTGCAGCCGTGTGGAACTTCCCGAGCACCAATGAGCATCACCTCCCACTGCAGATTGGGGAGACAGTGCACATCCTGCAGGCCTCTGAGGGTAAGGGGGAGCCCCAGATGCATCCCAGTATGGGGACTTCCTGCACCCTCCCTTGGCTCTGTGGTGAGAGCCAGGACTCCCAGCCTGGCTGATGGTGTCCCCTCCATCCCTTCGCAGGCTGGTACCACGGGTACTCGCTCCAGAACAGGGCTGCCCAGGTAGGTGAGGAGGTGCTGAAGGAGGGTGGCACAGGTGACATGTCTTGTGGCTTGCCCTGTTCCTACTGGGGATCTAGGGGAATAGGGGGGCCGTAGCCAGCATCTTGCCCTGTTCCTGTTGGGGGGTCGGGGTTGGGAGGTTACAGTGGGCACAGCTGGCTGGAGCCCCCAGCCATGCCCCCCAAAATGGATGTCTCCCAGCCCAGCCATGCCAACCGCTCTGACTTCTCCAGGGCATCTTCCCAGCCTCGCTGATCCAGCTGAAAGGCGCTGTGGTGGAGCACCGGGGGTAGGTATGGGGCATGGGCAGGGACCGTGGACTCCATCCCCTATCTGGCAGGGGGTTCCTGTGGCTCTAGGGGCCTCTTGGAGTCCCTGTGCTTCCCCTAGGGTGGAGGAGACTGTGGTGCCCACTGAGATGCCGATGGTGCAGGAGATCACCACCACACTGCGGGAGTGGGCCACCATCTGGAAGCAGCTCTATGTGGTGAGGGCCGGGGGGCTGGAGGGCCAGAGGGCAGTGGGACACATGGTGATCCTGTGATGCTGCCGCAGGCTGGGCAGATGGAGCGGTACAGGCAGGTGAAGCAGATGATGCAGGAGCTGATGGAGCAGCGCTCACAGTTGCTCTCAGGGACACTGCCCAAGGACCAGCTTCTGCAGGTCAGGAAGGAGGTGACCAGCAGGATGGACTATGGCAACAAGTGAGTGCAGAGAATGGGGCACAGGAACCCTGAATCTGCTCTGGGTACATGCCATGTGGTGCCCGGGGTGCTCCCTCTGTGTCCCTGACAGCCTGGCTGGCTGTGCCTCTGTCCCCATCATCCCTATCCCATCTGGCTGTCACTGTGTCCCTGCAGCATCCTGTGTCCCTGCTGTCCTGGCTGGCTGTCCCTGTGTCCCTATAATCCCAGCTGGCTGTCCCTGTGTCCCCATCATCCTGGCTGGCTGTCCCGTGGTGGATGGGGACAGTGAGAGTTCCTGCAGGTGCACAAGCCACCTGGCCAAGGGCTGATGAGCCATAGCTGTGGCAGGAGTGTCCCTGATGCTGTCCCCTTGCCCAGTCAAATCTGTCCTGCCCCCTCAGACCCTATGTGAGGGAAGTTGGGTCCTAGTGGGATGCACAGACCCGTGTCCTGCCACGGTCCTGCCTCACCCCATCCCGGCCTTGACAGAATCCTTGCGCTGGACCTGGTGGTGCGAGATGAGAATGAGAACATCCTGGACCCAGACAGGACCAGTGTCATCAGCCTCTTCCAGGCACACAGGAGAGCAGCACAGACCCTCACCCAGCACATCCAGGAGGAGATGGTGAGGCCAGCAGTGGCCCCACACCCTGTACCTGCTGTGCCCAGAGCCTGATGTCCCCCATGGCAGTGGCTGTTCCAGGAGCTCAGCCATGGGCCCAAGTCAGGGGGCTGAGCTGCCTCATGTCCCCCAGAGCCCACAGCCGAGAACACCAGGTCACAGCACCCATGGGGCAGTTTCGCCCTCCCACAGCCTCTACTTGTGTGTGCGCAACTTCGTCTGCCACATCGGGGAGGAGGCGCAGCTCTTCATGGCACTGTACGACCCTAGCGAGCAGCGCGTCATCAGGTGGGGTCCCCGGGTGCAGGACAGACCCCTGTCCCTGCTGTGTCAAGTGCCTGTCCCACTGCTCCCTCTGGTGTCCTCTGCTTTGTGCCTTCTTGACCACCCTGGGCTGCCCGTCCTGCACAGCTCAGCAGGACCCAGTGTGTGTCATGGTGGGAAGGGGCACGTTCCTTCCCAAAGGGCTTCTTCTCTGGAGTGAGTTAGTTTGTTGTGGCATGCCAGGCATGCATCCGTATCCCATGGAAGAGCCTGTGGCTTGTCCTGCCCACTGGTGCCCACTGGGCAGCCTGGCCCCATGCGAGGCACCAGTGAGGTGAGTGGTGGGCAGCAGCCCCCCACTGCTGGAGACAGCCAGGCTGGGTCAGTCCCTGTGCCGTGACTGGGAACACTGGTGGGACAAGGAGTCTGTGCAGTGGGAGCTGGCAGGGCCCTTGCTGTGCCAGTGCCCACCTCACTGCTGGCTTCTCATCCTTCACCTGCCCTGCAGTGAGAACTACGTGATCCGCTGGGCCAGCACTGGGGTCCCTCAGGACATTGAGCTGCTCAACAACCTCAAGGTCGTGTTCACGGTGAGCACAGACCCCCGGGAGCTGCACTGCTGCTGCCCACCGCCCCCTCCCGAAGAGCTGCCTTCATCCCCAGCATTTCAGACGCCCCAGCACCATGTACGGACTGCCCATGTCCCACGAGCAGCCGAAACCCCACTACTCCTGCTGCTCCAGTACCCCATGCCCCTGTGCGGACCCAGGCGTGGCGCCGGCATGTGGAGCTGCCTCTCGGGGTCCCCTCCCGGTGCGGACTTTGGGGGTCTCGGGGTGCCCCATCGTCCTCCTTTGCTCCTTGCCGCTCCACACCCGCTGACTCAGCGCTTTGGCTGCAGCGCTGCGCTGACCCCCGGGACGGACCGAGCCATCGATGTGCAAAGGAGTCGGGAAAATCAGTGCTAATGAGCGGCATCAGCGCTTCGGCTCCGCTCCCGCCTCCCGGCTCTCTCCCACCGCCGTCCCTGCCCTGCTCGCGGCTGGTGTCCCCCTTTGTCCCCACGCGCTGTGACATGTCCCTGTCCCTTCTCCTCAGCACTGCCGGAGGGTTCTGGCGCAGGGGCAGCACCCCCAGGACACATTCCCCCGGGATGCTAGGAATTGGGTTGCGTGGCCACCCGGCTATTCCCACAGCATGCCAGGTTGCCCCTCTCTCACTGGGCTGCCTGGTCCGGGGTGCCCCGTGGGACCATCGGCTTTGGGGCTTCTGGGGTATGCAAAAGCCGCCGGGGCAGGGGGGCCATGTGCCTGCCAGCCAAGCCCCTCCGTGGGGCTCAGTGCAGGGGGACACGCCGGGGCACTGGGAGCGGGGACCTGCAGTGGTGCTGTGCCTACTGGTTCACCCTGCGCAGCCCCGGGCACCCCGAGATCAGCTGGTCCTGCCACCCGCACGTCCCCCTGCGGTGCTGCAAGGGTCACACAGCCCCTGTCCCCCAGGACCTGGGCAGCACGGACCTGAAGCGGGAGCGGCTCTTCCTGGTGTGCCAGATCATCCGGGTGGGGCGTATGGACCTGCGGGACTCCCACAATCGCAAGCTCAGCACGGGCCTGCGCCGGCCCTTTGGCATCTCAGGTGGGGTGGACTCACCTTCGACACCCTCCCAGCAACCCCACTTGGCCACCAGGCTCTGTGGTGCCCCCGGGCTGCTCCTGCTGTCCCCTGTCCCTGCATGCAAACCCTAACTCACTGTGTGCCCGGAGCAGCCTTGGGGAGCCCCCCTCACTCTGCCTTCCCCCATGGTCCTGCTCTGGGCATTGATCCCCATGGATTGGCTAGTTGGAAGGTGATTGATAGCACCTGGCTCAGGGCATGCCAGGACTGCAGTCAGGGACATCACCAGGGGAATCATGGACATGGCAGAAGCAGGCACCACCACCTTGGGCAGAGGGATCATCCTGGTGCCCTGTTCTGCCCTAGTCCCCATCCATGGGTGATGAAGAGGCTCTGGATATAGCTTGTTTTGGCCAAGATTTGTCCCAGAGCTCTGAGGTCACCTACAGTGACTGCTGGGTGGCCACACCATCCCCAGAGGCCACAGGAGGGGACAGTGGGCACTGATGAGAGACCCTGGCTCTGACTCTGCCCTGTGCTGGAAGTGATGTTGGTGCTGCTTAGACCCCCAAAGCATTTCCCATGGGTGAACTGTGCCGGGATGGCAGGTCCCAACCAGCATGGCAGGTCCCAGCTGGGGTGGCAGCTCTCAGCCATGCCATCAGCACACATGTCCATCATGGAGCTGGGTCAGTTTTACCCTGCCCAGGCCCCCATGCAGCTTAATGCCACTAGCATGGGGTGTCAAAGGAGTCTTAAGTGGGGCAGGAAGAGTTCCCTATGGGGCACAGCAGGGTCACTGTGAGGGACACAGGGTCACTGTTGGGGACAGAGGTAATGCTGCAGCTGCGGGACAGGACAAAGCTCTCCTGGGTGCTGGTCCCGGGAGGGTTTGGCATGGCAACAGGGCCTGGCAAGGGACTGGGGGTGCTGGTGCCCCTGCAACCACCCCTCAGTGCCTCTTCTGTCTCACTTGCAGTGATGGACATCACCGACATCACCAAGGGGATGTGTGACAGTGACGAGGACAAGCAGCACTTCATCCCTGTCCACCTGTGAGCCCCATGGTCGGGGGGCAGTGGGCAGTGGGGCAGCACTCCAGGGCCTAGCTGGCATGGGAATACTGGCTGCAAGGGGACAAGAGGTGTGAGGACCACATAGAAAATATTTTTTCCTGTAAACATGGCTTTTTCAGGGTGGCTGCTGACAGTGATTTCCTTCACAACATGATTCGGAAGGCAGTGGAGGGGAAGGATATCAACCACAAGGGACAAGGTAAAGACCCTGTGTCCCCTGTGTCCCCTGTGCCCTCTGTTCACTGTGGTGGTGAACAGGGTGAGACCCCTACCCAGGCCATCCACTTGTCCCTGCAGCTGCTGCTTGTGCTCAGTAACCCATCTGCCTGCATGTGGGTCAGCCCTCAGGCCATTTCCTGGAGGGTTGGGGGCTCACTGTGGTTCCTGCCTGGCCCTGGGCCTCTCAGGTCTTGTTGTCACCCCTTGAAAAACCACTGTGGTCCCCACAGGGCTCTGGGTGTCCCTGAAGATGCTGTGGGGAGACCTGAGCCAGGTGCAGAAGGACCACCCACACCTGGTGGATCGCAGCACGGTGGTGGCTCGCAAGCTGGGCTACCCAGAGGTCATCATGCCAGGCAAGGAGGGATGAGGGACCGCCCCAGGGGGCCCTGAGGGTCCAGTGTGGGGTCAGGACCCGGCTGATGGGACTGTCCCCCCAGGTGACGTCAGGAATGACATTTACCTGACGCTGGTTCAGGGTGAGTTCGACAAGGGGAACAAGAAGACGCAGAAGAACGTGGAGGTGACCGTGTGCGTCTGTGATGAGGCAGGAAGTGTGGTGCAGGTATGACAGGTGTGGGGCAGCCCCAGAGCCAGGACTGTCCCCCGTGTCAGCCCACCTCGGGCAGAGTCAGCAGCTCCATTAGCACAACCAGCTTGAGGAGACCCTGGAGCTGCCTGGAGTAGAGATCTGGGAACAGAATAAGGATCTTGGAAAGTGCTGTGAAGGGATACAGAGAAAATTGTCCTCCCGTGGGGACAGCCAGAGCCCCTGGTCAGCCCCAGTACCTCCAGCCATGAGCTGTCCCAGCTCTCCATCCCCGGAGAGGCAAGAGGGGGCTGGCAGAAGGGCAGCGGGTGTCACACCCGGGTCATGTCCCCCTCCAGGCTGGCTCTTGCCTCTCCCGAGGTGTTTCACACCAATTGTCCCTCCCTGTGAGCACATTTGGGCTGACCCCAAGGCGTCTCCTCCCGACAGAATGTGATCTACGCGGGTGCCGGGGACAGCCCAGCCAGCCAGTACCGCTCCGTCGTCTACTACCAGCAGCGGCACCAGCGCTGGATGGAGACCCTGAAGGTCCAGGGAGCCCCGGGGGACGGGATCCAGGGTGGGATGGGACTGCAGTGCCCACAGGGTGTGGCTCTCACTCCTCCTGCACCGCAGAACCCAGATGCTGCCTTCATCAGGGCTGGCTTTTTGGGGGCAGTCTTTGATCTCCCTCTCAGGGAGGACAGAGATGCTGCCGGTGTCATGTGCTGGGTGGAGACCCAGCATGACCGGCAGTGCTGGGTGGGGAGTCCCAAGCATGGGCATGACCAGTCCTGCCCAGCCCCCAGAGCCCCCATTTCAGCCTCACTGGTTTACTGAGAATGATGTGAAGCTGGTTTGCAGCAGTGGACAGTCTGGCACAGCCCTTACCTGGGCACAGAGGGGGTTTGCCCAGGCTGAGGCTCAGCCCATGCCCCGCTGCCCTCACCTGGGCACACATTCCCCCTCAGATCGCTGTTCCTATCGAGGATGTCCACAGGACCCACCTGAGGTTCACCTTCCGCCATCGCTCCTCCAGTGACTGTGAGTGTCCCTTGCTCCAGCCTTCCTCCACAGACATTCCCAGAGGGGCTGTGGTGGGAGTGGGCTGGGACAGGAGGGTCCCATGGGCCACCCTTGCCTCGTACTGTGGGTGCTCTGAAATCCAGATTCACATGGGTACAGGAAGCCATCACCCAGCCCGTCCTGCTCCAGCCCTGCCTGCCCTCTCCCTGGACGTCTCTGGTAGCCACGAGGGCAGGACCCCCCTTAGTGCTGCCTTTCCCTGCCCGGTGTCCCCCCGGCCCCCTCTGGCCCTGCCTCACCTCGCCCCTGTGTGTCCCCCCAGCCAAGGACCGAAGTGAGCGGATTTTCTCCATGGCCTTTGTGAGGCTGATGCGCCCCGATGGCACCACCCTGCGGGACGGGGAGCACGACCTGGTGCTGTACAAGGTATGGGGGGGCCGCAGAGCCCCTGGAGGTGGGAGTGCTATGGGATGGCAGTGCTCTTAGGGCTGAGGTCCCACTCCCTGCACGGGCTGCTGTGCTGGTGGCATGTACCCAAAGTCCCCGAGGCTTTCCAGGGTCTCCCTCCCTCCTACCTTCCCTGTCCTTGCTGTTCTTGGGGGGGGTGCTCCCTGCACATGGTGCCTCTGATCCCTGTGCTGCTCCCTTGGAATGACAAGTTTTGTTTGGGAAAAGGTGATTTAAATATTTATGACAGGGAGGGAACATGCCCGTGGTGTGGCTGTGCTTCACCTGATTTCACCAGCCCTGGCGCTGCCTGCATTTCCTCTGAGAGAGCAGAGGGCGTGGAGAGAGAAAGTCACTGTTCATTTGGGAAAAATGCAGCTGGCTTCAGTGTGAAGGGACCCTGAAGGCGCTGATCCCCCTTGCCTGGTGTCCCCTGCCTAGGCTGGGGTCGATGGTGACGGGGGGAGCAGGAGGCAGGTGGTGGTCCCTGCTGCCCAGGGATGCTCAGGGCTCTTACTCCACGTGCAGCCACTGCTTTAAGGGTCCCTCCCCCACTGTGGGGCTCCAGCGTCCCCAGGGGATGACCTGCCACCCTCCACCCTTGGTTCTGCTGCACTGGAGTGCTCCCTGGTTTTGATGACATGACCTCAGTTTCTCCAGGCAGAGCCACGTCCCTTCCCAGCTCCTGCATCTCTTTGGTAGGAGCTGTTCTGCTTCCACCTGCTGTCGCAGCCTGAGACAGGGACAGACCATGTTCCTCCCCAAGGCTCCTGCTCGTTTGAAATCGCTATTGTGTCCCTCCTCTCTGCTTCTTTCTGGTGCAAAAGGCCCAAATTCTTTAACTGCTGCTGTGGCCTGCAGCACTGGCTCT
>JAWMRC010000126.1:71640819-71658294 GCA_035584755.1 Thripadectes ignobilis | reverse complement strand
GTCCCTCCTCTCTGCTTCTTTCTGGTGCAAAAGGCCCAAATTCTTTAACTGCTGCTGTGGCCTGCAGCACTGGCTCTGGTCCCTGCTCTCCAGAGACTGTCCCCTCCACAGCAGCAGCACTGGGCACCTTCAGGACATGCCAGTGCTGGCTGTGGCAGCGAGATCAGACCCTGCACACCCCTCTTCTGGGCGGCCAAACCCCTCACACCTCCCTCTTGGACCCCTGTTCCCCTCGGAGGGCTGTGCCTGCCCTTGCTGAACCACCACATCCTGCCCTGCTCCATCCTCTCCCCAGCTGACTCCAGCTCTTCCCAGCAGACGCTGGGACTGGATTCTGGGAGTCAGAAGCTATTCCATCTTTTTATCTGTTTGCCAGAGGAATGTGAATGACAGACTTTTAGCTGGGCTTTTAACTGCTCAGACCTCTTGATCTCTGTCTGGTCTGAACTCCAGCCAGATTCCTCTGTGCAGGCTCAGCCCTGGAAGGAGCACAGGGCTCCTGCACGTCAGCTTCTCGCTGCTGGTGTGCTGGGGGCAGAAAGCCAACAGCAAACAGCTCTGTCACTTCCATCCAACCTTCCGCAGGAGGGGTTTCACCTGCGAGGCTGCAGGAAGGGCAGCATGGATATCCTGTTGCCACATGTGAGCTGCAGCCCATCACTTCATGTCTGGCTGGCTCTGGGCATCCCCTGTGTCCCAGGGTGGCCAAAAAGCAGGCAAAGGTCATTCAGTCACTTGACTGAATCCTCCTGGACTTAATATCGATTAAATGTTCAACTTAGAGTAGGGGACACAGAAATAGGCTGGTTTGTGGCTGTGGAGGCCCCGGTATGCACACCAGGTGGGAGACATTGGGCTGGTGCCAGTGATACCATGGGACCATCTGCATGGTGTCCTGCTCCGTGTCAGTGTCCTGCTCCGTGTTAGTGTCCCTCTTCATGCTGGTGTCCCACTCTGTGTTAGTGTCCTGCTGTGTGTCCATCCCCACAGCAGTGCTCAGGTGTGTTTTACTCCCAGCCTCAGACTCAGTTCTGCTCCCCCACACTTGTCCTGCCTGTTCTCATGTCCTCCTGTGTGGCACAGGCTGGGATTTGGTGTCTGTCCCAGCCAATTGTCCCAGCTGAGCAGGGTCCCTGCCAAGCAGCTTTGTGGGATGCTCTGTTGACATCAGTGTTGGGGAGCCAGTTACTCCCAGGAGCCAGAGTGTGCCCAGCCCTGAGTGGGAATTATCATTACCCCATGGGATAGGAAGCTCCTGGGCTGTGCTCCCCAGGGCGACCTGTGCTGTGCCTTACAGGGTGACAGCAGGAAGCTGGAGGATGCCAGTGCATACCTGTCTCTGCCCTCTGAGAGGAACCTGTCAGAGTCAAAACTCCTCTCTGGCTCCTCCTTCCGTGTGAGCGGGGCCACCTCGGGCTTAGCTGTGTCAACCCGGGACAGCTTCCAAATCTCCACGCTCGTCTGCTCCACAAAGCTGACCCAGAATGGTGAGTCCTGGCTCCCCATGGTGGAGGTGGAAGGGCTGTGCCCCCTCCCTGGTAGTGTTCCCACCCACTGGACCATATCTCTCCTGGCATTCGGCTCCAGTGTCCATCCCATCAGGACAGTGTGCCGAAAACACTGGGAGAATGGAAACAGGGATCACTCGGTTACTGTTTGGACAGAATGGCCCAAGGAGATCAGCGTGATCTGGGGGTTTTGGGGGGATGCTGTCCCCTGGAGAGGAGCAGCAGTGAGCAGAATTCCCACTTGAATGTAGCTGTTGGAGGCTTCATGACCTTCCTTTGAAATTGGGTGGGGATTGGGGATCCTTGGTTTAACCCCCATTTCTGGGTTAGCCTGGTGGTGTTTCCAGCCCTGGGCTGCTCTGCACAGGTCAGGGCAGCCGAGTGTTTGTGCCCCCTTGGCACAGACACTTGCCCCCTTGGTCCAAGGAAGGGCTCATGTGAATTCTGGGGCTCCCTCCTGCCTGCTGCAAGCAGGAGGATGGGAATGGCTCATCCCACTCTGGCAGTGACACAGCAGCCTCCGTGTGGGGGGCTCGAGTGACACAGCACACAGTGACATGTCTGTGGGGTCTGGGTCACTGTTGTTCAGCATAAGGGGCTTGGGGCCAAGGCAGCTCCATTAATTCCCTTCCTGCAGCACAATTTTGTCTCCCATAGCCATAACCTATTTGAGTTTGTGCTTTATGACTCTGACATTGGGAGCTTTCAGCACCAAGCAGTGATTGTGTGGGGGGTCTTGGGGGTTCTGGCCGCCCTCGGGAGTGAAGGTGGGACAGGGAGCCAGGGGGCAGTGACATTAGGGTCTGTTCGTGAGGGTGGGGTGGGGTGCTGGGCATCAGTAATGTTGGGATCTGGCAGTCTGTCACTGACTGTCCCATTCCTCCTGCCCAGTGAACCTGCTGGGACTGCTGAAGTGGCGCTCCAAGCCCAGCCTGCTCTCCGGGAACCTCCAGAAGCTGATGAACGTGGATGGAGGGGAGGTCATCAAGGTACAACTGGGACTTGCCCCCCACCTCACTTCCTGGCTTCTGCACCCATGGTGTCCCCCCCCACCCCCAGAGCTGGTTCCAGGGCCATGTTGGAGTTGGCACTCAAGTCCTTATAGTCCTCTTGTCCCCCCAGTTCCTCCAGGACACGCTGGATGCCCTGTTCTCCATCATGATGGAGCACTCAGACACGGATGTCTATGACATACTTGTCTTTGATGCCCTGGTGAGTGGGACCTATGTCCCATGCTACAGAATGTAGGTCTGAGCCCCTCCCAGTGCGGGGTGGGTGCTGGTCAGACTGGAGCAATGGGTCTCACTGATCCAACCAGACCAGCTGTGCTCTGAGCTCTGTGCTCTGAGTGCCTCAGGTTGGTGTCCCACCAACCTGGCATGGGGCAGGGCTGTGGCTGTGGGGGATGTTGTCCCTCCAGGGGACAATCCCAGCGGGATTCAAGGGCATTTCTCCTGCACGAAGATAAAAGTGACGTTGGTGATGGGATGAGGGGAGGTTGGGGGTCAGGGTGGCTGTGGTGAGAGACCTGGGGTTGGTGGTGCTGCAAATTCTGGCCACTGGGCTTGGGGCCCACACTGGCCTTTCCACCTTGGAGGTCTGTCTGTCCCAACAGGCTGGGCAGGCGTGTGGGGAGCTCTGGTGGCCCTGGCAGCTCCCAGAAGGGGTCGATGCTACTTTGGCACCCGGCTGTCCCCAGGCATCCCATTGCCCACACCAAGCCATGCTTCTGCCGGCTGCCCTCAGGTGTTCATTGTGGGGCTGGTGGCTGACAGAAAGTTCCAGCATTTCAACACAGTCCTGGAGGCCTATATCCGCCAGCACTTCAGCGCCACACTCGCCTACAAGTATGTTCCTGGGGACCATCCGTGGGGAGGGATGGGCTGGGACAGCGGAGTGGAGGAGAGGGCAGGGCTGGGACTGAGAGAGTGGGTACAGGGAGGCATTGGGCTGGAGTGCTGGGAGCACCAGTGGGAGCTGAGCCACGGCTCAGCCGAGGCCAGGAAAGCTGCCGATCCCTGGCCACACACATCCCATCCTGCAGGAAGCTGCTCTCGGTGCTGACTCAGTACGTGGAGCAGGCGGGCAGGGGGCATTCCTGCGAGCCCCTCCCGCGCACCTTCAAGGCCTTGGAGTACATCTTCAAGTTCATCGTCCGCTCCCGGCACCTCTTTGCCCAGTAAGTGCTGGCACTGACCCTCAGTGCTCCCAGTGCCACACCTGCCCTGCAGCTGGTCCCCGGCCGTGGCGTCTGTGGGAGGGAGGGAGGGAGGGTCCCACAGGGGTCCCTGTGCTGCAGAATTGTGTTGGTGCCCACCATGGGTCCCAGGTTTGTGGCACTGGCACCTCGACACACCTGGGGCTGCTGCTGTGGCAACCAGGGTGGCACCCACTGCTGCTGGCACTGCGGCCATGCCGGTCCCCAGCCAGATTCCTCCATCGCTGTGAATCCTCTCCCTGAAGATTCCAGCTCTTTTTGGCTGTATCCCATCCTCTGGCTGCTGCTGGAGTGGTGGTGGTCCGGCGTGGGAGTGGGCAGTACTGTCCATCTTGGGACAGGAGAGATCAGTCCACTCTCTGGGCACCTCAGATGCCCTGTATGCCCTGTGGTGACCCCGGGGCTTTTCAATGAGCTCTTGAATGGAGACAGCAAAATGTCCTGGGCAGCCTGTGCCCCTTCACAACCAGCACTGCACTGGGAATATTTTCCAGAGTTAGGGTTAGTGGAAGGTGTCCCTGACCGTGGCAGGAGGCTGGAGCTGGATGGTCTGTGAGGCCCCTTCCAACCCAAACCTTCCTGTGATCCTGTGATGGGCAGTGCAAGGCGCTGGGAGCCTTGATGGTTCCTTGTTCCTGCTGAGGACAAGGTCAAAGTCCTCCCCAGGCACCTTCAGAGTCCCCACAAGACCTGGTTTCACTTGTTCCCCATGGGCACGGGTTTCACATCCCAGTCTGCATGATGGGACAAATAACCTGCCTTCACGCTGGTGGGGGAGAGGAGGAAAACACAACATGACCGTCATTGTTACCAGAAAAAGCCAGTGACATTCCTCTTTCGTTCCACGTACATGACACCAGAAACCAAAGTGTCCTGAGGGAACAACAGGCAGCAAGGAGCCCGCACACGGTGGGCAGTGAGAGCCCCCTGCCTGTGGTGGGCATGGGCTGGCACCCAAAGCGGCAGGATCACACCATGCCCAGGGGTCATGGTTGGTAGGTGGCTGTTTTTTGGGGAGCAGGGGCTGTGCCTCCTTTGCCCCAAGGCCAGGATATGTCAGGATCCCTGTGGGTGCTCTGAGCCCCACTGGCAGTGAGGAGCTGTGTCAGTCCCAGCACCCCAGGGACCCTCACACCTCACTTTGCCCCATCTGCCCTCGCCATATGAGCTGCCTGGAGCCTTGCCCATCCCCATTGCTTCCACCTGTCTGCCCTTCCCAGGGCCCCATCCATGGCTTCAGGGCTCCAGGGTGTGCCAGGGCTCCTGGATGCTCCAGCATCACACCCAGCACCTGCCTTTTCCTCATGTATGAGGACACAGAGTAGATTCCCAGCTTACAGAGCTCCTGGCATAGGAAATTAATTATGCATTGCGTTTGCAAACAGCCCTGTGAATGAGTTTGTCTGGAACAGAGACATCCCCAAGGACATTTAGTGATTTTATTCAGCTTCCCTTTATCTCAGCGATCTCAACATGCAATAACACGGGCTGCTCAGATCCTCTAAGTGCTCTGAACGTGCTGCAATTTGTACAGGCTGTAATCGACAGGAACTGGGTTGTAATTAGAGTCAGTTGCTGCAGATTGCCAGGTCTGGGATTGTCTGTGCTGCTGCTGGAGCTGGACAAGCAGCACCCACAACTCCTGCTTAGAGCCCAGGGGGCTGTGAGGACAATCGAGGGCCCCGTCCTCTACCTTGAGACACTCCAGGTCCCCTCAGAGCCCCCAACACCCCTGCAGAGGATGCTGCAAGCACTTTGTGGGTAATGGCACTGTGGTGATGTGGTCTTCTGCTTGCTGCTTCCTCCTTGCTGGTTCCTCCGTCTGCTTCTGCTTTTGGGCCACCACCAAGGGCTGCAAAGCTTTTCCTGCCAGCACTTGTCATCCCACCTGGGTTCACCGTGCATGAAGGTCTGCCCTGCTGTCAGTGAGGTGAGCTGGGGTCACCCCTCCCCAGTCACCTTCAGCTTTGCAGCTCATGGCCCCCTTGCCTGGCCTCACACAGTCCCCTAGTTCCTGCAGCCAGACCCCACCTCCAGCAGTGCTCATGGGCTCTGCCAGGGCTCCTCCAGTCCCACGAGCCTCCTCTCCTGTCCCCCAGTGCCCCTGCCAGGACCAGCCCCTTGCCCCAACCCCCAGCCAGTCACTGGTGCAGCTAGGGATGCTGAGCATCCTCCTGGCCACCTCTCATGGGGACATTGCTGGTGTCCCCAAAGGTCATCACAGCTGCTGGGCTCCCACTGTGACCTGGGCTGCAGGGGTTCCTGGGCAGGACATCCCGTCCTAGGAACAAGGATATCCCTTCCCGGGAACCTCCCTGACCCCTCCCAAATGAATCACGGTCAGCATGGGTTTGTCACAGTCCATATGGATTTTGAGACCAGGTTGGTCAGGGCTTGGAGCAACCTGATCTGGTGGAAGGGAGTGGGACTGGATGGGCTTTGAGGTCCCTTCCAACACAAACCATTCCATTATTCCAGGATTTCCTTACATAGCTGGTGGCTGGATAATTATTCCTGCCACATGGCTGACCATGTGCATGGTGTCAGTGCTGAGGGAATTACCTCAGACACGGCCCATTGCAGTGACTCTGTTTCTATGACCATGCCTCTGATTTGCAGCTTGGCAGTTTTCCTGCAGTTTTGCACATCCCACAGCTAAAATACCCCCAATTTGATTTGCTCTGGTCCTGCAAGAAGGGCAGGGTTGGAGGGTTCAGGATGTTCCTGCTCGAGTGGGACAGTGCCAGCATTCTCTGAGAGGGATTTGGGGTGTGAAATCACAGAAAAGACAGTGTTAAAAATAAAAAAAAAAGGAGTGTTTATGTGAGTAGGTCTGTGGCCATGTTGGGTCAGTAGCTGTGCTCGGGCTCACCACTAGATCCAGCCATGGCAAATGTTCATTGAAGAGGTAAAGAGTTGGGATGGTAGGTGACTCCCGAGCAGGTGCAGGTGGTGCCGGGGAAGGCGTGCAGGATGGTGACAATGCAGTGGCAGTATGGTGACAGCACAGTGACTCTGGCCATTGCAGGCTGTACGAGGGGAAGGAGACGGCAGAGTTCCAGCACTCCCTACAGCGGTTCTTCCTCGCCCTGAACCAGCTGATGGAGTCCCCACTGGAGGGTCCCATACTGCTCTCCCAGGTACAGCATGGGGATGTGCTGGGAGGGCTCAGCTCTGCTTTGTGGGGGGATGGAGGGTGCCCAGGCCAGGTACTGTCCGTGCCTGTGCTGGCGTGACACTGGCTGGAGAAAGGGGTCTGGGGAGGACTCCTGGGGCTTATCTCCACCCTGGAGCTGGCCTGGCCCTGTTCCCCAGAGGTGAGGCTGGCACATGGGGCTGAGAGGAGCAGAGCTGGTGTGGGCTGTGTGAGTCTGGGATGCTGTGACAGCAGTGATGGGACCACACTCTGCACCTGTGGTCTCCTCACGGGAGAGAGGCTCTGCAGAGTGGGGACCCTGTCTGCAGGAGGGGACATGTGGTGGTCCCGGGACAGCCAGCAGCTCCTGCTCCTGCGCCTAACTATGTCATGGCATTCTTGGATATTCCTGTATAAACTGATCTAATGGAAAAAAAAGGAGTTTGAAGACCAACAGGACAGTCATCCTTATGGAGCAGAGGCGCTCCTTTTCCCCTCTTCCATCCGAACATGGATTGATACTCCAATCTCATATAATCACAGAATCAGGGAATGGTTTGGGTTGGAAGGGACTCTAAGACCATCTCGTTCCATCTCCTGCCTGAAGTCCCCATGGCCACAGCTCTTGGCAGATGTGTTCACTGGGAAGCAGAGCTGTGGGTGCCCTGGCCATGTCAGCCTCTCGGTGCTGGGTCTGTGCTGGCAGCTCTCTGGTCTCTTTGCAGGGAGCAGCCCTGAAGTACCTCCCTTCCATTCTTGAGGACGTGTTTGGGATTTTTGACTCCTCTGCGCTGGGGTAGGATCCCTGTCCCCCTCCCATCCCTAGCTCTGTGTCATACTCAGCACCTCCCACTGACACCTCTGTCCTTGCATCTGGCTCAGAGCCAAGGATGAGGGCAATTGGAGGGGTCTGAGTCTCCCGATGCCTGAAAATCCTGATCCCCTTTCCAGTGCAAAGAGAGTGGGGTTCTGCTCAGTTTTAGCAGCTGCTTGTGCTGGGGCAGGAGCTGAGCCTGGGAGCCCTTAGGGCCAGCTGGGTGTGTTTCGGGGATGCAGGCAGGGTTTGTATGCTGGGTGCCTGCAGTGGGCACAGCTGCCCTGTGGGACCATCCTCCCCTGCATGGCTCTGCCCCATCGAGGGGCTCCTCCTGCCCAGCAGCCCCATCCTGATCAGAACCCGGCAGTCCATGGTTAACCCTTCTCCCAATGGCAGGGCTGTGCTGCGGGACTTCGTGGGGAACCTGCCACCTCAGCGCCTGCTGAAGCAGAAGCTGCAGTCCCTGACCCACATCACCAGCAGCAGAGTCTTCCAGTCCCACGGTGAGAGAGGGCATGGGGGGTCCTGGTGACCCTGCCCTTGCTGAGCTCACTTGGGAGCCATGGCACAGAATGGGGACAATTCCCTGTGCAGGGACCCCTGCTGTGCCCCAAGCCTATGGTGTCTTCACAGAGTGAAGCATTTGCCTCATCCCTGTGCCCTTGTCTCCCTCAGAGTGCCGGGATCTGGTGCTGCAGGCTGCCCTGCCCATCCTGCAGGAGCTGATCCAGGCAGGTGAGGAGGAGGACGCCTGCATCGAGCTGCTCAGCAGCATCCTGGAGGTGCTGTACCAGGCCCAGAAGGTAAATCAGGAATTATCTGGGCAGCGACCTGACCAAACACCTCTGAGTGCAGTTAAGCACAAATTCCTGGCCACGATATGGTTGATGCTGACTGTAGTCACCCAGGGAACTGTGGGTGCCGCCGTCCCAGCAGGAACCTGCCCAGGATGGGGCAAAAACCTGCTGGTTTACACCTCAGCAGGTCTCTTGTGGGCTTTCCTCCATCCCCATGAGCCAGGAATAGGCTTCCAAGCTCAGGGAGTGCACTAACCTGAGGGTGTAGGGACATTGCAGACTCTGCTGGCAGGAAGGTGAGGGCAGGGAGGAAGCTGTGGGTGGCTGCCCATCCAGGGTGGACTGGGACCATCCCTGCAGGGTCTCAGTCCAGTTCCTGGGTGCTGTGATTGCAGAGTGCAGAGAAGCTGCGAGCGCGGAACAAGGACCGTGGGGACACAGAGCTGGTGAGTCCCTCCAGCAGCCTCGGCATGTGGTGGATGGCAGAAAGGGTCCAGGTGACCCTGAGCCTCTGGGAAGGGTTTGTCTGCATCTGGCTGTGGTGACAAACCCTGTGTGGTCACCTGAGTACCCCCGGCGGGGGGGTGGTGTCTGTCCATGCCTGAACTTTGGCAGCTGCCCCCCTCTCCCTGTGCTTCCTGGGGCTGCTTCTATCCCTGCCTTCCTGCAGCCACATCGGGCCACATCCCTGCCCCTGGTGAGCCCGTCATTGTCCCTGGCTGCCAGGTCAGCCCACCTACAGCAGGTTGGGTCACTGGACATCGTGTGGCTGCTGCTGGCAATGCTGTTCCCACAGCATTTTGGGAATGTGCAGGGCTCTGTGCTCCACAGGACCCTTCCTCTGTTCCTGTTCTTCCTGGCTGCTCTGTGCTCTGGAGTCCCTTTTGGGGACTCTTGGGAGATCACACAGGTGTCACACCTGAAGGGCAGTGACTGGTGTTGTGAGAGCTGAGTCAGACACCTGTACCATGTCCTGGGAGGGTGTGATGGCTCTTTGGCCCCCATGGCACTGGGAACCCCAGTAGCAGAAGGGAAAGCTCAGAAATTGTGGTGAAATTTTTCATTTTGGACTTAAGTTTTAAATCTAGCTTTTATGAAGAGGGTGGTGGGACTCATTTGGGGGAGGATTCTGCACTCTGTAGAACCCTGTGTGAGCTGAACCCACCTTTGCCTGCTCAGTGCCAATGCAGCCATCCCCATCATTCTCAGCCACCCCCAGCTGTTCCCATTGTCACCAGCCAGGTGGCCACCTTGCCAGGGAGGTGTATGGAGCTGAGCTGTAGAGAGATCGCTAGTTCCATGTTTACAGCAGGTCACATCACCATGCTCTGACTCTGGTCCCGGATCAGGCTTCATTTCCATCTCTCCCCCCTGATGCCACCAGCACAGGGATTGAACGAGCTGTGCTGTGCCATGCTGTGTCCCACAGCTGGGATGTGCCTCACCAGCTGGGACATGCCCTGGCATGGCCCTGACATTTCTTACCTTCCAGGTGCAGGTGAAGAAGCACATCCAGATGATTCTGGAGCGGCTGCTGCGCACAGTCAGTTGCCGGGTGATTGTCCTGGACAGGGAGAACCCACTGAGGGTGAGTCCCACTGCGCCGTGGCCACACTGCTTCCCTTTGGGCCATATGGGAGAGGAGTGAGGCTGCTGGTTTGGGGATCTGGGTTCAGGTGACTGGCATTGCTCCTTGCTGGTCCTGGCAGTGGTACCCAGTGAGATGGCGCTGGATGCCAGGGATGTGCCCAGTGGAATACAGGGGAAAGCAGGAGTCATGCTGGTAGCAGGGCTGGAGCAGCAGGAGCATTGCGAAGAGTGGGCAGGGATCAGAGGTGCAAGAGGCCTGTTTTGGAAGCAATGAGTGGTTTGGGCTGCATTCTTTGAAAAACAAGCAACTGGACCCGGCGAACCATCACAACTTTACATACTAAGAACATGTGTGAGGAACATGCTGGGACACATGGGAAGGGAGGCAGGTCAGAGTGCACAGATCAGCTGCACTAGGAGAGATGGGAGTGGACAGAGCTGGGGCCAGTGGGGGCTCGGAGGTTCCAAAGGGGACATGGTGGCAGACCCAGGAGCACTGCTGGGTCACAGGGTGGGTGAAGAGCCTGTATTCCAGGAGTCCAGAGCAGGGAATTACCATGCTGTATCACGTCACGCTGCATACTGTGCCTGGGGCGGTGTGGGCATCTGGAGTGGCAACTCAGGTGCCAGGGTTATGCCAGGATCCCAGCACTGGGGTGTGATTCAGCCATGACTCAGGCAGGAGATACATGCAGTGTCACACTGGCTTCCATCCTGCTTTTTGCCCTTGTTCCTAGGCTGTATGACTCAGGGCCTGGGGCAGCCAGAGCCAAAAGTGCTGTAGGGGCTCTGCTGAGCAGTGATGGGGGTGAGGGGTGATGGTGGGGCTGCAGCACAGCCCCACAGGAGCAGGGACGGATCCTTCAGTGGTGCCACACTCTTGCCACTTGCTCAGGGCTCCACAAGTGCCGTCTGGCAGCTCTCAGCACTGTTCATAGTTCCCATGCCACTGCTGCAGCCCCTGCCCTCAACCCACACTGCCCCAGCAGTGCTGGGAAGGGCAAAGGGGAGACACATGTGCCCACACCAGAACTGCATCTGTCCATCCTGTTGCTGCTGAGCAAGAAGGGAGTTGCACCTCAGGGTCACTGTCTTGGCTGCAATCACTTTAGTACGAAGTTGGTTCCCAGCACAAGGGATGGGATTTAACACCAGGCCATCTCCTGCATGTGTGCGTCTCCTGCTTTGGGGTGCTGTGGTGTGGGCATCAACTGGAGAGTGGTGGGCAAACCTGCCCACCCTTCACTGGTTTCTGTGGCTGTGGCAGCTGCTTGCCACGGCCAGGGGTGCCTGGTGGTTTTGGAGGAGGCCAGGTGATGTCCCCCTCCCTGAGGTCAGTGGCCCCACTGGGAGAGCCGTGACTGGTCCCGCTATGCTGAGGTGGCAGGCCCTGGCAGGCTCCTGAGAGGGGTACCCTGGAGTCCTGGGCTCTGAGGAGCTCTAACGAATGGCTCCACAGTGCTGGAGGGTGGTCAGCAATCAGCACAGCATGGGGAGCACTGACTGCTGTGTTCTTGGGATATGTCAGGCACCCACTGCCTTCTGGGACCCTCGTTAAACCAACACCAAGTTTCTCCTCTCATGGCAGCCCCAGAGAGGCTGGAATATTTGAGCTGCTCATTCTTGTCTCCCTGTCATCAGCCAGCACATCTTCTCCACCCATGGGAGCCCTGCCCAGCCTCCCCTTCCACCCGGGGGTTTTGGGGACAGGTCTCATCTCCAGGCCAGGGTCCCACAGAGACCGTTTCGCACCATCTCTGATCAGTGGAAATCCTCAGTGCTCCTGGTTAACCTGGAGGCAGCAATGGGGGGATGAGCTACAGGCCCTGCTGTGGGGTGCAGGGACAGGCACTGGTTCAAGCTGGGGCAGGCTGGGGGCTTGGGGGCTGCCAGGGGCCCTGGGGGAGCCTCAAGCAGAGGTGAGTCCAGGGGAATGGCTGCTGCCCCCTCTTCATCCTCATCCTCCTCAGAACAGAAGTGCACAGGCAGGAGAGGATGTAACAAAAATAGCGTCTCTGTGGAATTTATTGAATTCTCCTTAAATACAGCCACTGCTCCCCTCCCTGTTTCCACCCGGGCTCCCTGTATTAAACGGAATGGTTAAAAATAGAAAAGCTGGTGCTACCCAAACCCTACGGTGGGAGGGAGGGAGGAGAGGTGGGCAGAGGGTCAGTGCTGGGATGGTGCCCCCGCGCTCCGGGCTCACCGGGCACCGCAGTCACAGGAACCAGAAGCATTTGCGCCGGGATTTCTTCACGTCCAACTTTGCCGGCAGCTTTGGCACCGGTGACGGCTCCTGCCTGGGTGGTGAGGCGGTCCCCGCTGCCCCCACGGCCGTGGCGGGGGAGCTCGGCCCGGTGTCGCCCTCGATGTGGCTCAGCACCCGCTGGAAGCGCCCCTCCTGCTGTCGGAAATCATGCTCCACGCTGCGGCCAGCAGGGCGAGGGCACAGTGTCAGAGGGCAGTGTCTGCTGTGGCACCACAGCTTCCACAGTCCCCTGACTCGCCACGGCCCCCCAGCCTGCAACAGCCCCACATCTGCTGTGCCCCGCTGCCCACCTGCCCCTGGCACCCCAAACACAGCCCTTGGGGACATCACTGTCCCCAAACAGTCCTTGGGGACATCGCTGTCCCCAAACACAGTCCTTGGGGAGCTCAGTGTCCCACATAGGCCCCTGGTGAGCTCAGATCCCCACACAAATTTCCAGGGAGCTCAATGTTCCCTAACACAGCCCCTGGGGAGCTCAGATCCCCCAAAAGTCCTCAGGGAACTCATTCAGCTTGAGCATGAGCTGGGTCCTGCTGCACTCCCAGGGCAGTACACAGACACAGCCAGGCGTCTGTACGCCCCTGTGAGGGAATGTCCTGCTGCATGTGCCTTCAGACAGCCCCTGCCTACTCCACTCACCCCTGTGGGCTGTGAGGGGGTGTCTGGGGACAGATTCCTACCAAACAGCCACCCCTTCCTTCCTGTGGCTGTGGGGTCTGTGCCAGGCATGTGGTGCTGCATGGCTGTGCCAGAGTGCCCAGGGCTCCCTTCTGCTGGAGGGACAGACTGGTATCAGCCTGACCTGGTGGCAGGAGGGTCTTTTGGGGTGGATCCCCCTCAGCTGCCCATCTCCCACCATCCTATTCCTTCATCTTCTGTATCCAGCCCCACTGACAACCACCACAGCTTTGCCCGTGGCCAGTGGGAGCCAGACACCACCTTGCCTGAGGACCAGTGCTGATGGCCGGGGGGCAGGGAGGAGGGGGTGAGCCTGGGGTCTGTGGGACCCCCAGTAGAAATGAGCCCCCTGGAGAATGGTTGCATGTCCATGAGGCCAGGGCCCAGGGCAGCTGCAGCATCAGGAAGGGGCATGAGCATGCAAGGGCTCTGCTGCTGCCTGTCACACCGCTGGCAAGGCAGGAATTAGGGTGCCTCCGGTATGGGTGGGTAGGGGGGCTCTGACCCCCGCCACAGTCCTCAGGTTTCCTTCCAGTGCTGGAGCCCTCAGTGTCCCCACAGCCCACAGTGTCCCTGCAGCCCTGGCTGTCCCCCCCAGCCCTGGCTGTTCTCACAACCCCTGGTATTACTGCAGCTCCCAGTGTCCCTGCAGCCCTTGATATCCCTCCAGCCTTCTCTGCCTCCACAGCCCCTCCTGTGCCCACAGCCCTCTATGTCCCTCCAGCTCCCAGTGTCCCCAGAGCCCCCGGTGTCCCCGCAGCCCCTGGTGTCCCCGCAGCACCCTGTGGCACAGGCTGGCTGCTGGCAGCCACGTGCCGCAATGTTCCCTCACACAGAAAACATGTCAATCTCCTCACACCAGCCATGTCCCATTGGATCAACGAGGTGCTGTGGTGTGTGCCTGGGAACACACACGTGGCACAGCCAACCCACACACAGGGAGCGCCCTGGGAGCCCCCCTGGCGCTCTGACACCTCCTGTCACCTCCCTTTGCAAGGACACCAAGTGTCCCCAGCCATTTCCAGGAAAAAATGGTGAGGAGTGTAGACGGTCCCAGAGCAGGGGGGAGCATAGGGAGGACCTCAGCTCCCCAGCACTGACACAGGGAAGGGTTTGCACTGAAGTGGGGGTGCATGGCTGGTGCACTGCCCCAAAATGGGACAGGGGCAGGCAGGTCTGACCCCACCATGGGCCATCCCTGGGGTCTGGTGCCAGGGGTATAACCCTGCTCCCCACCCCGTGTACCACCAGAGCCTCTCCTCATCCCATGGGTGGCAGCAAAGCCCATGATGAGTGCCCAGGGGGAGCCTGGCCATGCCAGGGAGCCACCTCCCCCAGATGTGATATCTGTGGCACTGCCCTGCTGCATGGAGACAGGCTCGTCAGGCCCAATTAGCGCTGAAATCCCCCACGAGCTACAGCGGGGAAATGCAGGGAAAGTGTGTGGAGAGCAAGAGTGCCAAGGCAGCACCACTGTGCACAGGGGCACAAGGGTCCAGAGACTGGCACCCCGAGCCCTGGTGTGCCCTGAGGAAGGGGCACAGTGCTCACGGAGCAAGGCAGGGCTGCAGCACATGTGCACCACAGAGCATGGCTTGGGAACAACTCTGCACACCATGTCCCACCCATCCCAGTGCCAACAGAGTCAGCCTAATTAACAGCAAAATGAGAACACTCCTGGCCATCCACCCACACTGTGGAGGGGATGGCCACAGGGACAGAAGGACACAAAAGAGTGCCTGGAAGGGAGAAAGGCTTGGACGAAATTGCAGCCCCTCAGTTCCTCCAGAGATGGTGCCTGAGAGGGCAGGGGTGGCATGAGATGCCTTTCCCCACAGACTAAATGGGCTCTGAGGAGAGAAGGCAGCAGAGGAAGGGGCTTCCACACCCTGATGTAAAGCCAGTGCCAGGAAGCAGAGACAAGACCCTGTGTTCCCAGACCCGGCAAGGGGCAGGAACCCATCTGGAGCACCTGTGTGGAGCTGGCACAGGGGCAACAGAATGCAGCCTGGCCTCGAGTGAGCCCACACACCAGCCGCTAGTGAGGCTTTCCCAATAGGTTGCCATTACAGGAGATAAATGCTCTGCCATCCTGACAGAGCAGCCTCCTTCCAGCTGCTGCTCCTCTATAGAGATCACCCTGGGGAGCAGGAGCTGCTCCCTGCAGGGATAAAGGGACAGATCCTGGCTGAATTACAGCCAAGACACTCATTAATGCTCTGTATGTGGTGCCCCCCAACACAAGGACAGGAGGTCCAGGCTCACAGACCCTCCCTCTCCCACCTCATAGTGTAGTCAAGGGGTGCAGGGGAGCAGGACCCACAGGGCCACATGGAGCCAGGGCTGGCCCTCACCTGTAGATGATGCAGGCACAGTCCCGGCAGGTCCCGCAGTTGGCAATGTCTTGCCCGGTCCGGTACGAGTGTCGCCTGTCACAGAGACGTGCTGTGAGCCCAGAGACACACCCAAGGTCTGCCCCTGCCCTCCACTGCCCCTGGCCCCTTATCTGCCTCTGAGCTCCCACCCCAGGAGCCAGGACTCTCCTCCCTGGATCCCAGCCCCTTTCCTCCATGGGATCCTGTTTAATGCCAGGCCAAGCACAGTGCCTCTCAGCTTCTGAGATTCCTCTGATGGGAACAAACCAGACCTGGGCACAGCAGCAGTCCCAAACCCTTTCTGCTGTGTCTGCCCCCTCCCATTCCCATCCCAGGGGTCCCCCCACCCACAGCCCCCAGGTCATCACACAGGTCCTGACACATGGTGGCACAGAGGGAGTGCAGCATCTGTGCTGGGGCACAGGCACACAGAAGTGCCCTGGCAGATGGGCACAAGGAGATGCTCCAGACTAATCTTGAGCCTATTCCAGACCCAGAATTTATATTTTCTTGATACTTTTGTACCAGAGCATCCTCCTCCTCCTCCTCTGAGAAGGTGCACAAGACTTGGATTAAGTTGATGTGTGCCCAAGCTCAGCTCATGTCACTGCATTCTCCTCTTGCTACACAGAAGGAGACTGCACCCTCCGAGTCTCTGCTGCTGGTGCCAGACCCCATCCCTGAGGCACCTAAATCCCAGGGGCTGGGCCGGTGATGCCCTGCACCCCAGCACTGCCAGCACGTGATCCCCACTGGTTCTGGCTCCCTCTGCTCTCAAAGCTATAAGAAACAGGCCCTGTGAAATGTTGGTCCCTTTGGGACCCTGCGTGTTCATTGCCCACTCAGGGCTGTGGCTTTTGGGGGCAGCTGAGAGAACATCCCCATGTCCCACATAGATGTCACATTTCCCCACTGAAATCTTCCTCCTGTTACTTGACCTTGACCATAGTTGTTCTCAGCCCTCAGAAACTGGGTCTGGTAATGCACCAAATTACACATTGCAACGGGGATTACTCTATCAGCACCGAAATTAGATCATGAGACCTTTTTTATATATATATATATACACACATAGTATGTATGTGTGCTTGTGCCTGCGGTCCTGATGTTGCACAACAGCACCTGTCTGCTGGGACAGCTCACCCTGGGATGGTGTTTGGTATTTAAATGTATATGGTATTGTATGTGTGTATGCCCATGGGCACTTCTGCCAGGGCAGTTCACCCTGGGATGGTGTTTGTTGCAGGATGTTGCTGGCCACTGGTGGGTGCCTGGATGTGTCAGGGCTGTGTCAGGGCTGGTGGCCCCGCTCCAGTGCACAGTAGGCACCTGGGACCTGACCCGCAGCAAATGAGGCCACGCTGTTCCACAGCATAAGGACACTAGGATAATGTTTTGTGTGATCTCCTATCCTGTTCCATGTGTCTCTGGGTATCTTGTTTGCTCATTTGACTGTAACAGTGTATGGAGCCAAGCTTTTAATTAAGATGTCATGGCTGCATCTGCCTCGGTGGGTGTCAGACCAAGACCCCTAGAGGTCTCTCCCCACTGGCAGTGCTCCAGGAGTGGCATGGTGATGTCATTCCCTGCATTTCACTCACACTCAACACTGGCTTAATCTGATTGAAGAAATGGATTGCTGAGCCCTGGTGGTAGCTGGCAATCTTGGGCATCAGGAACAAGCCCCAGAGGTTTTACAGGAGGGTGCCAGGACTGGCACCTCTTGGGAGGCTGGTTGACCTCAAGTGAGATGAGTTTGGAGAGTCTCAGCTGGGGGCCATCATGGACTGATCACCTTGCTCTATTTGACAAAGGCCAAGGAATGCTGGCCTGGGGGACACCTTGCCCAAGGGAGCAGGTCCTGGGCAGGCCAGATGGTGGTGCTGGGCACCTCTCCTGGACACAGACACATCCATCATGGGGGCACCAGCCACTGGATTTGTGCTGAAGGTACCTCCGTGGAGGGGGCTGGAAGCAGGTGGGAGTGCAGGGTGGCCACACCTGTGGCATGGCAGGGACACGGTCCCCAGCTGAGCCTACCCTTGGGATGTGCCATCCCAGGCCCCCAATACCAGTGACCAATGGAC
>JAWMRC010000126.1:71616145-71638321 GCA_035584755.1 Thripadectes ignobilis | reverse complement strand
GGCCAGATGTGCACAGGGACCCGTCACATGTGGAGCATGGCTGGATGGGCACAGGGACCCGTCATGTGGAGCATGGCCAGATGTGCACAGGGACCCGTCACATGTGGAGCATGGCTGGATGGGCACAGGGACCCGTCATGTGGAGCATGGCCAGATGTGCACAGGGACCCGTCACATGTGGAGCATGGCTGGATGGGCACAGGGACCCGTCATGTGGAGCATGGCTGGACTGGGCACAGGGACCCGTCACATGTGGAGCATGGCTGGATGGGCACAGGGACCTGTCACATATGGAGCATGGTCAGATGGGCACCGGAGGTGCTGGCTGGGCTGCAGGCATGGGGGCCCAGCTTCATGGGAAGGGGTGAGACTGTGGCTCAATGACACTGAGCCACTTCAGGTGTGTGAGAACCAGCAGGAGAGAGAACCTTCCGTGAGACTGTGGGGTATCGCTGACACCAGCAGTGCTTCCCAGGTGGCACAGGGTTAGGACCTGGTGGCACAGCAGGGATTGCGCCCAGCCCCGTCCCTGCCATCCTTCCCTGCACAGCTCTGCCTGGGAACATGGAGCACAGAGTACACCAGGAGCCCTGCTGGGATGTCTCAGGGTGCAGGGGAGGCCAATGACTCATTTTGTGACACAGTGCCAGGGTTAGGGTGGGAGAGATATAGACGCCAGCCCTGGTGGGTGGTGGTTCAGCCTCATCACACCATGCCATGTCCCATATCCCTGTGGTCCCTGACCCAAACCACAGGATGCTGCTCCTCCAGGGCCCCTACACCCTCTCAGCACACCAAGGCAGATGTGTTGCTGCCTCCACAGCCCCCCTGCCCTCACTGCAGGCAGACACATGGCACAGCCATCCCTCAGCCCTGTCCCTGTCTTGTCCTGCTCCTCCTGGCACAAAGTGTTGACTCAGCACAGCAGCCTGGAGTCCCCAGCTCTGGAACAACCAAATTTCTGAGTGCTGCACGTGCTGGTGCCCAGTGCCTCCCCATGCCAGCAGTGAACACTGACCCCGCAGAGCAGGGGTCTCACACAGCCCTCCTGGCCCCCATCCTGGCCCTGTATGCCCTAGTGCTTCCACACACCTTGCTCTGTGTTTGTTGGGATGCTGCTCCATGCACCACCCAGCCGTCCAGCACTTCCCTTCCTGAGCTTGGAGCCATGCCCAGACACCCAGAGATGTCTGTGAGGCAGGACGCGACAAGGGATGGGATGGGGCTCCTTGTTAGTATGGGCAGCAACAGGCAGAGGAATGAGCTGGCTGGGGCTGGAGCCAGCGGCACCCGTCTCGCATCCCGCATTGCCACAGCCTTGCTATCCCAGGGACATGGGCACCCACACCTGTTCTGGGGCACAGGCACCCGCTCCTGGCCAGGATGGGGGCACCCACACTGGCCAGGGCAGAGCTTGCTGGGATATCCATGGCTGTGGTATGAGCTGCTCCCTGAGGCCCTGCCACAGCCTTGGGGTCACCTCTCCCCCTCATGTCACAGAGAGGGCCAGTGCCTTGCTCCAGGTGCCCCATTCCCAGGTCTCCAGCAGCATCCTCAGCTATGGCTGTGCCAGAGAGGGCAACACACTGAGGGCAGAGGGGCCCAGTGGGCACATCTCTCTGCCAGAGCTGAGCACTCCAGAGAGCAGCCTCTGTGTGACCAGCATGCTCCGGAGGGTTCCTTAATGGGAGCACTAACCAGCCCAGGGCAGAGGGTGCTGAGAATGGCTCCAAAGGCCAGGCATGGGGCAGGTTCGCCACTGGCACAGTCCAGGTGCAGAACCAGCCCCGTGATCCTGCAGTGGAGACCTCAGGAGCCACAGCTGATGCAGCGCTGGACGAGGCTGATCCCCTGCCTACGCAGCAAACGCAGCCGCGCTGTCAGTCAGCAAAACCTCCTCGGAGCTCCCTCGGCCTCCCGAACCACCGGGAGATCAGAGATAAGGCACAAGGACAAAGGGAAGCCTATAAATTATACATGGAGCAACACTGTTTGGGAACAGCTCCGAGGATGTCAACCACGCACACCAGGACCCTCCCACGCGTCCCTGCGTTTGCTCTGTGCTGTGGTTGGATTTAGTGTCGCGCTTGGGCACTGTTTGCAGCACACTGGCGAGTCTCCAGGCATGGGTGATGAGTCCTGCTGTGGGACAGGATTGGGACTGTGTAACCTGGCGTCTTTCCTGTCTGATGTGCCCTCTCAGACTGTCACTGAATCCAAGGAAGCCCCTGTGCTGATGGTTCCCAGGGACATCTCGGATGGACCCAGCACTCAGCCACACTGGCACTTCCCAGCTGTTCTTCAATCTTCCTTTACTGGAGTTCTCCAATCCTGGGGTCCACCAGAGCCCCTCCAATGTCCAGAACTCACCACAGCCCCTTCCAGGATCCAGTCTGACAGGACTCCAGGGCTGTGAACACTCCTCTCCAGGAGAGACCTGTGCAACCTCCTGAGACCAAAGCAGCAGTCACGGTGCTCCACCCCAGTGTGCCCTGCTGGGCTGTGTCTGTGGGACATGGGATGTTGGGGCTGCCGCCCCTGGGGTGGTCAGTGGAGAGCGACCCTGGAAGAGCCCACTGCATGGGATGGGGAGAAGCAGAGCCCTGGCGTGGGGGTCCAGGGGATGCAGGTGGGCTGTCACTGGCCAGGAAATGGGCTCAGAGCTTGCCAGATCCCCTCTGAAGGACGACAGTGTGCACCAGCCACGCCAGCCAGCACAGGGCTGCGGAGAATACGGCTCATCAAACCCATTTGCTGCTGGGCTTGATGAGGTTCCAAGTTTGGTCAGGGGAGGTAAAAGCCTCAGCGGAGCAGACTTGGATTTCTGTGAGGCATTTGACATTTCAACGAAGAAAGGAGGATAATCCCAAAGCAATGTGACACACATTAAATGGATTAAAACCAGCTAACCAGCACATCTCCACTTGTGACCATCCTACAACCATCACTCATAGCTGGACTCTGCCCCAGTACCATGGAGAGGAAGCAGCAACATGCACTGTGTGGTCCTGACCACAAAGAGAAACTGAAGAAATGGGAGAAAATGAAGGGCAAGAAAGGAAAAAGGCCAATACAGAGGCAGGCAACAGGCGTGGGGTGGAGGCTGTGTGGGATGGCGCTCTGGGTGGCAGTCCAGGCTCTGCTTATGGTGGCTGGGAACAGCTGTTGGGGTTTGGAGGGGCAACTCCCTTAAAGAGTGAGGTTAACTGACACAGGAGCAGCTTGGAAAGGGTTTGCACAGTGGTGGATCCTCCATCTTAGCAACTTTTTAAGGTCTGAGTGGTTTTTCCTCCTCTGATTCCTATGGCAATTGCAGGCTCATGGATAATGTGGGACAGCAGGTCACACTGATGCTGTACAAGTGAAACCAGGCAATTCCCCTGTAATGCAATGGATGACACAAGTCCTGTAGCAGTGGGTTCCACTGGATGCTCAGCACAGCTGGGAATGATGTCTCCTCCACTGAGTGAGCCCAGGAGCTGAGGAAGTGTTGGGACCCTCTTCCCATGGACACCACTGACCTTCATTGCGCATGAAGATTGAGTACCCTCCCGGTGAGCAGTGCTGGGGCTGTGAAACACACACCAGCTCAGCTCCTTCCCCAGCCCAGAGCCCTTTGCCATGAATGTGCCATGCCGTCTTGGATCTGGGATTCCACACCTGGTCCTGCATCACCTGCCCACCAGCTCCTGCCTGCAAAGGGCTTGGGAATCTCTTCTTGGAGGGCTCCAGCATTGGGCTTCTCTGGCCAGCACTGATTGATGGTGAATTTTGTGAGCAAGAGGCACTAAAACTGCTGGACTTGCATCGTGGGACTCATCTCAAATGGTGCAGGGCTGACCTCAGAGCACAGAGCCCCACTTCACACTTCCCTGTCCAGAAAGTTACCCACCAGCTTCTGCGCTTTCCCCACCCATCCTCCACCTTGTCCTGGCAATGTCTGGCAGAGGGAAAACCAGAACAGACACATAAATCTTCTCAGGACACAGGAGGACGGGAGATGAGATTTATGAGGGAGGAAGTCAGATTCTCCTAGAACTGCAGAGGAAAGCAGTGAATGACCCAACTCCGCTCATGAGGTAACAGCTTCTGTAGAGCAACACCTCTGATTTTTCTGATCTCCAGAGAGAAGAGAGGTGCTGGTGGTGATGGAGAGGGGCAGCGTTGGAGGATGAGGCACTGGAGGAGCAGGAGCCAGGCTCATGACTCCACAGCACAGCACAGCAGAGCCTGCCTTGGCTCTGGGAGGACTCAAAGCGTTTGTACTCAGATCAAAGCATCGGTAGGACTTGAGGATGGAGAACTCAGAGCAGCTCCTTGAGCAGCTTGCACACTCAAAATCCAGTTCCTCGCTGAGGAAGCTCCACCACGAAGCCAACTCATGCCCTGCCCTGCCCTGTCAGTTCTCTTGGAGGCTCTTCCAGAAGCTGGCTGCTCGGAGCCTCACATTCTCATTTTCTGCAGGCACTTAATCATGGCCTGTTTATATCCTACTGTATTTGTGCCAATGGAGCGCTTCTGCTTGAGCGGCTCTTCTCCCTCCTCATCACTCAGCCTTCTTGGTCCCCAGTGAGGAAATACCCCTCCTCCAAGCCACACTCCCAGTGTTCTGTGAGTCCAGCTCTGCTCATGTCCCCAAGGCCAGCTCTCCATGTCCCTGGTGGTCCTCACACCTGATCCCTCCCTCCTGGCAGCACTCAAGGTGCTTCTTAAACACCACTGGGGCTCCCTCAGGACCCCTGGGATATCCTGGCCAAAGACACAGATGTCATCCCTGCCACTGTGTCTGTGCCCAGTTTGTCTGTGCCCCACAGCCCCCCAGCCCCTCTCGAGCATCACCCAGGGGTTCCAGGAGTGGTGCTGGCACACAGGTCCTGGCATGAGTGGCGGCACGCATGAGCTGAGGGATCCGCACTCATCCCTATGTAGGTCACTGGCTGAAGTGCTCTGCGGGAACATTAGTCACTCTCCCAGCCACGGGGCCCAGGAGAAGGCTCTGGAGCCTGGCCAGGGCAGGGGTCTCCACCACCCATCTCCACATGGGGCAGCAGCCACAGGCACCCTGCACGCTCCTCTCTGGGGCAACTGAGGTTCCTGATTGTCCTGGCTGCACACACCATGGCTCATGCCCATGGAAGTGGGCCCATCAGCTGGGGAAGGAGCAGTAGCATCTTTCCGGCACACGGAGGTCACCAGCTCTGCTTCCATCGCTCCCCTCCATCTGTGGATGTGCTGGTGCTGCAGATGGAGGCTGCACATGGTCAGGGAGACAGGAGTACAAAGCCTCTGCATGAGCCTTCAGAAGTTGCAGAAGCCAAATTATTCCTCTGTCTCCTGTGGATGCTAATACGGCTGTCATGGCAGTGGTGTCTCTGTTCCCTCTGCTACCTGCTGGTGTTCCCACCTCTCTGCCAAGGAGAGGGGCATCGGTTATCACCATTTTAAATGAGACATGAAGAGGTTGAGTGACCTGCCTGGGAGAGCACGGACAGAGCAGGGCAGACAGCCTGTGTGGAGCAGGAGCACCTCAGGAGGAGTTTGTTTCATATCCCAAGGCTTCCTTCAGCCACATCCATAGAGGAGCAAGTGAACATCCCTGGAGCTGCTGCCAGCCCTGAAGTTCAGTGCTGCTCCTCAGAGCTGCAGGAGGGACCACCCTGGGGGGAAGAACACCCTGCTTGGCTTCCCAGTGAATGGTGTGAGCAATCCCGTGCTCCTCTGAGCCGTGGAGATGCTCTGCGTGGCTACATAGACCTGGAAAGACACTTGTCATGGCGATCCAGCCCAGAGACCTCAGCTGGTGCTCAGCACTGCAGCCCAAGGCTCTGCTGCCACCTCCAGCCCAGGGTGATCCTAAGCAATGACAGGACAAGGGAAGTGGGACACAGCCCAAAGACTTTTGGCCACAGGAGACCCAACCCATAGCAGACCCCACAGCCCCATGCTCTCTGGGGAGAGTGTCCCATCTCTGGAGAAGGGGCTTGGGCACCCATCTGAAGAGGACATCCTCCCCAGTGTGCAGAGCAGCCAGCCAGGCTGGGGGGTCCTGGCAGCCTAGGACTCCATGGGCTTCCTCACATGCCAGGAATGGCATCAGAAAGCCACAAGCTTTCCCCAGAGCAGATTTCTGGAAAAAGCTGAAAAGGCTTCACCACCCTGGCTGCCCCTGCACATACTGGTCTGCCCTTGGAAGGCTCAGCCCCAGGCGCAGCAGGGTCCCCCTGGGGCAGCCCCTGTCTCAGCGGTGCCCACCAGCCACGGTGCCGGCAACCAGTGCTGCAGCCTCTGCAGCTGCAGCTGCCGGCACAGAGAACGTCCTTCCAGAATACAAATTCCTGCCTTTAAGTGCATTCCCAATGCCATCAAGCAGCCTGCCCCCCTTTATCTCCATGTGCTTTAGACAACACCGGTTACCATGGGAATTTGGGAATTAGCAAGCATCCTCCTGTCCCCCCGTGCCTCAGTTTCCCCACCATCAAACCGCTTGGACCACATGGACCATCTCTGCAAACATGCGAGGCAGACTCTGCCCACAGCACTGGTTAGCACTGGAGTTGAGTTGTTAGATGGGAATAGACCCACTAATTATCTGTGACCCTCTGGATGCAACCATACTATTAAATAATTAGAACAATTATAATTTGTAAAGAAGACAACCTTCTCACAAGAAGAAGGAGCTCACAAAGGAGCTTCTGTGACAAAATTTACCCCGCTCCTCCGAGCATGCTAGAAGAATGAACACTCCCCATGAAGAGGGGATGTGGGGAAGGGCCGGGGGTACCAGCCTCTGCCTGGGGGTCCCCTCGCAGCCCCCCGGCTCCTCTCCTCGGGTAACACTGCATGGAGGCAGTGCAGCCGGTGGTCCCCCGCTCCCCCTGCCACCGCGGCTGTGCCGAGGGGCTCGTTCCCGTGCCCTCGGGAGGTGCCGGGTACGGAGACCGCCGGGAGCTGCTGCTGGCACCGAGCGCGCTGTGTCCCCCAGAGCGGGCAGCTGACACCGACGCCTCCGTGTGTCCCCGTGCGGGCACACGCTGGCACAGCCGGGGCCTGGTGGTTACTCATCCGTGTCCCCCTCGTGCTCCCAGCACAAACCCGGCTCCGCAGAGATCTCCCGCCCCGCCGCACCTCTGCCTGGAGCCGCCGCTCGAATAGGGTTTGTGTGCATTTCCGCAGGGAGGGTGGGGACCGGCGCACCCCGGCGGGGTTAGGAGCATCCCGGGAGCTGCGTCTCCCTGTTTCGCGGGACCGGCTGGGGTTTGCTCCCGTACCCCGGAGCATCGCTGGCGGACAGAAGGCCCTGGGCGCGGCGCCGGGAGCAACGTGGGCTGAATCCCTCCAGCCCCGGCCGGCGTCACCGCGGCGGGAGGCACCGAAAGTGACATCCCTGGATCTGCGTGTGTCAGCCGGCACAGCCCCGGCTGACGGACCCGACCCTGAGCCCCCCGGCCGCTCCCGCATGCAGCTCCCGCATGCAGCGACCCGGCGGGCGGCGGGGCCACGGACCGGGGCGGCACTGCGAGCTGCACACCGGGGCACGACCCGAGAGCCTTCGGCTTCTCTAACACGGCAGCTCCCGTCAGAGATTCACCTTCCTCGCCTGCACACCACGCCTCGGTTCCAGCACGGCTGGGTCCCCCCGAGACCCCGTCACGGCAGCCGGCGGCCACCCCCGTGCGGGGTGCCCAGCGCAGGGGGCTCGGTGCGGGGTGCCCCGCGCTCGGTGCCCACCACGGGATGCTCCATGCGGAGTGCCACCGTCCCCGTGGCTCCCGCGGCTCCCCCGGCAGCTCCTGCTCAGCGAGGGCAAAGGGGAGGACGAGGAAGCGCCGCGACCCCCGGCGCTCCAGGCCCGGCACCGTGCCCCGGTGGCCCGGAGAAGGGGGACACCGCGGATCCCCCTCTCCAGCCCAGCCCAGCCCGGCTCCCCGCCCGGCCCCGCCGGCCCCCGCGCATCCCGCGGGCCGCGGGTCCCCGCACCGCCACGCAGCCCCAGCTGCGGGGATCCCCGCACCGCGCCGCTGTGCCTGGCACCGGGATTCCCGTGTCCCCGCCGCGGGGCCGCCCGGGGTCCCGGTGCCGGTCCCGGTGCCGGTCCCAGTGCCGGCCCGGCGCCGCAGGGCCGGTGTCCGCAGCTCCCGCCCCGCTCCCCGCCCCGCTCCCCGGCCGAGCCCCGTCCCGTCCCCGCCCCGTCCCGCGCAGTACCTGGTGCTCGGCGGCGCCGGAGCGGGTCGGCGGCGGCGGCGGAGCTCTGTGCGGGGCTCTGTGCGGGGCGGGGCTCGGCGGGGCTCGGCTCTGTGCGGGGCGGGGCTCGGCGGGGCGGGGCTCGGGGCGGTGCGATGCGGGGCTCGGGGAGGTGCGGGGAGCGCGCGTGGAGCGGAGCCCCGTGGGCAGCGCCGGTCCCGGCCCCGCGCGGGTCCCGCCCGGGCGCTCCGCTCCGCTCCCCGCCGTGGGCCCCCGGCGGGCCCGAAGGATCGGGGGCTGTTGGGGTTTGATCCGTTTGCTTCCCACAAGGTTATTCCCTGCAAATCCGCCTGCAGCCAGTGCTGGCCGTGCCTTCCCTGGCAGGGCTGCGCCCCGTCCCGAGAAGCTCCCGGGGCTGTCCGGGAGCTGCGCGGGCGGCGCTGGAGCCCTCGGTCACCGGCAGCAGCCACATCCCCCGCGGAACGCCCTGGGCTGTCCCCGCTGGGTTCCATGCAGTGGTCTGGGGCTGCGGTGCAGCTCCTTCTCTGCCGGAGCCGGTGAAATGACCCAGGAGGAAGCCCCGACACTGGCCAGCCGTCCGGGGCTGTGCATCGCCGGCGGGGCCGCTCCAGCGCACCCGGGACGGGCAGTGGTGCCCAGCGCTCACAGGGCTCCTCGGCTCGACCGCAGAGCTGAATCAGTGGCACTGGGGCACGGCAAGGCCATCACTCATCCTGAGCCCGCCAGACGATGCTCTTATCCCAGAGACCCCTGGGACAGCTTTCTGGACAGCATCCTGTTCCTGCACACACTGCTTATCTCACCACAAAGCCAGGGGCCTCCTGGACTGGAGCCAAGGGCTCAGTTTGGGACCCTTCACTGGAGGCACTGGGCTCCAGAAAGAGCCTCCTTGCCATTTTCAAAATGCTCTTACATCCACAGATGGCCTTAAATTACCTTAAAAATGACAGAGGTGTTTCAGCACCATGCTGTAGTTACGCCTGCATCCCCACAGCATCGTGGCTGGTGCCAGAGTCATCTCATCCCTGGAGAGGGATGTGCAGACCAGGAGCTGGGGATGAAGGGGGCAGGAAGAGAAGTCTGGAGCTGGGGTGGAGGGAATCAGGGCAGGCAGGGGGTGATTTGCTTCCAGGGGTATTTGGGCTCTGGGGTACAGACTGACAGGGAACACGGATAGTGTTCTCTTCCACGATGCCAGTCACGGGACCCCAGCAAGGTCTGACTAGCCCATCTCCCCCAGAGCCACTATGTGGCCTGTATGGCCTCCATCCTGAGCCAGATGGACAAGGACCACTACAGTGCCTACATCCAGACGTTCCCTTCCCGGCCCGAGCTGATGGTGAGTGCTGCCCCACCGCAGAATCCCCACCAGAGGCCGTCGCAGTCCAGCCCAGCTCCTGACGTCTCTCCCCTCCGGCAGGACTTCCTCATGGAGACCTTCATCCTCTTCAAGGACCTGATTGGGAAGACAGTATATCCCTGCGACTGGGTGGTGATGAACATGGTGCAGAACCGGTGAGGACCTGGGCTTGGAGGGATCTGTGGGCAGATGCTGGGGCTGGGTGTGAGACCCTGGGGTTCCTCGCTGGGCATGGGGCAGGCAGACCCTGGGGCACAGCTCCGAGTGTGCAGGACCGGTGCACCCAGCCGGTGTTCACCTGCACTGCAGTGACACAAGGGACCCCTGCCCTACTACCCCGCTGCAGGACATGTGGATGGTGGGCACACTGGGTTGGGCAGTGGGCACAACAGTGCTGCCCTCAGTCAGTGCCTGTGGCCATTTGTCCCCAGTGTGTTCCTGCGTGCCATCAACCAGTTTGCCACGACCTTGACCAAGATGTTCCTGAGCAATACCAGCTTTGAGCTGCAGGTGAGTGGGCGCTGCCCCACTCTGGGGCTGCTGACTCCTGGTGGGGACTGGGGGTCCAGGAAAGACCCAGCCTGGACCCCAGCCCCCTACTCCACCCAGCCTGACATTCATCCCTGTGCTTTCACTGCAGCTTTGGAACAACTATTTTCACCTGGCTGTAGCCTTCCTTACCCAGGACTCCCTACAACTGGAGAACTTCTCCCCGGCCAAGCGTAACAGCATCCTGGCCAAGTGAGTCCCCCCCTCCATACAGCAATACCTCGGGTCCCTGCCCCAGGCTGCTGCCACACCACAAGGTCAGGGATCTGGGGATGAGCTGGCCAGCCTGTGCCATGCTCTGGGCTGCAGAGTGATGCTGACTGACCACCATCCCGGCAGGTACGGGGACATGAGAGCCGCAATTGGAGCATCCATCAGGGATATGTGGTACAGCCTTGGTGAGCCATGGTGTGCACGGAGGGTTGTTGGGTCCCTGTGGGCTGGTGTCCATCAGCACTGTCTCCAGAATGGATCTGGGGAGTGGGGTGTTGCTGCTGTGCTCACGGGAGCCTGTGTGGTTGCGGATCTGCCCTTCAGCCCTTCCTGCTCTCCCCAGGCCATCGCAAGATTGAGTTCATCCCCGGCATGGTTGGCCCCATCCTGGAGATGACGTTGGTGCCAGAGCCAGAGCTGCGCAGGTCCACCATCCCCATCTTCTTTGACATGATGCTCTGCGAGCACCAGCTGACTGGGAGCTTCAGCCGGGTGAGGGACAGGGCTGGTCCTGGAGAGCAGGATGGGGTGGGATGGTGTGGAAATGACTGCACCAGGGAAGCAGCATGGCCTGGGAGTGGGGACAGGGACCTGTCTCTGCCAGGGACCAGTCCCTGGGGAGGAGCTGCTCTGTAGCCTCGTGCCTGGGGGCTGCAGATGCAGCAGCCAGGGACAAGCTGAGCCCATCCTCACCGCCTCTCCACAGTTTGAGGATGAGATTCTGCGCAGACTGGACAGTGAGGTGGAGGGTGGCCGAGGGGACGAGCAGTACAAGCAGCTTTTCAAGAGCATGTGAGTGTGCAGTGATGTCCCCACCTTCTTCCCAGGGCACTGACCCTTTGCTGTCACCATTCTCTGCCATCCCACTCCTCCTCACACTGCTGTGACCTGGAGCATGCTGCAGGGCAGTGAGACCAGAGAAGAGGTGCCTGAGCACTGTCATGTACCCACTGCATACCTCTCCTGTTCTGGCCAGCCTGCCCCCAGCAGTGCCACTGCCCCAGGTGTTATCTGGGTCCCAGGTGATGTTCCTGTCCCCAGTGATGCCTCTGCCTGAGGAATTACCTTTGTCCTGCCCCAGGAATTACCCCATGCTCCCTGTTATACCCATGCCCTAGGTGATGCTGCTGCTGTCCCCAGGCTTTTCTCCTGCCCTGCCATGCTCATCAGGTTCCCTTGCAGGGTGATGGAGCTGTCAGGTCTCCCCCCATCCCAGCAATGCCTGGGGGGGTCTCACTGGAGATCAGGGCTTGATTTATGCCCTTGTTGAGGGTCTTCCCCCTTCCAACTCCCAGCACCCTGGGAAGCCAAGCAGGGCAGTAGTAGGAGCACTGCAGAGCCAGGTGTGCAGTGGCACCCACAATCCCCTCTCCTCCCCAGCCTGTTGAGCTGCTGCCAGAGCCATCCTGAGCTGGCCAAGCCTGGGAAGGACTTCGTGGAGCTGGTGACTGGGCTCCTGGAGCGGCTCCTGGACTATCGGGCTGTCATGAATGATGAGAACAAGACCTACAGCATGAGCTGCACTGTCAACCTCCTGGTGGGCACTTGTGCCCTGTCCCAGCTCCCTGAGGCTGGCAGGGCTCATCCCCATGTCCGCCCAGCTACTTGGGGCAACCACCTCTCATTCCCATGTCCCCTCAGATTCCCAGTGCTGCTAGGGCTTGTCCCCACCTTCTCACAACCACCAGGGTGGCAGGGCTTGTCCCTGCATCCCCCCAGATCTCCTCAGTGCCCCTGGCACAGCATAGATGGGGAGCACCCAAAGCCATTGTCCCTTGGGAGTCACAGTACAGTTCCCCAGTGCCATGGGTAGCCCCTTCTCTCTGTGGGGATGGTTCTGGCAGCACTGTGATGTGGAGTATGGGACTGTAGAGGGCTGTGGCACATGCCCCTTCTGGGGTCACCCAAACAGCCTTGTCTACTCTTTTCCAGAACTTCTACAAGGAGATTGACCGCCAGGCCATGTACATCAGGTGACTGCAGCCCTGGGGAGACTGGCAGGGCCTGGGATGGAGGTTCCCAGAGCCCTTAGCTCCCCCTGGCCACAGTGGGATGGGGATGTCAGAGTGGCTAGAGGGCCAGGGGGCTGGGGCTCTGGCACCAAACTGTGCTGGCTGTCAGGCCCCACATGTGGTACTGTCATTCCCATACATGACTCCGTTGCTCCCAGGTACCTGTACAAGCTGAAAGACCTGCACATCAGCTACGAAAACTACACAGAGGGAGCCTACACGCTGCTGCTGCATGCCCGTCTGCTCACGGTGGGCACGGAGGGGCTGCAAGGGTTGGGCAGCAATGGTGACTTGGCGTGACAGGCCCCCTCTCCCCCATACAGTGGTCAGAGGAGCCAAACACGGCCCCTGTGCCAGGCCTGCATGGCCCCCACCCGCACACCCAGCGCCAGCTGAAGGAGGTTCTGTACAACCAGATCATTGAATACTTTGACCAGGGAAAGGTGAGAGCAGCCACCCACTCCTACAGTCCCCGAGCCCCCGCAGCTGGAGGGAGCTGGACTGGCCCAGGGCAAGCCTAGCCCCCTGGACATCACTGGCCCCTGCTCCAAGGCACCAAATCCTGGCCTCAGCACAGCCCCTCACCCTCCTTACAGCTGCAGTGGGGCTGGAGCCGCCCTGCAGTAAGGCTGAGTTGGACAGTTCATCCCACAGCCACTGTGCTTCCTTCCATCCTGTCCCACCCACCCCATCCTGTTCCAGCCCCAGCCCTCATACTGCCAGGGGCTGGTAGCTGGGACATCCCAGGAGGGCTTGCCAGGGCTGGGGGCACTCCAGGGCTGGATACAGTGAGAAGTGAAGTCCTGCTGCTGCACCAGATCACCAGTCCCCACTGGGAGAGCCTTCTCTCCCCTCCTCACTGTGGGGTACGGGAGGGGTGCAGGTGCCCCTGCAGGCAGGGAGGTCTCCTCTGGAAGTCCCTGGTGCCCCCTGCCCCAGCTCACCCTGCACAGGGATGGCCCTGCCCTAGCCCCCTTTTCTCCAGATGTGGGAGGAGGCCATTCACATCTGCAAGGAGCTGGCGGAGCAGTATGAGAGCCATGTCTTCGACTACGAAATGCTGAGTGACATTCTGGTGGGTGCCCAGCTGGAATCGGGGATGCTGCTGGCAGGGCAGGATAGTGGGGATCATTTGGGGCAGTGGGAGGTGTGCAGGGCTACATCCTGTTCCCATCTTGCTCCTCTCCCCTGCAGCGGCAGGAAGCCAAGTTCTATGAGAAGATCCTGAAGGTGCTGCGGCCCAGCCCGGACTACTTTGCCGTGGGGTACTATGGGCAGGGCTTCCCCACCTTCCTCCGGGTAAGCTGGGCCAGAAGCAGCTCCACGCCTGCCACCTCCATACCCAAAGAACCCCACTCCACACTGGTCTCCACCTGGATGTGGAGCTGTTGACTACAACTCTTTGTTACCATCCACCCCATTCTTTACTCACCAATGGTCTGTCCCATCCATACCTGTCCAGTCTGGAGAAAAGCGTGCCCTGGGTACAGTCAGATGCTTTGCACAATTTCTGTCACTCTCACCTCATCCACCCATGCTGTCACTCCCTTGCAGAAGCCACTGAATAGGTCAGGCAGGATTTGCCCTTAGTGACACTATTTTGGCTGGCAAAAATGCCCTCCTGATTCTTCATATGCCTTTGTTTCTTTTTCCTCCAGTTGCTGAGTTTGGGAGATATTTTTTTCTAGAGGGGCAGTCTCCTGGTTGGCAGGGGTCTCAATCTCAGGAGTACCCTGGCACTCGCTGGTGCACAGCCTGAGGGCTCCCTGGCCCTTCTCCATGGCATTGGGATGAGCTGCCACCTTCCTCCCCTGCAGAACAGAGTCTTCATCTACCGGGGGAAGGAGTACGAGCGCCGTGAGGACTTTGAGATGCAGCTGCTGAGCCCCTTCCCCAATGCTGAGAAGCTGAAGAGCACATCCCCCCCCGGGCAGGACATCACAGGCTCTCCAGGGCAGTGTATCCTCTGCACACAGGGACAGGGCTGGGAGGGCAGCTCGGTCCTTGTCCATTGCTCTCCATGTGGGGACTCCTGCAGTCCCAGGGTTCACCCCTCCAGGCTCTGGAGCCCCTCTCCCCACACTCCTGTCCCCCTCTAGTAGCTGTGGCTCCTTCACTCCCGCAGACATCCAGTGCTTCACTGTGCAGCCAGTGGAGGAAGCCAAGGTCCGGCTCAAGGGCCGGACCATCCCGGAGCAGATCACCAAGTGAGTGTCCAGTGTAGGGCAGAGCACAGGGAGCCCCCACCCTGCTTCCTGTAGGTGGGACACAGCGGGGGTCCTCTCTCATCTCTGCCCCTTCCCTCCCCACAGCTTCTACAAAGCCAACCATGTCCAGCAGTTCAGCTACTCACGGCCCTTCAAGAGCGGCCCCAAGGATCCTGACAATGAATTTGCAGTGAGTGCTGCAAGGGGCTGCGGGGACCCCAGACCAGGAAGGATGGGAGAGCTGGAAAAGCCCTGCAAGGAGCCAGGAACCAGAGAAGAGCCAGGGGATCTCTGGTCCTGGGAGGGAGAAGGTGGTGGTTGGTGATCCTGGGCCCATAAAAAAGGGAGGTGGGAGCCCCCACTGTTGCACAGGGCAGCCAGGGGTGACCCAAGGTGGCATAAGGAGGGCGGTGGGTGACTGCTGCCCTTCCAACAGAACATGTGGATCGAGCGGACAACCTTCATAACAGCCTATCCCCTGCCTGGCATCCTGCGCTGGTTTGCCGTGACTGCCACTAACACGGTGAGGAGTAGGCTGGGGGGGAGCAGGGCCCTCTCAGGACCCCAGGGTGCACTGCCCGCAGCCCTGCCAGAAGCTGGAGCCAGGGCATGGGGAGCACGTCCTGCCCATGCCCACCTAAGTCCCTGCCCTGGTTCTCACACCCCGTCAGTCCCTGCTCTTGGTGCAGACCCGACCCAGCCAGTGCTCAAACCCCAAGACCCTGCAGCTCCCAACTCGCTCCTATGACCCACCCCCCCTCTTTTGGCATTGCCTTTGCACCCCTGCTCCAAGGCCAGGGCTGATTTCCAGGTGGGATCGCTGTGCCAGGACATGGGAAAGAGTTTCTCTGCTGACATAGGGCACGGAGACCTCCAGTGACTTCAGGCACAGCTATCCTCCATCTGCTGGTGCTTGCAGCACAAACACAGTGACAGGGACAGGTTTGCATGGCTGGACCACTGGAACACACATCTCCTTCGTGGGCAGCAGAGACCACGTGTGGGGAGCAGCAGAGGTTGAAGGAGTGTTAGCAGCTGCTGACAAGGCTCTGTGCATGGGCTTTGTGCCTCTGACAGAGAGCGGTGCTCGGCCAGTGTCCAGGGAGTCTCAGGAGCCATAGCAATGGAGATGTGGTGTGCCCTAGTGGGCTGTCACAGGATGTGCTGTCTGGGCTGTCATAGGATGCTGTGGTCACAGGGATATATGGCTGTACGAGCACTGCACACGCATCTCTGCCATGGTGCTTGGGCTGTGTACCCCACTGCTGTACAGCTGGATGCCCAAAGTGACACCGATGGTTACCCAGGTTTCCTGTAAACCAGTGCAGCCTCGTGCCCACAGGACTGACCTTGCAGCAGCCTGTTCTGGGAGCAGGGACCAGCTTGGCCAGCACATCCCTGTGAACCCCAGGCTCAGCCCCAGGCACCCAGTGCCAAGTGTCTGAGGGACTTCATGGAGTGAGATGTGCACCCCTGGGGGTTCCTCCTGTGGGTCTAAGGGGAGTCCACCCTGCCAGCCCTAACCAGGAGGGGCAGGTGGCTGGGCCAGCAGGTGCTGACCTCTCCCTCCCTGCACACAGACCATCATCTCCCCCCTGGAAAATGCCATTGAGACCATGGTGAAAACCAATGAGAAAATCATGAGCGAGATCAACCGGCACCAGAACAACCCCAGCCTGCCCATCAACCCACTCTCCATGCTGCTCAATGGCATCGTGGACCCTGCTGTCATGGGTGGCTTCGCCAAGTATGAGTCGGTGAGGACATGCAGGGGCTGCACTGGGGCCAGCCAGGCATGCCTGGGACTGGTGGTCACAAGCACTGGCACTGCTCTGCCATCCCCAGCCTGGCAGTGGAACTGAAAGGGGTCCTTGCAGGCCTTTTTCCAGGAGTCCTACCTGCAAGAGCACCCTAAGGATGCAGGGAACATCGAGAAGCTGAAGGACCTGATCGCCTGGCAGGTACAGGCACAGCATCCCTCCAGCAGGGACAGCTGCCCCAGGGTGCCCAGTGTTCCCATCCCAGGGGGTCCCACAAGCCCAGGGGGACCTGTCCCCATTCTCCCACAGACGCCACTGCTGGCAGAGGGAATCCGGATCCACGGGCAGAAGGTGACAGAGGATCTGCGTCCCTTCCACGAGCGCATGGAGCAGTGCTTTGAGCAGCTGCGGGCCAAGGTGGAGAGCCAGTATGGCGTGCGGGAGATGGTGAGTGCCAGGGCAGCGGGCACAGGGCAGGCACTTCTGGGGGGCATGGGCAGTGCATGGCACTGCAGGGTCACACTGGACAAACCAAGGCAGGGGCATGGGGCAGCAGGGAGGAGCTGGATGGGGTTGCAGCTGGGGCAGGAACAGGGCGAGAGGCATTGTGCATGGAGGACCTCAGGGTCCCTGCCTGCCCCAGGAGGAGGCACAGCATTGCCATGGGATGGCTGGCACTGCCACAGAAGCAGGACCAGTCAGGAAGGGCACTGCTGGCCCTGGCTGAGCCCAGGGAAGGATTGGGTGGCTCTGGCCTCTCATCGCTCCTGGCTATTTCTCAGACTTCCTATGGTTTCAGATCTTCTTTGAGGACAAGCGGAGTGGACGACCCCGGTCCATGGCCTGGGGATCTGACTGTGACTGGCAGAGCCATACTGGAGCCAGGCAAGTGCTGTGGTGGGGAGTGCTGGCTACCTGCTCTCACTACCCTCACCCTCTCCCTGCTGAGCCTTCTACTCTGCTCTGCCCCAAGTGCTTCTCTCCCACCTGCCCAGTCCTCTGCCTTCTTGCCTTCCCTTTACGTCAAGCAAATCTCAGGGGTCTATCTGCCCATGTCACCACAGTGGCCCCATCCTCATGGGGGCCATGGAGAAGAGACATCCTGTGTGCATCCCCCAGACACCACTGTCACCTGAGCCATGTGCATTTGTCCCCCCTCAAATATTTCCCCGCTGAGCTCTGCTGTAGAGTGCTGGTGCCTGGCTGAAAGCAACCACTCCCAGCGATGCTCTAGCTGGCCCATGGCGTAGCACTGCTCCTCCTTCCCGTCACCCCCTGCCCCTCACCTGCACCAGTTGATCCACAGCACAGAGGCACCGCCAACCGATAAGCCTGCCCCCCACACCTCTGAGAGTGAGTACCGCAGGAACGAGCGCAGGGAGAGCCGCTCCAGCTCCCTCTTCGGGTCCCGGTGGCAGGACGTGCGCCAGTCCATCTCAGAGCTGCCAGAGCCCAAGGTGATGCTCAGCACAGCCCTGGTGCCTACCCCAGCACCCCCTTGCACTTTCCTGGGTGTCCTGTTTCATCCAGCTGGCAGCTCCAGACTTCAGCCCCAATGGGACCCCACAGGAGGCTGGTGGCAGCCTCTGCTGCAGGGAAGGCAGGAGCTGCAGCCACAGGGGTCCAAGGCTGGAGACACAAGGCTGCAGGGGCTGCCATCCAGCCCGGCCCTGTCAGGTGCTGAGCCTCCCCTGTGTGTCCCAGGATGAGAAGCGGAGATCGTTCCACAACATAAATGAGAGAAGCCCGGGCAGTTCTGACACCAAACAGCCCCTGCCAATTCGAGCCACTGCTGGTGCTCAGCACAGTGCTGCAGGTACTTCCCACCCCAGCACGGCTCGGGGGGCACCTTCCAGAGCCCCAACAGTCCCACAAACAAGGCTGTGCCCCGCGCAGCACCCCCAGCTCTGCACCCTAGCACAGGCACCCTCAGCCCCTCCTCCCATCCCCACAGTGGGACAGGCACATCCTCCACCAAATCTCCCCATGGAGCTGTGTCTGTGGATCCCGAACTTTGTGCTGCTGGGTCTTGGTGCTGAGAGCAGCTCCTGGTGGAAGCCAGCCCCAACTCCTGGCTGGGCTCACATCTCATGGCACCCTGTCTCTGCTGTCCAGGCCCCCACACTCCTGCAGGCAGGTGCACTGGCCCCAACAGCCCTGTGCCCCTGCAAACTGACAGCCCCAGGCACACTGACAGGTCCCACGGGTCCCTCAGGCTGGCCAGGTCCCCCAGCCCACCTCCTCTACCTGCACAGGGCTGCCCCTGTCTCCCACTGGCTTTGGTGGCCGCGTGAAAAGTGCCAGTAAGGTCCCACCGTTGCCCCGCAAGATCAGCCCTACAGTGTATGAGACATTCTTGGAGCAGAGCACCACCACAGCCGGAGGGAAGGTACTGGAGGGAAGGTACTAGAGAGAAGGTACCGGGTGGCCCCAGCCCCCAGTCCCCCACGCCCCCCAACATCTCTCTCTGCTCACAGAGCTCCACATCCCCGACAGTGGATGGGAACAGAGGCCTCAAGTCACCGCTGTTTCCACTACCCAAGTCCAAGCGAATGTCACAGCTCTGACCCAGTGCCACCCCTGCCCACGATTCCCCTCTGCCCAAGCTGGCTGCTAGACCCATGGCCTTCCTTGACCCTCACCTGCTGGACTACCCTCACAGCAGTGACACCTGAAGCATCCTGTGCAGCCTTGGAATCCCTGTGGATTCAACACCCAGGGTGGCACCTGGCACTGCCACCCTGTGTCCTGCCAACTCTGGCTATTGCCACCCGCCAGGTGCCCCCTGGGGCTGGGACCCACCAGCCTCTGGACGCTTCCCTGCCTTGGTGTTCTTACCAGCCCTCACCTTCCTGCTCAGATGCAGCAGTTCTGCTCCAGCTTGTGTCAGGACTCTGTGCCAAGTCCCACCCACACAGCCCCCACAGCTGTGCATCCACGGTGCCCATGAGGACACCCCTCCCTCCATCTGAACTGTCCCTGGACCAAACCACGGGCAAAGAATCAGCCACCTTTCCAGCAGCATTTCTGAGCAATTTCCTCCCATCCTGCTCCTCACTCCAGGGGCAGCTCCTGTCCCTCATCTGTCCACCCCTTCCTGCAGCACTGGGACACACTCCTGGCCCAGCTGCTGGAACCTGCACAGGAGCCAGCTAGGTGTGTAGGGCACCAGCTGAGTGTGTGTGTGGGTCTGGGCAACTTCTTGCTCTGTGGTCCCACCTCTCCTGGCCACACCTGGCACCTGCACCAGGCAGGTGCTGCTGCCCTGATCAGCTGCACTCAGTCCCTGTCACACCAGCCCACAGCCACAGCTAATAAAGGGCAAATACATCAGCTGGCACCTGTGTGGAGCTGAGCACCCCTGCTCACCCCAGCACCTGCCCCTGCTCGCCCAAGCCCATCCGGGGGCCCATTCCCACCCAGGGGCCCATTCCCTGCCAGCACCACCCAGCACCCTGAAGCGCAGGGACTCACCCTCCTGCAGCAGAGAAGGCCCCCCAGGAGCCCAACAATCACTCCCCAAGCCTGGCTGTACCAGCTGGGCACAGGGACAGGACTCACTGCTGGGCCCCCAAGTTGGCACAGGGCTCTTTATTCACATGGGCTCAGTTGTATTTACAGTGTTACAGGGGACCTGGACCTGTAATGAGGGGCTGGGGAGGAGCGGGGCTGCCTGTGGCTGGGAGCTACTGTCAGCAGGTTCCTGTCTATGTGGGAGAGGGGGATCAGCTCCCAAGGTGGGGGCTACGGGAGGTACACAGGGAGATGGTGCCTCGTGCCACAAACAGAGAGCCTGGGAGTGGGCAGGCTGCGCTGGTGCTGGACTCCCCCTGCCCACTCAGCGGGGCAGCAGGCACTGACCTGGCTCCTCACAGGGGGTTGGCTGAGGAGGCTGCCAGGCGCTTCCCAATGTAGATCCTGGATTGGAGAGAGTGACTGTGAGGCATCACCACAGAGACAGCCTGCTGGGCCCCAGAAAATCAGGAGTAAGGGGAGAGAGCAGCAAACTGCTGTGGTGGCTGGGAGAAGTGGTGCAGGACAGCACCCAAGGTGACCAACCCAAATCCAGAACCCTTTCACCTTCCAAAAGCTTCCTGTGGGGACAGTCCTCTGGATCAGGGCAGCCAGCAACCCCCAGAAAGCGGCTGACAGACACCCACTTGTAGGCCCACCCTGCCTACACTCCCAGGGCTGGTCCCTCATTAGCATGGGTGAGACCCCCAATTACCCCAGCCCCAGGGTGAGATCCCCCCAGAGACTCACCCTGTCCCAGGGTGAGACAATTCCCCCACCACTCACCCCAGCCCCAGGGTCAGCAGGTGGCTAAGCAGCAGCGAGGGGATGAAGAGCAGCAGCAGCTCTGAACTGAAAAGTCTCTTCTTCCTCCCCACTGCACTTCCCTGCAGGCTCCACAACACAGGCTGGGGGGAGCACACAAAGGCAAATTCCCTGGGAAAAGTGTGCAGTTAATGGGGGCACAGGGACAGGAGGACATGCTGGTGGGGGAGACAGAACTTACTTTGGAGACAGGTACCGAGGGCAGCGGGTACAGGCCCAGCCCAGAGATGTTGGAAGGCATCGCCGTCTCTGCTTGGTTTCCTCAGGCACATCCCACTGGAAAGAGACACACAGCAGGTTGGAGTAAGGCCTGGGGGTGTGGCAGAGCAGGGTGAGGGACAGCTCCCTTACCTGCCGGGGGTGGGGGCAGCCCAGCAGGGGCTGGCTGTGTGCAGGCAGCACCTCGCTTTTCCCCGGTTCATCGCTCACCTGGCTGGCTCCACTGTCATCCCAGGCTGGAGTGCCCAACACGAGCAGGGCACTGCAAAAAGAACCCTCAGTCACTAAGCTCAGCCCAGCCCAGCCCGGCAGGGCTTCAGGGCCCAGCACCTCCTCCAGAACTCACCCATCCCCGCTCTCAGTCTCCAGCTGGGCTTCCAGCAGCATCTGCTCCACATCCGCGTGGCAGGAGAATGGCGAGGGTGCCAGCTCGGGCTCAGGGCAGCCTGTGCCACACCGCAGCTCCACCCAGGAGCCTGGAGGGGCCATCAGCCCCTGCACTGCCCCGGGCTCACCCCTACACCCTGTCCCACCCACTCACCCTCCCTGGCACAGCCCACGCCCCTCGCCCAGAGACCACCAAGCTTGGATCCCGATCCAGGATGTCCCATGCACCCCAGGGCTACTCCTCGGCGTGCCCTCCTCCCTCGGTACCCCCGCCTGCCTCTGCCCTGGCCCTCGAAGTGCTCATCAGCCTCTGAGTCCCCCACTGACCTGGCCCCCGGTGCATGTTAGCCCCCACAGGACTTCAGCCCGAGTGCCCCCTGACCCGCCCCCAACCCCGGTGCACACCAGTTCAGCCCTCCACGTGTGCGCGTCACTCCCGCTGGCACCCCCGGGCTCCCCAGCGTTCCGAACCCCGCTGAGCCCCCGGGTCCCCCACTGTCCCGAACCCCCCAACCCCTCCCCGCCCGCCCGGGTCCCCCCCGGACCGTCGTCGCCGGTTCCCGCCATGGTCCCGCGGGTGCTCCGCGCGCTGCCCCCGCCGTGCACGGTCACGTGACGCCCGCGAGTCCCCATGTAAATAAAACCACCGGCACTGGGCGACCGTCTCTTAAAGCGGCCCCGGCTCCGCCCGCGGGCCGCAGCCCGCCCGGACGCGAGGGCGGCGCCCCTGCCGCGTTGCCCCTTTAAGCGGCGCCTACGTGCGGCGCGCGAGCAGGCAGCGACCGCGGCGCGTGCGGGCCCGCACGGCGCCGGGCAGGCCCCGCCCCCGGCCCCTCCCAGCCCCGCCCCCTCCCCGCCCCGCCCCCGCCGCCGCCACAGCCCGAGCCGCGCCGGACGCTGCCGCCGTTTAGTTCCGCCGCCAGGGGGCG